>JAPUBX010001002.1:0-359703 GCA_028672205.1 Proteocephalus fallax | reverse complement strand
GTGTGTCCGGACATTCAGTACGTCTCGATGGATATAGCTCGACACTAAAATATTGAAAACAAACCTCTGGGATTTTATTAACCCCGACGATCTTGAATAGAATTGAAATTGAATATGGTTACCAATTTCGAGGAAGATTAACACTCGTTTGCTACTACATTCGATTTCAGTAGACTAGAACCCGAAACAAAAATACGGCATATTCAGAGGTTCGGGGACTGCATTCTCCAGCCATTCAATCTAATCACGTGCTTCCGGCAAAGCGAAAATAGGGACCCTAGGAGATTGAGCTTATCAGGGCATTTTGTCGGGCAAAGGAAACTGGTTTATAGTTTCAACGGCACAAACCAGTTATCCCATAGATAGATCCCTTACGTGCCGTGGTCGGTAATCAACACCTCGTGACTCATCGCGTCCGCTTTTTCTCCCAGTGACGATGGCGTGGAGCTTTCGCCGGGTTCCAGAGTCGGGAAGACTCGTCCTGCTCCTAAGAAGACTCGCCGTCGTTGGACTGCTGCTGGTGACCACGCAAGGACAGCGGATAGGAGAGGACTCTTGAGGACTTCGTGTGGTCGGGGGAGGCAAGGGGTTCGCGGAATTCACCGTCGAATTTACGACAAAGACCCATTGTTTGAAGACGCGGTTGCCTCATCGGGAAATATCACCGTCACCAAATAGCCCCCTGTTGGCGGCGAGTTCGAAATCGTAGAAATCGAGGCTGTGGCCTAACTTGGATTGAATCATATCAGAGGATTCGCGGTTCTGGTCATAATGGTTACTTAGTGAAAGTATTCTAGAAAACTCCCAGGATAATATATAAGCAGACATCTGGATTCACGGTTACCAGACAAGTCTATTGATTAGCAGGACGACGCAGTGAGCAGTTTAAAGAACTTCGAGGATGAATGGATCCACAAAGGTGAGGATAAGGTTGGTTTTTTTGGTGCCGTTTCAAAGCTGAAGAAGTGTTGGAGACGTGACGAATCGGATTAGACCACTGCCAACGAAGAGACAGTAGCGCTTCCATTTGCCCAAACCATCCGCATTGCCATCTGACCGAGCTATCTTGCAGAGGCATTCATCTGATTTGTAAGTATCGAGAATAGTGACGTCGTTCTAAAATAAAATGATTTTTTTTAAAAACACAACATGTTGGGCCATTTTGGGCCACGGGTGGTTTGGAATGCGACGAGATTAGTGGTGATTATGGGCGGGATGTAAGCCAGTCTCACAGGAAGCTCGCCGCAAGTCTATACATCGTGGACCTCTCGCCATCGCCAGATAACTGTCTTCAACCGCCATAATAATAAAATGTGTAGATGAGCGACTACGCAACAGGAGTGTTTTTACTGCCTCGGGGGCTGTGGGCTTGTTGGGTAAGTCCGCAGAATTTAAGTGTCACACCGGACCACGCAGTCAGGCGTTTGCAGATTTGTGTCTAATAAATCACGTGACACCTCTCAAACTTGAACAAGAGGCAAAAGTGATTGACAAAGGTTACGAGGGGGATGCCCCGCCCTCTATTGTAAAAGAGGCGGGGCAATGGTCGCAGTTTGAAGCAAACGCATTAAAATCTACTCGGAGGTTGCTCAGCACGAACCAAACTGATGCAATGACTTCAAATTCACATCATCGAACTTGAATTTACGCAGTTCCGTATCGCGTCCCTTTGGAGGACTGCCCACGTCCGCCTTGGCTTTTTCGAGACCGGAGATGCCACGTGCGGTTGTCAAACTTCGTCTGGGTACAAGAATCCGTCGCCAGACAGGCAACGACAGCCGTGGCGTCAAGGTCACATTGTTGAGCGGATTGAGGCACCGAAATTGCATCATACGGAGAGATTTTTTGTTTCAATGTTTTAAGGAGTCCGTTATTGGTGAGTGTCCGGAGAAGATTGGCGAGGAAAGGGAGATAAACGGGTGGGTTGACATTTGGAGGGTAAACGAGGGACAGCACCCCTTCTCCGATGACCTTTTTATACGATTCAAATGCCCACACTTTGAGCATTTGCTTCAGTTCTCGTGAGTTTTATGAAGCCGTTACTATGAAGCCGGTGTCACTAACGTGCCCGCTTACAAAATCATCGTCATTATTAACTTCGCCGATCATCTGTTTGTATAAAAAATAGAAATCGAAATATCGGGACTGATAGATGCTAATTAAATCCAATAAGAAAAACATTTATTAATTAAATTTCCTTTTAACGACACTTATGACACTGAATCGCTGACCCATAAAATGAATACTACTTATAACAATTACAGCGACGGTATCTTTCTAAACAGAATTAAGATCCCAGACTACGGGGACCAAGCAAATTAGATCCTGGTGTAAGAAATATTAAGGGTATCAAGGTCCCTGAATTTACTAAAAAATATACGCAGATGTTATTTGTATGATTCCAGTATTGGCAAATCTGGTAAATACGGCATACTAAAATGATAATTAGTCAACGATCGGTTTATCCTTCATGTATGACCGATCGTAAAGTCAATAACTCGAATCCATTATTCCAGTTCAAATTGATACCCATCCTGGAAGCTGACAACATCACGATTCGGAACAATGTGAATTTCTGTGTAGACATTTTGCTATGTTTGAAACGATGGGAAACTCGATAAAACAACAATTCTTCCATCTTCGTCAGTTAGTACAAACAGCAAAAGCATTTTTTTGGAAAGTGAACAGCCAAAGCAGTTTCTAAATAAACGGATACAGACTCACAACAGAAGTAAAATATACATTGTTTTCAAGGAAAATGGTCGGTATAAAATGCACACAACAAGAAAACAAAGTCTACGGCATACCACAAAAGATAGACTCATTTCAGCGTGAAGTTTCAGGCAAACCACAAAAAGATGGACTCATTTGAAGTTGAACTATAAACAGAGGGTAGTATTTCGCTCAATGGAAGAAAAACAAACCGACAGTTACTTATTTTGGCGAAAAGCGAGTAAACCAGCCAACATTTTCTAAATCCATTCCTTTTTTGCAAGTTCGTAATGTTTTGCGTGCGTGAAGGCTTGACTACACTATTACCTCGGAGATCACGCCTCTTAACATCCCCTTTTGTCTTACCCTCTCTCGTTTCGACCTTAACTGTACGGCAAGAACGTATTTCTTCAGCTGTTTCCGATTTTGAAATAACCTGTCCGAAGTCGTCGTCGAGAAATGTTAAGGCGTTGCCAAAAAGTCGGAGTTTACCACCACGACCTACAATGTCCATCAACTAACAGATTGTGAAAGCGGCTTTTACATCTTATTTTAAAGTGGGCCTTAACAAAACTAGATAAAGTTTCTTTCAATATCAAATCAATAATGCCACAAAATGTTCCTTATCCTACGTACCCTACGCCCAAAAACCAATGCCGCCGCTGAAACCCGGCAGATGCCGTTGATGACTTCTGCCTAAAACTTCAGAGTCTGTTCGGTAATGACGACTTCCCACGCTAAACGAACATTGCTTTTATGAGAGTCCAACAAGCCTTACGAATTCTTTGATTGAATCCTCGCCTTACTCCGTACCAAGTTTAATAATTGTTACCCAAAAATGTTGCCTAGATGCTCACTCTACTGGGGTTGTCGATAGTGGTCCACATAAACATTTGTTTCGCGGAGGAAACATTTGGTCGCATTTCGTCTACAATGTCGACTTGCCAGTTAACTACACTCACAATATAGCTCATGAAAAATGTAATGTGCCTCTGTTATCATTGGCCACACCTCGAATTCTTTGCCCGTTCTGTTATCTTTTTCACGCACTCTTCTTCATTATCGCTTGCTTCTGGACGCCGGTAACAACAATGAAACCTGCATGATTAACGTTGTTTTCATCTCCGCTGTCGGTCTTGGATTGGAATAGTAAAGAAATGGCTATGAAATACGAATTATCAATCTTTATACAAACAATACGTGGATATCGAAGATGCTTTCATCGAATCTACTAAATGGTTTCTAAATGAATGAAACCGTAAACTAGCAGTTACATAGAAACCACAACGCTTTGGCTTTGATTAGATAAGTAACAGTGTTATTCCTCAAAATAAATAGTTAATTATTCTATTTTGAAAAGCTTGCACGCAACCCACGTCGACTATACGCAAACCACAACTCATGTAACATGATCTTAACAGGTATTTAAATTAATCTACCTCATGGCATCCTTAATACGCCGCGTGTACCTCTTTGGAAATCGTGGCCAGAATAATCCGCAAGACGATCGTTCGGGTGGGGTTTGCAGAACGGTCTTCAAAAGCGGCACGCGTGCTCCAACCACAACAATGTGAGCCCCAACCACTCCGTCTCCGCTGACCTGTTTCCAATAAGAAGTCAAGACTTCCAAACAACAACTTAATTACCTTAATCCAGAGGTCAATTAACTCGCCGCTTATTCGCAGTTCATTTATTTCAGGGTATCCAGAAAACCTGTTTGTCATAATGGGCTTGCGGTACGATTGATGAAACCAGTAGTAAAGTCTCGTGTTTAATACCAATGCCACAACAAGCTCTTTCCTAGGTCAGCCTATACGCGAACAGGCTCGGATAATTGAGTACAAGGATTAATTGAATTGGTCACACAGATGGTGTGCACGTTCGTGCATCAATTTTGGAATTAGCCAATAACCGCGCTCAACTTGACTAATCTTTCTATGATAGGATAGTCGAATTCATGTCTGTGTATGCGTCATGCTTGTTTTACATCCCCAGAACACATGTAGCTAGAGGGGGTAGCGTATAGTGTATGTCTGGTGTGCCATAACAAGCTGTGGATAATCATGTTTACGATGAGTCACGTCTGCCAATAGCGACCTTGGGATTCGTCTAGCCCTTTAATTCGCCATGGCTGAAGCCATAGTGCCGCAATAGTGACAGGAAGGAGCAGGCTTTAAATCTGGAAAAAGTGTAAATACACATTCATTTCATCTGCTGAAAAAGTTGTTTGCAATTTTAAGATTAACACAACGCAAGATCGCAATAAGACTAACTTTTCTTTGCTCGACTCATTTTGAGATTAATATCTAAAATTAAAGTGGACTTTGTTTTACGTAGTAGAGTAATTTAACGCCGAAATAATTTTACAAAGTAGCACGATTATTATGCCAGATGCAATTTAATTAGCATACGGGCCGAATTAACTATACGCCAAAAAATACATTTTCCCAATACGATTATGTCGCCTATTTCGTGCAAAAAACTCGGTCGAATCAGCTCTTTGCAGAGGAGCCACTTCCACGGCTTCGAGAGCCGTTGGGGACGCCAGCTGTAAAATAGTCCCAAGAATCTTCACGGCAACTTCGAACTGGAGGAAAAAAACAGATATGGTCTTACCTTTGAGAGTTTTAATGACGACATGCTGGCAATCTTCCGGTTCATCCTTGAGCGTCAAGGTTCCTTTGTAGATATCTCCATAGCTCCCGGTAGCAATAAGATTACCCACCTGCATAGACTTGCTCGAGAGGGGCCATCGGCTACGATCCAGTTTCACATATTCCGTCAGTTTCCTCTTCCGGGGTCAACGAGAGAGGCGGCGGCAGGCGTGGTGTCCGCAGACGTTTAGGTTGCGCGGCGCGTGGTGCATTTGCCTTCAACTGCTCATCAAACAGCGTTTTTCTGCGCGTTTCCAGCATCTTCCAGACAGCATCCGAGGAATCCTGGCGTTTCTTGGAAATCCACGATCCCACCAAAAGCACAGAGGCGACGTAAACCGCGAAGCCACTAGAAATGCCACTTATACATCCCGAGCTGGTGCCTTGAAAGTCAAACAAAAAATGTTAACTCGGTTATGTTAGAAAACAATGGACTGCCTTCAATCTATGAATGATAAATTGCGAATGTCTCCGGAATGCAAGCTTCATTTTGTAACGTTTTTCAATGGGGTTTATGTATAATTGGGACTCTATCCCTGAGATAATGCGCATTATATTGTCCTTCTAGGCTTCACATGTATCTTGACCAATATCAACCGGCGCATTCCTTTGCAGGAGGCGTCATTCCTGTTTTAAATCGCATATATAAATGCACATCGGTTATAGGGTTTGAATAACTCGAGTTCTTATGGCCAACCTTATTGCTATCTATTTTGTAACTATATGCCACGCGTCCAAGATACCAGGGAGTTGGGAGCATTCTATCACCGATTTGACGAATCTCTAAAGCCGACTAGCGCGACCTGCTCTCAAACCACGAAATACGACGCCGCTGTCTAGACACCGACAACCTGTCCACCACACTCATACCAAACAATCGGCTAATTTCCACCGATCGCATTGGAAGCTGCCGATTAAAGAACTCACAGCTCACAGTCCAAGGGGACAGCCGCTATAGTTCGAAAAATGTCATCTTCCGAGTTGACCCCATCAAAACAATCTGCGTCTCAGTTTTCCCCTTCTGGCCTTTGAAACAGTAGGCCCCAAAATGAGATGGCCCGTCGAAAAATAGACCTGAATTTACATTATTTATACCTGGCCTGGCAAAACCGCATGAATTAAAAGCCATTGTAGTATGCCAGATTTACACTAGCTATCTACTTAGTAATGTGATATGTCTAGAAACAAGGCTACAAAAACCGTGCGTTGATTACGAATGCCGAACTTATTCCTTCATTTTGCCTTTCACACTACCACGGGATCGTAATAAATGACTGTTTGCGAAAGGCATACTTGCACGATGTATTAAAATAAAATAGGTAAATATTATACCGATATTGAATTTTAATAATAATAATTTTCAATAATTTTTACGCTTTATTAAGGTCACAAAGACCAGAACTTTCAGCATTTAATGTTTTACAGGAATGGAGGAAATAACAACGAGGTAATGGCGGCCATAGAAGGCCTTGTCCATAACGCGCACGAGACAGTTTCCGCCACCCGGCCTCCAGGTTGCTAGATTACAAGCGCACGCCACTACGCTCGGCCTTGAAACGAGCGCTTGGGTTATTTGTTTGGATATTACTTTGGGTAATAAGTTTATCTCCTGCCTCGGACATCGTAATGTCTGTCCTAGTAGGTATCGGTTAAACAAGAGCCGACGGTGGAAGCGTGTTGTCTGGAAAGGTCATTGTGACAAAATGACTAGTCACAGGGACCAAACCCGTTTGACTTTGGACAACGTTTGTAAAAAAACAACCATCAACTCTGAAATGCAACTGATAATTCTGTTCCCATTTTAAGACAGTGACCTGATTGTTCAAGACATAAAGGTTCAATTGTAAGGTTCCCCTTTTAATTGACAACATGTTATCAGGCGGCCATTGCCTATGTAGGTATCCTTTCGTATCTTAACAGAAATAAGGCTTTATAAGGCTTCCTAAAAAGGCCGTTTTCAACGTGAATTTCGACAAAAGGACGTCGACCTATTCCTTCCTCACGCGTCAAAAATGAAGGAGGTGAAGCAAGGTCAAGGCTGGCGCAAATCCGCGAATTTGCTACAGGAATGGCGATTCGCATGGCATAACGTCAGAACAGGACGCCGAAAAAAGAACCAGTCGCCGCTACTCTTGAACAAGAGCCGATGGCTGACATCCCCGTACTTCCAACCCAGCCGTGCTCTTCAAACTCCGTAACTATGCGTCACTCCTCCACGCCAATAACCTCTCTCCCCCCTGCAGTGTTCCCCAAATAACGGATGCACGTTTTAGCTAGCCACGATACGAAGACGTATTGAATAATAGACGCGGCTTTCTTACAGCAAGCGCGACATTTTTGGTATTTTTAGAGTTGTTTGTTTGTTAGAATGTGCTCGAAAATGAATTTTTTTGTAGCTCCGTCGTTACCTTGGTTTGCCACCGGTCGTTTACGTATGAAATGACGCTCTGGAGTGTTGTACAGACTGTTGACGCCCATCGGATGTCCGTGTCAATTGCAGGAATCAACCTGTGACATTCAAGGAGATTGTTTTTTTTGTCAGCGTTGTCCAGAGACTTGCGAGGGGAATGGCAGCTAGAGAATGAGGAGGAGGAGGGGGAGGAGGACGAAGAGCTATTGTCGACGGAGGAAAGTTATGAAAGCGACAAGATCTGGCTGTTCCCCTCGCACCTCATCCTCCTCTCGCGAGGAATAGAGGCGTCCGGTGCGTGGTTACTCGCCCGTCGGCGCCGTATCCAAGTATACCGAGCAGCCCACACCCAAGAAGGGCGCTGCCGAGGCCGCGGTTTTTGGCAGACGATGCTGAAGCGGACTCCAGAAGAGGGTCCGGTTGGACACCGTTCGATTATGAAGGCTGAGGCGGTATAACAAGTTCTGAATATTAAAATTGTCTTTTAGTTCTTGCTTAACTTGCTCCGGTGGAACTAAAAATCGAGACAAATAAGGAATGTCCAAATTGCGATATGCAACCGTTTTTGTTGGGATTTAACGGTTTAGTCTACGCAATGGTCGAACAGATTGCCATTCAGATAAACGTGAATAGAGGGGATGACAGTGGTCCCTTTAAATACGAGCAGCGATTAGTAAACAATTATTGAAGTGGCGTTTAACGATGATTTCTTGAATGGCGCGAATATGCAGAAAACGAGATTATTTTTAAAAAATCCTAAGGAGGGTTAAAAAGTCAGAACATTTAAGGCCAGGGAGATTTACTGGGGAACAAAATAAAATAAGGGAAATTATACAGGCAAAGGATTTTATATTGCTAGACCTTAAGCCAAGTCTCCTGAACCGGCGAACTAGGAAGCAAAGGCGACGGAATTTACCTAATACGGCATCCACATGATCACTCCATGATAACCGACTGTTAAAAATAAGGCTGAGGAATTTTGAGCTCGATGCGAAATTGTGGAGTAACGGGATTGTGGGAGTGTTAACAGCGGCTGTCGGGGACAAGAACCGATCCGAAAATAATTACAATTAAGGAGTTGTTTAACACGATCGCGGATGGGTAGGTGTTTCCAGAAAATGAAGTAAGCGTTAAGGCGTTTGGTCTTTAACTCTGTCAACCACGACGACCGCCTCGAATTCACGAAATTCTCCAGGAGTATCACAAAATGGACCCCATGACAATCGATGCCCAGTTTTGCCATCCGAAACCTAGAAATTGAAAATTCCATAAGTCAACATGATAGCATCTAGGCGCGAAGACTTACGCTAAGCTCCCTGTCATCTGTTTCATTACAAAGCTCGCCAATTTGAGGGATACCGTGGTTGTTTACTTTAATAATAAAAATATAATGAACACCACTAATTGCGACTGTGCAAAAACCAAACAAATATGACTCACCAAAAGCGAAAATCCGATTTTCAAAGTTGCCGAAGTGCACACGGCATGGAGCAAGTCCCGGCTGCCTCAACTCGCTCCACTGACCCTTATCTTCGCCAAAGGTCACCGGCGGAGTAAAGATTTCAACATAGTGTTTGCCCAGGCCTCCAGCAACGATGACCTTTCCTCTTAATAAAGCGATCCCGGGCTTTGAACGCTCTTTAAGCATGGGGGAAACGTATTCCCAATTTGGGATGCTCGGATGCAAAAAAAGCATTTCAACAGTCGACAACTCTATTCCTTGAGCATTCGTCCCACCAACAACGAGAAAAAATGTATTTTGTTGACTGTCGATGAATGAAATCGCTGCAGCATCGAAACGAGCACCGTTCAGTGACGGCAAAGGCTTCCACGTTGGCCTGAAGGATTATATGATTTAATTTTATTGAATATTGTCACCTCTGACAGCTCACCTTCCAACGCTGAGACGCTCACAAGACGCAAGCGTACTTTCCACGCCTCCACGTCCACCGCAAACGAAAATCTCGTCGTCCGAGGAGGCCACAGCGCAAGAGTATCGAGCATCCAAGAGTGACGGACCATTTGAGACGAGACCCGACTTGGGATCCACCACAATCACAGTGGATTGCGCAATGATAATTCCGTTAAATCGAACGTAACTTCCACCCACGAAATGCACTTTCTCTGCACGCACAAATAGAATTCAACAAATGAGCATTTTTATTTTAAAAAAGGACGGCAAAAGAGTTATATCCGAGATGATAATAGTTATTTACCCTTCAGTGTCACGACACCACGGCAAGCAACATAAGGAATTTGAATGTTGACTTTATGCTCTGCCTCAAACTGTTGCAAACTTGAGATAACCCCAACGTTTGCGTCCTTCTCAGTTCGTCCAAACACCAAAAGAACTTTGTCCGCGGTGCTTTCTTTTAAGGCAGCTTCCGAATTCGCGGTAAAAGACACCCTAGAAAAGGAAGTTTCCTCTTAGGTAAAAGGAGAGATTTCTGTCGTATTTTAAAAGAAAAACCTGTGGTGCATGAAACCTAATTGTCGGTGCCTGAGGTAAGAAATTATTGAAGTCATTCAATTGAGGAATCAATGTGTACGATGCGATACAAAGCTCAAAGTATTTTGCAAGCTCGATGTGGCGCTGTGCATCATTCCTCGTAATCGTGCGTTTTTATCGTGCCTTTCTTTGAAGCCTCAATTTCCAAGACATGGCCGTTTTATGTATTTTTTGAGGTTTTCCAGATTTAATTTCAATCATTCGTTCTTGTTTCCCCACCACCAATCTGCCTGGTTCTATTTACTGGCGTTTTATTGCTAAAAAAAGGCTCTTTCACCCTTTTAAAATACGAAAATTATCTGTAGACCGAAGTAGCACATGATTGCGTTATTTGCACGCACCGACTATAACTCGGTATGTTAGGCTAATGAATTTCCGACTAGAACAAATCAATTATTTCTGTATGTCAAATGGAACTGTAAATTCATACAGACATGAGATAAAACAGTGTTTTTTTTCGGGATAACGAATTTGCAATTAATTGGGGGAAGACTGAAAAGAGGCCGTTGACAGTAGCAATGGCATCGGAAAAACGAGTGCCTTAAGGTGAAGGTAGGAGGCAGAAAAGCGTTTTGCATTGGGGACGCGACCACCTGTAAACAGATTACCGAGAAACATCATGGTAGATACCCGTGAATCAGCCGCAAAATTTGGGTAGATAAGAAACCTTACTTACCCAACGTCGGAGTATGAGGCAGAAGGCGAGTCGGTTTGGTTTGAGTTAGTCATGATTTCAAGTAAATGCGTTCTAAGTAAATACAAATAGTAAAAGCAGCAATTCATATAAACAATTAGGCATATCCTGAAATGTTCGAATAAAAAAAAATATTCCATAAGAAACAGGAAGGGTACAGTCGTATTTGAGGCGACCGCATGTGAAGATGTCCCATTTTATAACAATTTAAACAATTACTTATGGAAACATGTCACTTAACGACAAGGAGATAGTTTTCACAAAATCCTTTACTCCGATTTCATTGAAAACATAATCAAAGATCAAATGTGGAAGAAAGCTTACCGGCAGGCGCGGTTGGACAGAAATGGCGAATTACTATCGAAGAATCGATTGGCTGCTTCGAATGACAATTTGGACACATCAATGGACCCTAGTAGACGATTGAACGTTTTCTCAATTTTCTCGCCATCACCAAGGTCGTCCGCATTAACAATTGACCAGAAGCATATCAGGTCAAGTATCTTGTCGTTGTCGAGGTAGCAGAATGAAATAAAATCCAAAATTTCATCTTCGCTGAGACCCACTGGTAAAACGCTACAAGCCAAAATGTTTGTCCACAGTAATCGGTAGAACCGATCGCATTGGGTCGCCCGAGCGATATTCAAGTAAACGAGGATTTTATCCTTTGTCATCCTACAAGTTTGCGGTCATTGCTAGTGAAAAGCATACTTCAATCTCATAAATTCGAGGCAGAAATGACACAACTCATCAAATTCCAACGCGAACGATAGAAGATAGAGCCGTTCGACGGTGTTAATGGTTAATCTTGGTTGTCTCGTGTAAATGAACTCGAGTAGTTGATTCACAGTCCTGATGAAACAGCAAATGAAGACATAATTGTTGTACGAACCTTTTAGAATACCGTGGCCAAGATAGCTTGTACGGCTTTTCCCTGCAAAATGAAGTTGGCAGAATGTGCTTCAACAGCGGCACACAGGCTCCAACAACTAAGCGGTGGGCAAGCACAACCTCGCCCCCACTGACCTGTAAACAATCGATTGGTAAGCCTTCGTCAGAGAGATGCAATTACCTCAATATGGAGGTCAATATATTCCCCTCGTAGCCGACAGTCATTCATTTCGTGGTGTCCGTAAAAGGTGTCGTCCATCCCGAATTGAAAGATTGATTTGACGAGTAAAACAAACGTTTAATAGCACTTAATAGAAGCGCGAGGTTACAAAGACTGGAACGCGTTGTGTCGCTGGGTAACTGATGTCTGTGTTATCCGGGTTCTGCACACGTACATGCATGCGATTGAACCAATCACTGCGGTCTTCGCCCGCGAAGGATAGGACACGATGTGTTTGCGCATACTTGGACGCGCGCGCCTTTTTCTTGTAGTTTAAACTGTTTGTCATTGAAAGAGCACTATTTTGGAGTTATAAACCAACTAAAAGATATTTTTCAACCTGCAATCAATGAAGAATGATATTTTGTGCCTATTTTGTTAATTTGGTGTTTGCAAAGGATACCCTGGTTGATTTAAATGCGATTTTTCGGAATTTCTATGCTTATCTTAGAATCCGACTCATAGGGATTCCTTTTTTTCGAGTCACTGTCGCGAATTGGGGTTTCATTCGTCGTATCAACAATAAATTACGAATGATATGATTTTTTCAACTAGTAGAGTCTTTAAAATTACATTAATTAATGGCAAAAACGTCATGTTTTGTGCCAATTACAACAATTGTTTCATAACAGAGTATGTGTCTGAAAAAATAAATCTCAAAACGAAGAAGTTCGTTAGCGAAAGTGCTTCACTTATGCGGTTCGCACGCACTTGTGTGCGATTTAACTAATAAACGCTTCGAATGTACCAATAGTGAGCGATTGTTTGATAGCGCGCGAATCGATTCGAAAAAAATGACTGGACCGCAGAAAGAGCTGACATTTCCGTTTCGTTTTAATTACGCAACTCGTCGTCATTCTCGTAGACGTGTTATAAAACTCGGTTAGGCCCGAACTAAGGGTCGCCATTAAATAACCCAGAGCTTGCATGTTATGACCATTGTAACGGTGTAACCAGTGATTGTAATCGGTGCAATAATGGTCTGATTACTGTCAGTCTTTGGAAATCTTTGACTTCGAATCTTTTCCAAAACTGTGATTCTGGACGATTGTCCGAATGTCTTATTCGTTTTTTGAATTGTTATAACGAATCAAAGTTTCGTTTTGCGATTTCACTTCCAAAATATTTAGAATAAACCGCACTTGTAGAATTAGTGAACGATAACTCCCAAATTCATGTATTCTTTTTTTCTTTATGGTTGTTGTTTGTTTGAAATACGTCGATATTACATGGGCGAACCATTCGTTAACCGGGCTACCTGTTGGTTTTTTATGAGGTTAAACGATCGAACCAGTCTGGGGCAAATCACGCCTCAAAACGCAACGACTTTGAGACTCCACAAAACTGTATCGAAGCCCTTTAACTAGAGGCTGAGAATGCTCCGGCTTGTTTTTTCGGATTGGAAAATATTTGCGAAGAAATATACTTCGTAAAATACAGTTCGAGTAAAAAATTCAATAATTCCAATAAAACTACATAATTGCGAATAAATTCCTCATACTTGCGATCAATGCACTTTCGTATAAGAGGGTTATTCGACGAGAATGATCTCGATTTATTTTTCATCGAGATAAATCCTGTACACGATGCAAACATTTCTTATATCATGTACAAGAAACCTTTACCGGAACAGATGAAGCATCACTTTCGTCGAAAATAATTAGCAGCGTCAATACTAATTATGCAAGTGAGTAGAGGGTTTTTGAGGTTTCTAATTTGCGTTAAATAATCAACCATATTTTTCCTGTAATACTTTTATTACTTTAATCAAAGTACATTAAATTAACACCACCAATTGCGACTGTGCGATAACCATCAAGTCGACGTGTTGTAATATTATATCAAATATTCCTCTGTCACTAAACGGTGCCCATGCCAATGCTGCAGCAATTTATTTTGCCGACAACAACAAAAAAATCTTTCTTGTTGTTGGTGGGATGATCGCTGAAGAGAAATGGAGCTCGTCTATTAAAATGTTGTTTATACATCCGAGCACCTCAAATTGGGAAAACTGTTGCCCAATGTTTAAAGTGCGTTCGAAGCCCGGGATCGCTTTTTTAAAGAGAAAAGGTCATCGTTGCTAGAAGCTTACGCAAACACTATGTTGAAATCTTTACTCCTCCGGTGACCTTTGGCGAAGTTAAGTGTCAGTGGAGCGAGTTGAGGCAGCCGGGACTCGCTTCTGGAGTTTTATATTCCTGCACGCAAGCAAAAATGTTATCCCAATAAACAACTATGTTCATGCTGCTCTGTGAAACTCTTATTATGTTTTCGTTGCGCTACTCCCACGGGCCGTAATAAATTTTCCTGGGATAAATGATGACTTCCTACCTAGTCTGTTTACATCTTTAAAACCTGGTAGCCCATCTTGTGTCTGAGAACGAGACATTTGAGGGAAGTTATGTATTTTATTTAGGTTTCCTTTCCTTCGGATTAGCAGACGCCTAGTAAAGATGTGAACTTGATTCACTCCGTTGCACCTTTAAATCATGCTGTAGTGACAACGGCGAATAGTTTTACAACGCTGTCTTCTAGAGCCTGTCCTGTTTAGCTTCGTAGTGGACTGAGTGATGCAAGAAACCCCTGTTGATTTCAACAAACCCCACACATTTCCATCAGCGTCTTTTACTTCGCTGACGATATCATTGGCCTGGAAGACACGTATGTTGCCCTGCAACCGGTAATAAGTGGAATAAACGTCCAAACTCGTAGCTAACGGCTCGCTCATCTCCCATTGAGTGCTCATTCCCATTTTGGCATGGGGTATTGGGTGGCTTTCCGTAATGTCGCGCTTAATCGCATTGATATGACGTGGCGCGGGCATTTAATTGATGTGTTTCTGCAGACATTGAAGTTTGAAGATGTCTTGAGCGGTGCATGTTGTGAAAAATTGATTTAAATGCAAAACTAGGTGATGCAACAAGCTCTCGCCGATAACAACGAAGAATAGCGAATGAAAAACATTT
This sequence comes from Proteocephalus fallax, assembly GCA_028672205.1. Lineage (NCBI taxonomy): Eukaryota > Metazoa > Platyhelminthes > Cestoda > Proteocephalidea > Proteocephalidae > Proteocephalus > Proteocephalus fallax. The sequence continues at coordinate 344,647 of JAPUBX010001002.1, read as the reverse complement.
CAGTCGGCGTCTTTCAGTTCGCTGACGATATTGCTGTCCTGGGGGAGACGGGTTCCTTTTGAAATGAATTTTGGATTATGAATTGTAATACAAAGAACTGTTAATCATAATTTGTTGTCGATTTAGTGTCCAATTATAGGACGCTGCGTTTCAATTGGAGTATGCGCGATAGTATCCGTGTCTGCCCGAACGAATTCACCACTGTGGCTAGTTTTTTTGCAGAAAGATTGATTCGCATTAAAATGGGCAATCTATTTTGAAGTCGATTTCTATTTTTAAGCCGATAAATGAAGCCACATATGCTGTCCGTCTAAAACTAGAATCGTTCTTTTGTTATTAACACATGAACGTAATTTTAGGATGCCCATAAGAACGCATTTGCAAACGTAAGAAATTACTATCAATGCTCTCTATTACGCGTTTACGACAATTTTAGTCATCGTGAAATTAATAAAGTGAATACCATTATAAATATGTAATGCATTTAAGCGCATATTCGGCGCAGTTTGTGGTATACAAATAATCACCTATGTTAATAAAAAGATCTACTAACATGGATTTTATATAGGTGTTTCCAGAAAATGAAGTTAACGTTAAGGCGTTTTGTCTTTAACTCTGTCAACGACGAAGACCGCTTCGAAATCACGAAATTCTCCAGGAGCATCACAAAATGGACCCCATGCCAATCGTGGCAGAGTGTGTTCATCAGAAAGCTGCAAATCGAAAATGCCATAAGTCAAAATGATAACATCGAGGCGCGAAGACTTACGGCAAGCTCCCTGTCGACTGTTTCATCACAAAGCTCGCCAATTTGAGGGATACCGTGGTTGTTTACTTTAATAATAAAAATATAATGAACACCACTAATTGCGACTGTGCGGAAACCAAACAAATATGACTCACCAAAAGCGAAAATCCGATTTTCAAAGTTGCCGAAATGCAAACAGCATGGAGCGAGTCCCGGCTGCCTCAACTCGCTCCACTGACCCTTATCTTCGCCAAAGGTCACCGGTGGAGTAAAGATTTCAACAAAGTGTTTGCACAGGCCTCCAGCAACGATGACCTTTCCTCTTAATAAAGCGATCCCGGGCTTCGAACGCTCTTTAAGCATGGGGGAAACGTATTCCCAATTTAGGATGCTCGGATGCAAAAAAAGCATTTCAACAGTCGACAACTCTATTCCTTGAGCATTCGTCCCACCAACAACGAGAAAAAATGTATTTTGTTGACTGTCGATGAATGAAATCGCTGCAGCATCGAAACGAGCACCGTTCAGTGACGGCAAAGGCTTCCACGTTGGCCTGAAGGATTATATGATTTAATTTTATTGAATATTGTCACCTCTGACAGCTCACCTTCCATTGGTGAGACGCTCACAAGACGCAAGCGTACTTTCCACGCCTCCACGTCCACCGCAAACGAAAATCTCGTCGTCTGAGGAGGCCACAGCGCAAGAGTATCGAGCATCCAAGAGTGACGGACCATTTGAGATGACACCAGTCGATGGATTTACCACAATCACAGTGGATTGCGCAATTATACTTCTGTTAAATCTAACGTAACTTCCACCAACCAAATACACTTTCTCTGCAAGAATAAATAGGAACGCAACAATAAAGCATTTTCATTGGAAAATGGATAGCAAAATAGAGATGTTAATAGTTATTTACCCTTCAGAGTCACGACACGACGGCCAGCAACATAAGGAATTTGGATGTTGACTTTATGCTCTGCCTCAAACTGTTGCAAACTTGAGATAACCCCAACTTTGGCTTTCTTCTCAGTTGGTCCAAACACCAAAAGAACTTTGTCCGGGGTGCTTTCTTTTAAGGCAGCTTCCGAATTCGCGGTTAAAGACACCCTAGAACAAGGAAAATCTGTTGTGCATGAAACCCAATAGTCCGTGCCTGAGGTAAAAAATATATATAATTCATTCAATTGGGGAATCAATTTGTACGATGTGATACAAATATGTATTTTGCAAGCTCAATGTCGCGCTGTGCATCATTCCTCGTAATCGAAGTTTAGCTAAACGGCGATTTTTTCCTGCCCTTCATTGGAGCCTTGAATTTGCAAGACATGGCCGTTTTATGTATTTTGATGTTTTTTCTAGATTAAATTCCAATCATTCGTCCTGGTTTTCTCAACCCCCAAAAAAAAGGCTCATTCACCCTCTGAAAATACGAAAATTATCTGTAGACCGATGAAGCACATTGTTGCTTTATTTGCACGCATCGACTATAACTCTGAATGTTAGGCGAATGAATTTCCGACTAGAACAAATCAATAATTTCTGTTTGTCAAATCGAACTGTCCATTCATACGGATATGAAATGAAACAATGTTTTTTTCGGGATGACGAATTGCAATTAATGGGGGTAAGACTGAAACGAGGCCGTTGACATTTGCAGTGGCACCGCAAATACGAGTGCCTAATTGTGAAGGTAGGAAGCAGAAAAGCGTTTTGCATTGGGGAATTGACAACCTGCTGTACAGATTCCCGAGAAACTTCATAGTAAATACCCGTGAAGCAGCCGCAAATTCGGATGATTTTAGGTGGAAAAAGACCTTACTCACCCAACGTCAGCGTGTAAGGCAGAAGGTGAGTCGTTTTGGTTTGAGTTCGCCGAGGCTACAGTCCTGATTTCAAGTAAATGCGTTCTAAGTAAATACAAACATGAAAAGCAACAATTAAGATAAACAATTCTGCAAATTCTGAACTGTTCGAACAAAATAAAATATTCGATAAGAAACAGGCAAGATACAGTTGTATGTGACGCGACCGCATTTGTGGTTGTCTCTGTTATTCACAATTTAAATATTTTTCTAAAAAAACGTCACTCAACGACAAGGAGATAAGCGATGGTTTTCACAAAATCCTTTACATATATTTCATTGAAAACGCTATCAAAAATCAAATGTGGAAATACGCTTACCGGCAGGCGCGGTTGGACAGAAATGGCGAATTACTGTCGAAGAATCGATTGGCTGCCTTCAATGACAATTTGGAGACATCAATCCACCCTAGTAGACGATTGAATGTTTTCTCAAGTTTCTCGCCATCACCAAGGTCGCCCGCATTAACAATTGACCAGAAGCATATCAGGTCAAGTATCTTGTCGTTGTCGAGGTAGCAGAATGAAATAAAATCCAAAATTTCATCTTCGCTGAGACCCACTGGTAAAACGCTACAAGCCAAAATGTTTGTCCACAGTAATCGGTAGAACCGATGGCATTGGGTCGCCCGAGCGATATTCAAGTAAACGGGGATTTTATCCTTTGTCAAACTAAATATTCACGGTCATTGCTAGTTAGAAGCATACTTCAATATCATGAATTCGAGGCAGAAATGACACAACTCATCAAATTCCAACGCGAACGATAGAAGATAGAGCCGTTCGACGGTGTCCATGGTTAATCTTGGTTGTCTCGTGTAAATGAACTCGATTAGTTGATTCACAGTCCTGATGAAACAGCAAATGAAGACATAATTGTTGTACGAACCTTTTAGAATACCGTGGCCAAGATAACTTGTACGGCTTTTCTCTGCAAAATGAAGTTGGCAGAATGCGCTTTAAAAGCGGCACACAGGCTCCAACAACCAAGCGGTGGGCAAGCACAACCTCGCCCTCACTGACCTTTAAACAATCGATTGGTAAGCCTTCGTCAGAGAGATGCAATTACCTCAATATGGAGGTCAATATATTCCCCTCGTAGCCGACAGTCATTCAGTCCATAAAAGGCGCCGTCCATCCCGAATGGTAGGATTGATTTGACGAGTAAAACAAACGTTTAATGGCACTTAATAGAAGCGCGAGGTTACAAAGACTGGCACGAGTTGTGTCGCTGGGTAACTGCTGTCTGTGTTATCCGTTTTCTGCGCACGTACATGCATGCGATTGAACCAATCACCGCGGTCTACGCCAGCGAAGGAAAGGACACAATGTGTTACTCATACTTGGATGCGCGCGCCTTTTTCTTATAGTCATTGAATCCGCACTTTTGTGGAGTTATAAACCGACTTAAAGATATTTTCCAACTTGCAATCAATGAAGAATTATATTTTGTGCCTTTGTTTGTTAATTTGCTGCTTGCAAATGATCCCCGTGGTTGGTTTATATGCGATTTGTCGGACTTTCTATGCTGATCTACGAATCCAACTCATAGGGATTCCTTTTTTTCGAAATTGCGTTTCATTCGTCGTATAAATTATGAATAATATGATTGTTTCAACTAGTAGAGTCTTTAAAATTACATTAATTAATGGCAAAAACGTAATGTTTTGCGCCAGTTACAACAATTGTTTCATAACATAGTAGGAGTGAAAACAAAATTTCTAAAAACTGAGACAGTCGTTTGCGAAAGTGCTTCACTTATGCGCTTAACTTATAAACGCTACGAATGTGCCAACAGTGAGCGATTGTTTGATGGCGCGGGAATCGATTCGAAAAAAATGACTGGACCGCAGAAACAATAATCATAATTGTAATAATTGTAGTGGTTTTATTGAGGTTACGAGGACCAAAACTTTCAGCAGTAAAAATAGGCAGTATAACAAGTATTAGATGTGAAAAAGGGCTTATAGTTTCTGTTTCACCTGCTCTGGTGAAACTAAAAATAGGGAAAATTAAGGGAAGGCCGAATTGCGATTTGCCGCCGTTCTTGTTGGTATTGAACGGTATAGTCTACGCATTGGTCGAATAGATTTACATTCAGATAAACTGGGATAGAGGGGATGCGAGGGGTCACTTAAAATACGAGCAGCGATTTGTGAACAATTATTGAAGTGGCGTTGATCGATGATTTCTTGAATAGAGAGAATAGGCAGACCACTAGAAAACGAGATTATTTTAAAAAGTCTATGAAGGGTTAAAAAGTCAGAACATTTAAGGCCGGGTAAAATTATTGGAGAACAATATACAATAAGGGGAATTATACAGGCATGGACAAAGGTTTTTATGTGGCTAGAGCTTAAGCCTATTTATAAAATAACCTGTGAGACAGCGATTTGCACTTCTCAGATAGACTTGCGTCAAGAATCAAGTGTTTGCGGTATTCGTTGAGCTGTCTTCGCGAGTATTTTCATTTGATCAAAGGTAAATCCATGAAATTGATGAGTTAAAACAGAGCTAATTTTTTTTGCAAAATGTAGTAAAAAGATCGATGAAGATGTTTTGAAAGAACAGTTTTCTAGAAAAAGCAAAATAATTACTTTTAAATGGTGGTGGCCGTCAAAAGGCCACACAACAAAAAAAACAGCTGAAATTTCTGTTTCGTTGTGATTACGCAACTCTGGCATTTCGTCGCTATGCTTAGCAATAGATATTTAATCACTGCAATCGCGAATTCATTTCCTTATAGAAACAAAGATTAACGACGACTTCATTTATTACGATCAATGACCATTCTAGAAAAATGACTATTTAAAATTATGCCCGCGAGTTGATGTGAAGATGGAAAATTCAGTATTGAAGGTATTTAAATGGCAAAAGTTTGTTTTAAACGTTAGCCTTAGTCGAAAACGTCTTCTGCTCAATCTCTGTAGATAAAAAACAACATGTCTATCACTTATTAAAGAGAAAAATTAAAAGTTTTTGCCGATTGGTGGGAGCGTGATTTGTCGACGTCAATTTGGGACAGCCTTGCATCCGGGCATCTTTGGACTTCGCAGATAGCTGAGAGTTTTGTCGGTTATCCAGTCTTTCTTTGTTCCCGTTCTATACTAAGCCTTCCCGGGCTTTTAACGAAACTGGCAACTCCAGAAAATAGCGACCGTTTGAACCTCAACGAATAATTGTTTTTACTAAAATATTAATGATAGAATAATCGTCCGCATACAGCATTGACATCACTGTATTCGGAAGTGGTTTTCCAAGGGCTACCGTTTGCGGATGCGAGCTGGATATAATGAAATAGCTTCCCCAAAGTCCTATTTGTTTGAAACAGTCCTACGCAACCAGAGAACAATTCAATTTTCGAGTTTTGTATATGGATTCTTCGCTATCGAAACACTAAGTATGTATTATTATTCATAAGAATTCATAAGAACTTATTAAAAAGAGAGAAAACCTACTTTACAATTCTTCGTTCTAGGGAATATCGGGTTGGATAAAAGATTTATCGACCGTTATTCCTGAAATTCAAAACCCATAAATACTTGTGAGTAAACCTGCTTCGTGTGTTTCGCTGATAAACCGAGGTTTTTTATTATCCATAAGGGAGCTGGGTAGTGAGTATGCGAAGACGTGACTAAAAATAAGAATTGCTCGATGGCCAATGATGAATGTCGGGAATGAATAATATTGCTTATTATTCAACTAATAGTTAGAGTCCGACCTGGGCTGAAAACGCCGCCAAGGCGCGATGCCTAAGACCTGTCGCTGAGAATCCTCTATTGACACACGTGGGGCGTTTAGTGGTTATAGGGGGCCGGTCAGGTGTCGTCAATGTTGTCCACATTAAGGTCACCGCAAGAATGGTGACGTGCGCTAGCCAATGGGTTCCACTCAATGCGTGTGACCTGGTTTAAGGTCACCGCAAGAATGGTGATGTGCGCTAGCCAATGGGTTCGACTCCATGCGTGTGACCTGGTTTAAGGTCACTGCAGGATTGTCCACGAGACGATTGTCGATTGTGTTTTGACAGGGGCGGAGGGGTAAGGTTAAGGATAGCGCCCAAGTTTAACTAAATGCTAGCATATTCGTAATACTCTGAGCAAAACATGTTGTCGTTGAGGAATATGAAGTGTTATTGAGAATCACGCAACAGCTATTGACAAATCTGGACGCCATCGTGTCGCAGTTTTTGTTAGCGACAAGATCAACAGGGCTAGGCTCACGTAAAGAAGATTCCTCCAAGACAGCCAATGTAACTTTTTACGAGGTTTGTAATCTCTTAATGCAGTTAAAGCCCCAATAATGTCAAAAAAGGTTACGACTTTTGTGGCAAACAAAACGATGATGAGGATGCTGTAATTCGAGCCTAGAACGAACGTACTGGCTGTTCGAACCACTTACGTGACAGATGCTAGGGCGATTAAATCAAGGACAACCAGACGATTCTGGCGAACGTGTAAAACACGCGCTCCAAACAGCCACTGAACGTTTTGGTCCTCGTGACCTCAATGAAGCCACTACAATTATTATTATTTATCTTACGACGGTTGCAATGAGCACCAAATCGATAACGTGAAGGTAACATCCTATTTGAAATCCTAAAGTGAAGATTGTAGCTAGTAGGTGTCTGCTCATGAAGGCGTCACCATACCCTTGTGCGCGCGTCCTTCAAGATACGCCTGACAGCTTGTCAGAGAACCTGCGCCCCCAATCGAGCCAATTGTTCTGTACTCCAACCAGCCGACGAAACGCTTTGTCCTCTCATTTGCCAGGGTGTAACACCTGCCTTCAAACCCCAGATGTGGATCGCATTCAAAAGATCGCTGACTCAAGGAAGCTAAGCCTAGATAGAACACGCGTTAAGTAACCCGAAGGACTTCATCACAAAGAATGCTCCTTACCATCCTTCCAAGGCCATCGAATCCTGCCTGCACCGAAATCTCCCTTCTTTAAACAAACGCGACGCCAGGCTAGATCTCAAAAAATACTCATCCGAAGTGCCGTAAAGCATGCCGACCACCAAAGCACCACAACAATTTCGAAATTGCAAGTCACAAAGGTGAAATAGATTCCGACCCCAAGTGTACATGACCTGCTTGCCTATCCTTTTCAAGCATTGATTTTGGTTTCGGCAGCGGTGTTGTTTGTTTTTGTGTTTATCAGTGTTGTTGTTTTGTTCAAATTGATGTTGTTTTTGTTGTAGGTAGCGGTGTTTTCGGACTATTTTAAGTTGTGCTTCAGGAGTTTTTTTGCGGTGTTGTTGATAGTTGTGCTCTTGAAGTTGTTGTAAGCGGTGCTGTTTGCAGCGGTGTTGTTGACGGTGTTGTTTTCGTTGCGTTTGCTTTTAGCGGTTTTGTTGGTGGTGTTTCTGAGATTCCAGCTAAAAAAGTATTCAAGGCAGTATACTGAGTCAGAATGGCACATGTCTGTGGTAGAACTTATTAGATTACAATTATTATTCTTAAATACTATGCAGAAAACTATCTGGTAAATGAGTCCTTGTCTGTAGATGTCATTCGTAATTAATTGCCTACAGTTACCAATATTTTTTTATATTTACAATTATTGCTGTTGTCCTTGTTTTCTTGGAAATAAAAAGAGATAGCATATACCGAAATATTAAAGTTAAAAATAGTCGTGGAATATTTTGTAACTCTTTTTTTATTATCTATTATCTCTCCTCAGTAAATGACGTAATTGGATAATTAATTGAGATCAAATCAGGTTTAATGCGCGAATGGAATGGCAACAAAAAATTTGAGCTATATGCGAAATTATGAAGTACAGCTATTGCCGAACTGTCAGGGAAAACGCAAAAGAGAAGGAGAAGGCCATAATTTAAAGACCACTCGAGTACCTCCGTTACTGTTGAAAATCACCTTTAATCTTACAAGCATTACATAAAGTCAGGTCGTCCGCGATTTTGATAAGTCTAAGGCCATTAGGTTACCGAAGGCGACCGACGTGTAGTAAATTTAAAAGGAATCGAGATAGAACTCCAGCGCAAGCCAAACTGTTTGAATTTTGGCCCGGTTTTTTACTTTTATAAACTATAGAGGATGGCTTGTTCGCTGCACAACTAATTGGCCTCATCGCGAGCGTGGATCATCAACTCAAATAAAACGTTATAAATATGCTGTGTTATTTATTATAATGCTTCAAAGAGAATAGTGTGATGTTGCTTTGATTCCGTGGGCAAATGTCAAAGGTCCGTCCTTTTATATCAATGCACAATCTCCAGTCTCCCGATTTAGAAGAAAGAATATTGATTCGATGGGTAATTGGACACTGCGAACCTCAGTAATCTGAAATGCAAGGCAAAAAAACAAGACACGACAATGAAACGTGTTTGAAAATGCAGTCTGTGCCAAATTCTATTAGCCATTTGAACATGATTTTGCACACGACAAGGTGGATTGGCTTGAATGAACACGTAATTGCCTGTTAGATGCACGTGAGCGGATGTTCTCCTCACTGACCTTAGATATTCAGGTCGCCGTGGTTATAAATGTCGTATAAATGTCGTGTCCAACGGAGAAGAAGCTGAATCCACAAGATGTTCAACGCCGTCCCCATACTCCTGCTGGCATCATTCACGTTAGGCAGCCGATTATAAGGTTTTACCAATTTAATTTCAAATCCACTACACAGGCACACTTAAAACGTTAACCTAACATTAGAATATTTAACTGGCATGTACATTTTTTTGCGAAGCTGATTGCCATAAGTACGGGTAATTCATCGTTTGTAGTTTGGAAGTAACTCCAATTGGGTGTTTCAAGACCCTCTTAAGATTATGGCGCCCTCTAAAAACATACTGTATCCTAAACGTTATCAAGTAAGACCCAGTTAAGGCTCTTACTATTAGTTTTATGATAAACAATATTATTTATTCCCGACCTTCATCTTTGGTCATTGTGCCATTCTGATTCTTGGGCCACGAAGTCTACGAATTAAAATAAATACCACGTCATTCAGCGAATAGTATACATTTTTGTATGTCTGACATGAACGATAAATGTATCAACCAATAATAAACAAATATTTCTCAAGTATTTTCAGTCAATCGAAAATACTTGAACGTTGTTCGTTTATTTTAGAGTTTTGGGAAGGCAACGATTATGGTTAGTATTTTTAACTGTTGGCAAGAATGAAAATTGTAACACCAATGGCAGTTTTAAAAAAAATAACATAATTAATTGCAATAATCAATTACTTGAAATTGTTTATAATGTCAGATTTAGTAATAGAATCGTTAACGCGTTTAGCGGATGTTGTGAACATATTTCTGTGATGCAGGCCATTACTTAGACAATGTCGAACAATAGATAAATAATTGAAATGTTTGACACACGAACAGATCATCAAGGTGAACGTATGTTGTGCACAATGAAGGAGATATTTTACAAAATAATGATATGCGTATTTGTACATTAAACACGGGTTACTACGTAATTTACTGAGAATAAATCATCCTTTATAGAATAAATGATATACAATTTCCACAACTATATTTATTTAAATAAATATACTAACACTTTTGCTTGTTTTATTTTGAAGGGTTTGGGGACAACGATGCTTATGGTAGGTATGTCGATGTTTTGCATCATAACTTTATAAATACGAAAGCGTGTCTTACTAAATTTCTGAAGTGGTATATTCTGACAGCATCCTTTACCTGGGCCTTCGTCATCATAAAGAGCATATCTATTCTTACCGACTTTAAACAAAGACGCGCTTATTGCAACTAGTATGCTTTTCCGGCTTAGAGGATGTATGTTTTTTTTATGAATATTACAATATCAACATGACAAATGCATGTTTTTGTTTACAAGACGAGCTTGGCCACCAATGGAGTTGGTTATTAAGACGGGAGTCTTGCAGACTGTAGATAATAACAATGCTCACAGTAAATAATTTGTTAACTGTGAATATTTTTAAATGGTGTTACTCGCCGGCCGAGTCGGCAATTCCTTTCATATGGTTTTTAAAATAATCTCTTTTTCTAGTGGTCTGCCTATTCTCCCCATTCAAAAAATAATAGTTCAACGCCACTTCAATAGTTTTTTTTACAAATTATAATAATACTAATTGTAGTGGCTTTATTGAGGTCATGAGGACCAAAACTTTCAGAAGTTAGAAGAGGCAGTATAACAAGTATTAGATGTGAAAATTGTCTTTTGGTTCCTGTTTCACCTGCTCTGGTGAAACTAAAAATCGGGACAAATAAAGAATGACCGAATTGCGATATGCAGCCTTTCTTGTTAGTATTGAACGGTATAGTCTACGCATTGGTCGAAGAGATTAACATTCAGATAAACTGGAATAGAGGGGATTGGAGAGGTTGACGATAATTTCTTGAATGAAGAGAATATGCCGACCACTAGAAAACAAGATTATTTTTAAATGTCTATGAAGGGTTAAAAAGTCAGAACATTTAAGGCCAGGGAAAATGACTGGAGAACACTATACAATAACGGGAATTCTACAGACATGGACAAAGGTTTTTATATGGCTAGAGCTTAAGCCAAGTCTCCTGAACCGACGAACTAGGAAGCAGAGGCGACGGCATTTACCAAAGACGGCATCCACATGATCACTCCATGATAACCGACTGTTAAAAATAACGCCGAGGAATTTCGATTTTGAGCTCGAAGCGACATTATGGAGTGAAGAGATTTCAAAAGTGTCAACAGCGGCTGTAAGGGGAAACATACTAGAGATGCATTTCGATGCATTCAACAAAAAACCATTCTCCAAAGACCACTCGAGTACTTCATTGACTGCCTGTCCGAGCTGTTGAGAATCACCATCCGTCTTGTATGCATGGCATCCGCGTATTTTATATGTGTCACGTCGTTAGGGGACCGAAGGCTCGACGTGTAATAGTTGAAAAGGAAGGGAGATAGCATAGCGCATTGTAGTAAACCGCAGTTATTTGGCAAGGAGGTGGAGGTTTCATTACCGACTCTTACATGTTGGCGTGGATTAGAAAAATTGTTTTGAAGCCAATTAATCAACCATCCTTCAATGCCATCTTCAAATCTTGAGAAAGGATGCGGGAGCGTGAGATAGTGTTGAAAGCAGAGGAGAAGTCCAAGAAAACTCCCTTCACGGCTTTCGCTCCGGCATCGTCGTGTATCAGTCTAGTTACTCGCAGTACAGGAAAAAGTAGAAAGTGGAGTGTGTGCCGAAACGTAGCCATTGCGTCCAGAGTGCTTATTTAAGCTTCTATTTGATTAATAAGCAAACTGAAGAGGGTCATCGACAGCTTTAAGCGTGTCATCTAATTTAGAGAGGAGGTGCTTCTCAATCACTTTTAACCAGACAGATGAGTTGGCGATAGGTCTGTACTTTACAGGTCCGGCGGAACCATTGGCCGGTTTCGGAATTGGTGTTATAGCGACATCTCTCCATTCCGAAGGAAAGAAGCATTCTCCTTAGGAATGATTGACGAGCTGGGTAACAAACGGAGAAATCTCCCGGTGACAGATTTTAAGAATCGCCGGGGGGACCCTTTCGGGACCAGCCGCTGTGTCGCTCTTGAGGCCAGCCAAAATTTCGGAGATAGAGGATTCGTGAGCGGGTAGGAACGCGTTGTGATTAATAGATCTTACGAGAGGTTCCGCGTTATGGTTAGCGGATTGGTCTACGACATGCATACAGACAAGTATCGGACATAAAAAAAACAAATAACGTATTCTTACCTAAGGAAAGATGGATCTTTGAAGGTGTAAAAAAACACGCGGCAATTACCATATTAAGTAGTCTGCTTGTCCGGCTCAAAGGTTCTATATATTCTTATCAATATTAATACATCATCATGTTTTGATTGCGAAGAATTAATATGCAAACCTCGATGATTGGATTGTTCTCTGGTATCCTAGGACTGCATGGAAGGTAATGCCATGGTTCCAACACTTCGCTAAACTGTTTAATAGCTTGAAGTAATTCCACCCAGACTACATCCCGTGCTTACAAAACAACAACTTACTCACCTTGATCCAATATTAACAAAAACTTAAAAATTCCGATGGACATTATTATCGCTTAATTCGTCTTGTTATCCTTGTTTACGAGTGTCGCAATGTTTGATTACCTCAATGTACTGCTTTATCCGTATGCCTACTAATTCAAGGGTTTCGACTGAGACCTGTAGTCTAACAAAATATCTAAATATCTATTGCAAAGCATAGCGACGAAATTCCAGAGTTGCTTCATCACACCGACACAGCAATGTCAGCTGTTTCTGCAGTCCACTCATTTTTTTCGAATCGATTCGCGCGCCATCAAACAATCGCTCACTGTTGGCACATCCGTAGCGTTTATAAGTTTAATCGCACACAAGTGCGTGCTAACCGCATAATTTAAGCACTTTCGCTAAGGACCTTCTTTGTTTTGAGATATTTTGGTTTTACAGCTACTCCGTTTTGAAACAATTGTAGTAACTGGCACAAAACATGACGTTTTTGCCATTAATTAATGTAATTTTAAAGACTCTACTAGTTGATACGATCATATCTTTCGTAATTTAAATGAATTTTAAAACGAAGAATGACACCCCAATTCGAAAAAAGGAATCCCGATGAGTCGGATTCTAAGATACGCATAGAAAGTCCGAAAAATTGCATTTAAACCAACCAAGGGAACCCTTGCGAGCACCAAATTAACGAAATAGGCACAAAATATCGATCTGCACTAATTGCTGTTTGGAAAATAACCTCAAATAGTGTTGCTACAAAGACCCCTATTCAAAATTATCCGAAAAATGCGCCACGCATCCAATTATGAGTGAACACATGTTCGCTTTTTCTTGACAAAACAACCGTGATTGGTTCAATCTCTTGCCAGCACGTGTGCAGAACGCATGAAACACGGATAACAGTCACCAAATTTTGAAGCCGGTTTGAGGCTTTCTAACCTGGAGCTACGCTTCCGTTGAAAATTTGTTTTACTCCTCACATCAATCCTACCATTCGGAATGGACGGCGCCTTTTATGGACTGAATGACTGTCGGCTACGAGGGGAATATATTGACCTTTATGTTGAGGTAATTGCATCTCTCTGACGAAGGCTCACCAATCGATTGTTTACAGGTCAGTGGGGGCGAGGTTGTGCTTGCCCACCGCTTAGTTGTTGGAGCCTGTGTTCCGCTGTTGAAGCACATTCTGCCAACTTCATTTTGCAGGGAAAAGCCGTACAAATTATTTTGGCCACGGTATTCTAAAAGGTTCGTACAGCAATTATGTCTTTATGAGCTGTTTCATAAGGACTGTGAATCAACTACTCGAGTTCATCTACACGAGACAACCAAGATTAACCATGGACACCGTCGAACGGCTCTATCTTCTATCGTTCGCGTTGGAATTCGATGAGTTGAGCGATTTCTGCCTCGAATTCATGAGATTGAAGTATGCTTTTTACTAGCAATGACCGCGAACTTGTAGAATGACAGAGGATAAAATCCCCGTTTACTTGAATATCGCTCGGGCGACCCAAAGCGATCAGTTTTACCGATTGCTGTGGACAAACATTTTGGCGAGTAACGTTTTACCAGATCGTCTCAGCGAAGACGAAATTTTGGATTTTATTTCATTCTGCTACCTCGACAGCGACAAGATACTGGAGGTGATATGTTTCTGGTCAATTGTAAATGCGGACGACCTTGGTGATGGCGATAAACTTGAAAAAACGTTCAATCGTCTACTAGGGTCCTTTGATGTCCCCAAATTGTCATTCAAAGCAGCCAATCGATTCTTCGACAGTAATTCGCCATTTCTGTCGAACCGCGCCTGCCGGTAAGCTTAGTTTCACAATTGGTCTTTAATAGCGTTTCCAATGAAATCGCAGTACACTCTTTTGTAAAGACCATCGCTGATTTTCCATTTGTAAAGTGACTTTTTTTTTATAAAAATGTTTAAATTGTGAAAAACAGAGACGTCTTCACGTGCGGCCGAGTCAAATACAACTGTACCATGCCTGTATCTGATGGAATATTTTCTTTTCTTAAAACAATTCAGATTTGGCCAAATTCGTTATCTGAATTGCTGCTTTTGATGTTTAGAACGCATTTCCTTGAGATCATGACTGTAGCCTCGGCGAACTCTAACCAAAACGACTCGCCGTCTGCTTCACACTCCGACGTTAGGTGAGTAAGGTTACTTTTCTTCCCCCGAAATCATCCAAATTTTGCGGCTGCTTCACGGGTATTTACCATGAGGTTTCTCGGGAATCTGTTCACAGGTGGTCAATTCCCCAATGCAAAACGCTTTTCTGCTTCCTACCTTCACCTTAAGGCACTCGTTTTTCCGATGCAATTGCTAATGTCAACGGCCTCGTTCTAGTCTCACCCCTATTCGTCATCCCGAAAAAAACACCGTTTTATCAAATGTCCGTATGAATTGACAGTTCAATTTGATAAACAGAAATTATTGATTTGTTCTAGTAGGAAATTGATTTGCCAATACCGATAATTTTCGTATTTTCAGAGGGTGAATGAGCCTTTTTAGCAATAATTTTATAATTCGACATAATTCTCTCCTGTAACCGAAGAGGAAACTTTCAACTTCCTTTTCTAGGGTGTCTTTAACCGCAAATTCTGCCTTAAAAGAAAACACCGCGGACAAAGTTCTTTTGGTGTTTGGACCAACTGAGAAGGACGCAAACGTTGGGGTTATCTCAAGTTTGCAACAGTTTGAGGCAGAGCAGAAAGTCAACATCCACATTCCTTATGTTGCTGGTCGTGGTGTCGTGACTCTGAAGGGTAAATAACTGTTATCATCTTGGATATAACCTTTTTGCTGTCAATTTTTTAAATGAAAATGCTCAATTGTCGCATTCTATTTATTTGTGCAGAAAACGTGTATTTCGTGGGTGGAAGTTACGTTCGATTTAACGGAAGTTTCATTGTACAATCCACTGTGATTGTGGTTGATCCCAAGTCGGGTGTCGTCTCAAATGGTCCGTCACTCTTGGATGCTCGATACTCTTCCGCTGTGGCCTCCTCGGACGACGACATTTTCGTTTGCGGTGGACGTGGAGGCGTGGAAAGTTGTCTTAAATCTTGTGAGCATCTACACTTTGGAAGGTGAGCTGGCTGAGGTGATATTATTCCATAAAGCAATCCTTCAGACCAACATGGAAGCCTTTGCCGTCACTTAACTGTGCCCGTTGCGATGCTGCAGCCATTTCCTTCATCGACAATCAACAAAAGAAACTTGTTCTCGTTTGTGGTGGGACGTATGGTCATGGAATAGAGTCGTCGACCGTTGAAATGCTTTATATGCATCCGAGCATCTCAAATTGGGAATACGTTTCCCCCATGCTTAAAGCGCGTTCGAAGCCCGGGATCGCTTTATTAAGAGGAAAGGTCATCGTTGCTGGAGGCCTACGCAAACAGTATGTCGAAATATTTACTCCACCGGTAACTTTTCGCGCGGTGACCTTTGGCGTGGACAGGGGTCAATGGAGCGAGTTGAGGCAGCCAGGACTCGCTCCATGCTGTGTGCACTTCGGTAACTTTCAAAATCGGATTTTCGCTTTTGGTGAGTCTCATTTTTATGGTTTCCGCACAGTCGTTAATTTACTTTTTTTACTTATTTAAGTAAACAACCACGGTATACCTCAAATTGGCGAGCTTTGTGATGAAACAGTCGACGATGAGCTTGTGGTAAGTCGTTACACCTAGATTTTCTCATTTTGACTGACGGCATTTTTTATTTTCAGGTTTCTGATGAAAACACTAGGCATCGATTGTCCTGGGGTCCATGGTGCGATGTTCTTGGAGAATTTCGTGAATTCGAGGCAGTCGTCGTCGTTGACAGAGTTGAAGACAATACGCCTTAACGTTTACTTCATATTCTTGAAACATCTATATAAAATCCATGTTAGTAGATCTTTTTGTTAACCGAAGTGATTATTTGTATGGCCAATTAAATCTCACCCATAAACGCCAAGACTGGTGAATGAGGAACGTGTGTCGCCTAGAATGCAGCACATAATAATAATGGTATTCGCTTCATTAATTTCACGATGATCTAAAGTTAATGTAGAATCGAAAGTTAATACTTCGTTGGTAAATGCGTCCATTGATATTAAACCTTTTGGGCATAGTTGACTATAGTTGACTTCAAAATAGAAATAGGCTTTAAATAGAAATAGACTTTAAAATCGATTGCCCAATTATCTGTATACCAATAAACCAGCGACATTTGTGTATTCGTTCGCACTTACAAGGATGCTATCGTACATACTGCTATTAAAAATGTGCGTCGTGAAACCAGACGCTTCAAGGACATACAAAATGATTCCATTTTGTTCCGATGATAAATTCTCAATCATGATTAATTAATAAAGGCGTCTGAATGCTGAAGTTGTTCGGTAAAAGGAAGGCCAATGCTTCTACTTGAATAGCGCGCATGTTATGCGCATCTAATATACGAGCTGCTAGGAGTTAAAGACTAGAGCAGTTACTTGGGGTTAGAGCATAGGCAGGCAACTAGAAAACGAGATTATTTTTAAAGGCCCACGAAAGGGGTAAGTAATCAGAAAATGTGAGGCTTTGTAAAATCACCGGCAACAATATACAACTAGGGGAATTATACAGGCGTGAACAAAGGTTTGTGTGCGGCTTTAAGTCACTCGAAGTCTCCGGCGATCTAAGCATAAAAATGATCACTCTAAGATAACCGACTGTATGAAATTAGAACATGCATGTTGATTTTTAGCTCAAGGGGAAATTATGGAGTGAAGCGATTACCAGTGTCAAAGAAAACTTAATGCGTTCAGCAGAAAGCCGTTCGTTTTCCACCACTGGATATCTTATTGACTGCCTGCCTTAGAGGTTGACAACCCCCTTTAGTCTTGTAGGCATTTCAAAAAGTCAGGGCGTAGGCGTATTTGATGAATGTAGCGCCATTAAGTGACCGAAGCCTGGCCACACATTCAGGAGATTCGGGATGTTAATGAAAAATCAGAATTGGTTTGAGAGGCGGAAAAAAAGAGCGATTTTGGAGAGAAGGTGATCATGAATTCGGAAATATATTCCCGGGTAAATAGGAGCAAATTGGGTGAATTCCAGGGAATCTTAAACGAATTTTATGGTTAACACATCGATAAGCATAACTTTCACCTCTTTGACGTTTTAACTCCTGTGGAAAATCAGAACGAGGAGGTAGCACTCATTTGTTATCATGGGATGGCATATCTCGAATTTACTTAATTAACTGAAAAAGGTTACAAAATATAGTCTTATGATGCATAAACGCGAAGTTATAAATTTTCAAATGTTGCAATGATCTCGTAATCGAAACTTGTCTTAACAGAGTCGCTCATGGATCATGTAGAAAAACGAAGTCATTTGTAATTGACTGTCTTGATAAACGCGTAGGTTTCATAAACGCAAACGTCCGTCAACCTTGAAAACATCAATCTCTGAATGAATTACCCTGTTCTTTAACGCGAGCAATTTCTGTTTGATCACCATCCTAATCGATGGAAGGATCCATTCGTTATCACGTTTGTTTAAAGCCAACGTCTGTTTACTTCGGTTAATCTAATCTAATCGCTCACAGCACTATTCATATAGTCCAGCGATTTCTGTTTAATCACAACCCCGATCGAAACAATGAGCCATTTATTACAGATTTTCAAAAAGGCCGATTTTAAGATCTGCATAAAAAGTCCTAAAATCGCATTTATACTAACCAAGGGATCCCTTGCGAGCACGAAATAAAAAAAATCGGAACAGAATATCATTCTGCATTAATTGAAGGTTAGAAAATATCTTTTCGTTTGCGTTTAACTCCAAAATAATGTTGCTTCAAAGACCCAAAGTTAAAACTATCAGAAGAATGCGCTACAAGTTCAATTATGCGTAAACACATGTTCGCGTTTTCTTGACAAAACCGCGGTGATTGGTTCAATAGCATGCCTGCACGTGTGCAGAACACATGAAACACAGATAACAGTTTCTCAGCGATACCAAATCTTGAAGCAAGTAAGAGGCTTCCGTTGAACGTTTATTCTGCTCGACACATCAATCCTACAATTCAGGATGAACGGCACCATTTATGGACTGAATGACTGTCGGCTACGAGGGGAATATATTGACCTCCATATTGAGGTAATTACATCTCTCAGACGAAGGCTCACCAATCGATTGTTTACAGGTCAGTGGGGGCGAGGTTGTGCTTGCCCACCGCTTAGTTGTTGGAGCCTCTGTGCCGCTGTTGAAGCACATTCTGCCAACTTCATTTTGCAAGAAAAGGCCGTACAAGTTATCTTGGCCTCGATATTCTAAAAGGTTCGTACAACAATTATATCTTATTTGCTCTTTCATCAGGACTGTGAATCAACTACTCGAGTTCATTTACACGAGACAACCAAGATTAACCATGGACACCGTCGAACGGCTCTATCTTCTATCTTTCGCGTTGGAATACGATGACTTGTGCGATTTCTGCCTCGAATTCATGAGATTGAAGTATGTTTCTCACTAGCAATGACCGCGAACTTTTAGAATGACAAAGGATAAAATCCCCGTTTACTTGAATATCGCTCGGGCGACCCAATGCGATCGGTTCTACCGATTGCTCTGGACAAACATTTTGGCGAGCAACGTTTTACCAGATCGTCTCAGCGAAGACGAAATTTTGGATTTTATTTCATTCTGCTACCTCGACAGCGACAAGATACTTGAGGTGATATGTTTCTGGTCAATTGTAAATGCAAACGACCTTGGTTATGGCGATAAACTTGAGAAAACGTTCAATCGTCTACTAGGGTGCATTGATGTGTCCAAATTGTCATTCGAAGCAGCCAATCGATTCTTCGATAGTAATTCGCCATTTCTGTCGAACCGCGCCTGCCGGTAAGCTTATTTTCACAGTTGGTCTTTAATAGCGTTTCCGATGAAATCGCAGTACACTCTTTTGTAAAAACCATCGCTGATTTCCCATTTGTAAAGTGACTTTTTTTTATAAAAATGTTTAAATTGTGAGAAACAGAGACGTCTTCACGTGCGGCCGAGTCAAATACAACTGTACCATGCCTGTTTCTGATGGAATATTTTCTTTTGTTCGAACAGTTCAGAATACGCAGAATTGTTTATCTTAATTGTTGCTTTTCATGTTTTTATTGACTTAGAACGCATTTCCTTGAGATCATGACTGTAGCCTCGACGAACTCAAACCCAAACGACCCACCTTCTGCCTCACACTCCGACGTTGGGTTAGTAAGGTCACTTTTATTCCACCCAAAATCATCCAAATTTTGCGGCTGCTTCATGGGTATTTACCATGAGGTTTCTCGGGAATCTGTTCACAGGTGGTCGCGTCCCCAATGCAAAACGCTTTTCTGCCTCCTACCTTCACCTTAAGGCACTCGTTTTTTCGATGCCACTGCTAATGTCAACGGCCTCGTTATAGTACTACCCCTATTAATAGCAAATTCGTCATCCTGAAAAAAACACTGTTTTATCTCATGTCCGTATGAATTGACAGTTCAATTTGATAAACAGAAATTATTGATTTGTTGTTAGTAGGAAATTGATTCGCCGAGTTATAGTCGATGCGTGCAAATAAAGCAACCATGTGCTACTTCGGTCTACAGATAATTTTCGTTTTTCAGAGAGTGAATGAGCCTTTTTAGAAATAAAAATCTAGTTTAAAAAAAGAATGAAGATTGGTGGTGGGAAAACAAGCAGGAATGATTGAAAAAGAATCGAGAAAAAAAGAAAATACATAAAACGGTTGTCTTGGAATTTAAGGCTTTGAAGAAGGTCAGGATGAAAATGTACGTTTTGCTAGACTCAGATTTCGAGGAATGATACACAACGCCACATTAAGCTCGCAAAATACTTGCAAAAAATGGACATCGATTTTAAATTGACTGTTTTTCGTGGCTTCCCATGTACATTTTATAATCCGACAGAATTCTTTCTTTTTACATTAATGCAAACTTCCAACTTCCTTTTCTAGGGATTCTGTAACCGCGAATTCGGAAGCTGCTTCAGAAGAAAACACCGTGGACAAAGTTCTTTTGGTGTTTGGACCAACTGAGAAGGACGCTAAAGTTGGGGTTATCTCAAGTTTGCAACAGTTTGACGCAGAGCATAAAGTCAACATCCAAATTCCTTATGTTGCTTGCCGTAGTGTCGTGACTCTGAAGGGTAAATAACTATTCACATCTCAGATATAAATTGTTTTGCTCGCCATTTCTCAATGAACATGCTCAATGTGTGCGTTTCCATTTATTGTTGCAGAGAAAGTGTATTTGGTAGGTGGAAATTTCGTTCGATTTAACGGAAGTATAATTCCGCAATCCACTGTGATTGTGGTTGATCCCAAGTCGGGTGTCGTCTCAAATGGTCCGCCACTCTTGGAGTCTAGATACTCTTCCGCTGTGGCCTCCTCGGACGACGAGATTTTCGTTTTCGGTGGACGTGGAGACGGGAAAAGTAGTCTTAAATCTTGTGAGCATCTAAACTTTGGAAGGTGAGCTAGCTGAGGTGACAATATTAAAAAAAATTAAATCAAATAATCCTTCAGACCAACATGGAAGCCTTTGCCGTCACTAAACTGTGCCCGTTGCGATGCTGCAGCCATTTTCTTCATCGACAATCAACAAAAGAAATTTGTTTTCGTTGTCGGTGGGACGAATGCTCAAGGAATCGAGCTGTCCATTGTTGAAATGCTTTTTATGCACCCGAGCACCCCAAATTGGGAAAACGTTTGCCCCATGCTTAAAGTGCGTTCGAAGCCGGGGATCGCTTTATTAAAAGGAAAGGTCATCGTTGCTGGGGGCCTACGCAAACAGTATGTCGAAATATTTACCCCACCGGTGACCTTTGGCGTGGACAGGGGTCAATGGAGCGAGTTGAGGCAGCCGGGACTCGCTCCATGCTGTGTGCACTTCGGCAACTTTCAAAATCGGATTTTCGCTTTTGGTTAGTCTCATTTTAATGGTTTCCGCAGATTCGCAATTGGTGGTGTTCGTAAATTGACTTTTATTTCAGTAAACAACCACGGTTTACCTCAAATTGGCGAGCTGTTTGATGACGAGGAGCTTGCCGTAAGTCGTTGCACCCAGATTTTCTCATATTGACTGACGGCATTTTCTATTTCCAGGTTTCTGGTGAAAACACTCTGCCTCGATTGTCATGGGGTCCATTTTGTGATGCTCCTGGAGAATTTCGTGAATTCGAAGCGGTCGTCGTCGTTGACATAGTTAAAGACAAAACGCCTTAACATTTACTTCATTTTCTGAAAACAGCTAAATATAATCTATGTTAGAAGATCTTTTTATTAACCGAAGTTATTATGTGTATGTCCAATTAAATTTCACCCATAAACGCCAAGACTGGCGAATGAGGAACGCGTGTCGCCTAGAATGCATCACATAATAATAATGGTATTAGCTTTATTAATTTCACGATGATCTAAAGTGAATGTATAATCGAAAGTTATTTCTTACGTTGGCAAATGAATCCTTTGTCATAAAGGCTTTTGTGCATCCTTAAATCGCGTTGATATGTGAATAACCTTACAAAGAACGGGTCCAGTTTAGGACAGACAACAAATTTGGCTTCATTTATCGACTATAGTTGACTTCAAAAAAGAAATTGACTTTAAAATCGATTGCACAATTATCTTTCTACCAATTAACCAGCAACATTTGTGAATTCGTTCGCACTAACAAGGATGCTATCGTACATACTGATATTAAAAATGTGCGTCGTGAAACCAGACGCTTCAAGGACATACAAAATGATTCCTATTTCTTCTTATAAGCAATTCTCAATTATGATTAATTCATAAAAGCGTCTAAATGCTGAGGTTGTGTGATAAAAGGAAGGCCAATGCTTCCACTTGAATAGAGTGGATGTTATTGAAGTGACTTTGAATGATTGTGGTTATAGTGTTAGGTAGTTGTACCTGAATAACCCAAAGAGGGTATTAATAACAGTCAGCAAACTGGATTCGTCATCCAGTGGAATCTGTATGTAGACATCTTTTAGATAATAATAATAATAATAATAATCATTCGCTTTATTAAGGTCACGAGGACCAAAACTTTCAGCATTAAAATTTACAATAAACAAAAATGTTACGGGACATCACGATTATACGTAGAAAATGCAGAATATGTTAAGAAGAATAAAAGAAGTAACATCAGGGTAAATTAGCAAGAAAGGCCAATTTAACCCACGAAGTATATAAAGCTTGGCAAACGGGAAATGGCGGCCATTGAAAGGCCCGATCCAAAGTCGCGCCAGGATTCAAGGAAGTCTGAGGTGAAGATGAAGAAAATCCTGTAGCCTGGTTTTCGTGTCTACCGATGCGAGTCGTATGCGTCGTAGCATGGTTGGCGTTCGGATTGACAAAACGTGGTTGAGGGTAGTATATAATTGTGAAGAAGGGGCTTCTATCGCTGTAGGGATATCTACGGAGAATTCGCCCTCGTGTACGATGAAGAGTGTTACTTCATGTGGAATTCGCGTCTATTGATGCAAGTCGTATGCGTCGTAGCATGGCTTGCGTTCGGGGTGAATTTAAAGCGGCCGAGGCTAGTGTTGGCTTTCGTGTCTACCGATGCGAGTCGTATGCGTCGTAGCATGGTTAGCATTAGGATTGACATTAAGCGGTCGAAGATTGTATGTGATTGTTTGAAAAAGGCTTATGTTGCTGTGAGGTGATTAGCGATGACGGATTCCTCGCGGAAGATAAAGGGATTAATATCACCTGACTTTTGCGTCGATCGTTGCGAGTCGTATGCGTCGTAGCATGGCTGGCGGTCGAGTTGAAACAAAGCCGTCGAAGAAAGTAAGTAGGGCACTTTCAAGTTCACAGTGAAATATTATCCTGTTTCAGCCGCAGATGGGTGATGAAAATAGATTTTAGTGAGAACGTCGTCTTTATGGCGGCCTATGGTTGTTCACAAAAGGACATGGGCAAAGCGGTTCGAAAATGTAAAATCGGATGAATATGTTCAAAAATTACGTCGATCATCGTAGATCAGAAGATTTGCTCCGGGCATGATATGCTCGCCAATATGGGAATTCGAAGACTTCGTGGCCCAAAAATCAGAATGGCACGATGGCCACGGGAATGAATAATATTTCTTATTATTCAAACAGTAGTGAGGGCCCGACCTAGGCCGAAAACGCCGACAAGGTGCGATGCTTAGCGCCCGTTGCAGGCGATCAATTTTGGAGAAGACACTCCACCCCTTGAATTTATAAAAGATGTTTTCTGGTTCCGGAGTAGTGCATGCCTTCTGTAGCAATGGGTAATTGAGTTTCATCCTGTAATAACCACATATCCTGGGTGTAAAACCGTCGGACTTTAAAGTACGTCGGCGTCTTTAAGAGTGTATAACTAATTGCCCATTCTGTCGGTTCTGTGCGTAATTGAAGAGAAATGCCTGAACTATATGATCAGAAGTTCGATGACGAGATTGGTGTAAACAAAATAAAAGGACTTTTATGAAGATTTATGAAAATTCCGTATCAATGGCTCCTTCTTTCGATTGGGGCTGTGATTAAACAGAAATGGCTGGACTATAGTGAATAGTGGTGTCGACGATGAGATTGGATTAACCGAAGTAAACGGACGTTGACTTTAATCAAACTTGATAACAAATGGATACTTCCGTCGATTGGGATCGTGATCGAATCGAATTTGCTCACCGAAATGAACAGGGTAGTTCATTCTTGAATGATGTTTACAAGGTTGAAGGACGTTGGCGTTTATTAAACCTTCATCGATGTGATAGGATTGTATGTAGGATTTAATTAACTCTTAATATAGAATAGACGAATTGTCTATGTTACCGGTATAACTCAAATAACCAACCGAGACCTTATCAGAATAATAACAGGTGCAGCAACGTCGAATAGCATGTTCCTAATTGTGCGGTACAATACTCAACATAGTAAAACACAATTAATAGTTACAGTTAGCAACCACCACATCCACCTGGGTGCAGCAGCTTCGATGGCATGTTGTAGTTGATCGGCGATTTCAAACCCAGACGCTCCGAGCGCAAAGGTTGAGCTTGGAAGCATTTGTCTGGAACGGATAAAGTCGTAGTAGCCGGATCAGATGGTTCAGAAGGATGGGAATCAATAACAGTGACAGCTGGTTCAAAAGGATAGGAATCCGTAACGGGCATAGTCGGTTCATCGAATCGTATTTGATCGACATGCCGACGAAGACTTGATAAATCAGTAACATCGAGAATAGTAACCATACGATTTCCACTTCTTCCAATAATAAGACCGCGAGACGGTCGAAAATCATTCCCTTTGAAAAAGTTTACCTCTCGCGATCCAAGGCATTGGAACGATGTATTGAGTTTTCGCCCCTTGAATAACACAACCGGACTTTTACCAGTGGTTGCTTGATCAGCGGATTAGCTGCCGCATTATACTCGACAAAACGTCAGAATAGCTGGAGGTGTCTCTGGTCATGATCATGCCTGCTGACGCCATGGACAAAAATGTCATCTTCATAAACTTCAATACCATTAAGGCCATCCAGTATGGCATTAATGCAATTATTGAAAATAGCCGGGGCAAAATTTAGCCCAAAAGGTAGAAAGTTGTCCCTGAATAACCCACAGGGTGTATTAATAACAGTCAGCAAACTGGATTCGTCATCCAGTGGAATCTGTAAGAAGACATCTTTTAGATCAATTTTTGAGAAGAAACTTGACCCCTTGAATTTATAAAGGATATCTTCTGGTTCCGGATTCGTGCATGTCTTCTGTAGCAATCGGTAATTGAGTTTCATCATGTAATAACCACATATCCTTGGTGTCCAACCGTCAGATTTAAGTGGTGTCACAATGAGCCACTCCCACTGGAGTCAATATGTTACGCTCCATCAATTTGTTCAGACCTAGGTCAAGAAAGTAGCGTAAGCCGAAGGCAATAATCCTGAGCTTCAAGAACATGGGATCTCTGGCAACCTCCAGTTTGAATTTGGGAATTTTCGTTCCACAAGTCGCTCTGGTGCACTTAAGGACCAGATCAATTCGTCTATTTAATATTAAGGGTAAATTCAACCCTCAATACAATCCTATAACATCGATGAAGGTTTAATAAACTCAAACGTCCTTTAACTTTGAAAACAGGAATCTTGCAATGACAGTCCCTGTTAATTCACGTGAGCAATATCTATATTATCACGACTCTAATCGACGGAAGGATCCATTTGTTGAAAAGATTGATTAAAGTCAACGTCCGTTTACTTCGTTTTATCGAATCTCATCGTCGACACCACTACTTATATAGTCCAGCCGTTTCGGTTTAATCACAACCCCAATCGAAAGAAGGAGCGATTTATGAGTGATTTTCATAAAGGTCATTGCCATTTTATTTTGTTTACACCAATATCGTCATCGCAACTTCTGATCATATAGTTCAGGCATTTCTCTTCAATTACGCAACGAACCGACAGAATTATTAATTAATTATAAACTCTTAAGGACGCCGACATACTTTTAACCTCCACAGAAATTAATTCTTGATCGAAAATCGTCTAAATGGTGTAAGGAAACCTATAAATTAGCCAACTGCTCGTGTCGACAAACGGAGTAATATGTTATTAACTGTCTTGAATATCGACAGAAGTTTCATAAACGCCATCTTCCCTTAATCTTGAAAATAGGAATCTTGAAATGTACGTCCCTGTTCATTTACGCCAGCAATTTCTGTTCGATCACGACCCCCAATCGACGGAAGGATCCATTTGTTATCAAGTTTGATTAAAGTCAACGTCCGTTTACTTCGGTTTATCAAATCTCATCGTCGACACCACTACTTATATAGTCCAGCCATTTCTGTTTAATCACAGCACCAATCGAAAGAAGGATCCAAACTTATGTCGACAAACGCCAACGGCACGCCTGTTCATTTATTCGAGTCGTTCGTGTTCGATCACTTTCGTATTGAGAGATGGAGTATTTTGTTTTAATCTTCTTTAAATAGACTAATTGGCGCGTTTCTGTATTTCGAATCGAACCCTATAGCAGCGCACTGATCGTCTTTCCGCGTCCATTCATCGAGGCTAACCATGTCATACTTTGAAAGCCAGTCTCACAAATTTATTAATAATTACAAATACGTATTACACGGTAACAGGGTTGGGCCAATAACGGTAGCTAACACCGTTATTGGCCACAGAACTTGAGATTTGCCACACTACTGGGATGCTGACACCCTGTCTCCCGCTAGGCCTTAATCATCTTGATTCTGTTCTGGCGTCGCTTGTTGTCTTTCCTCTGCTCTTTCTCCTGAAAGGAAACAAAAAACGGTCATTTGAAATCACAGAAAGGCGAAATCGGAAGCAGTGTGAGGCAGATTCTGTTGGTAGGAAGCGTTGAGTAAAGGGGAGAAGGAACTGGAGGAGGTTGGATGGGGCTTTGAGAAGAGGAGAGAGAGAGGGAGAGTGGAACAGAAGTTGGAGTAAAAGGCCAAATCTATCGGACAAACCTCTAGACGTCGGGCTTTCTCTGGATCCTCCTCCGCCATAATTCGTTCCTTTGTTGCTCGTCGTTGTTCATCGCGACGATTCTGGGCAGCCTCCTGTCTGGCCGCCTGGACTGACTTTAAAACGGTCTCGTGGACGCGCACTCGAGCCTTCTCCGACTTCGATTTGGCCTAAAAAACGACGACGAAACAGCGAGCTGATGACGAGTCAGTTCAGCTGAGAAGACACGGCGGTTTCGCCTCCACCGCGGTCATGACACGGCTCAACGGAAGCAGTCGCCGTATAACTGCCGTCGGTAGAACCTACGTCTCACAAACGCACAAGTCTCGCCTATCTGTAGGGTGTCGAGCTGGGGAAGCATCTCTGGTCAGTCATGCCCAAGTCTTTGGTATCCGCTAGAGACTCAACTCGAAACGCTGGCTCTAAGAGAACGCCCCACCCCAATAAACCACTTAACAGGCGGACCAAACCTAATGCGGTTAGCAGGAAAGTGACCACCATGAAGCCGCCAAAGAAGAAGTTCCCAATCGCTTACACTAGGGCGGGAGTGTTTAGGATATCGGGTAGGAGTATCGCATATGGTCGCGGGGTCTGTCATGCCTCGGGGTATCCCCGGGTTTACGATCTCCACTTGACACTCAACTCGCCCCGCTGGCTCCATGTAGCTGCGTGCGGCCTCGGTCACAGCGACAGCCTCTTTGTGCACGCCCGGCTTATTTCAGTGGCCAAAACGGGGAGTCGAACCCAGGTCTCTCGCAAACTTACAGCTACACCATCTCCATCACTAAACTACTACCACAAGACGCTCACTCCCAGAATCCACGTGTGTTCGATCGTGGATCGAAGAAATCGTTTCTCCATGGTACAATTTACGAGGACTTCGTTGGTTTCGCGCTTACACGACCCTGACAGACTGGAAGTAAATCGCTAAGTTAAGGAAGGCGGTTTACGTTCAACAGCACAGATGCAATTTACGCGCGTCGCTGCTCGAACGAAGCCAGGTGGCGTTGGAGACTCCAACTGTCTCCAAAATCTCAAAGAAACGTCATGAAATATGTCTCGAATTACACATGCAAATCATGCAATCTGAAACGTCACAACACCTATGGACACTATGGAGGCATTACAACCGCTAGCTACACCACCGGCGCATAGACGCAGCCTTCGTCTCCCAAATCCACCTACGCAATTCTGGAGTACGGCAAGAATTATAGCCACAGCATAGATCATAGCGGGTCGGCCGACGTGGCACGTGGATCTCGAGCTGCAGCGTCAATAAAAACACAGCCAACGTCCTTAAAATAAGGCGAAATGCGAACGGACAGGTGGGTGAAATGTGGGCCGGACATACCTCTTTGGTGAGTCGCAGTTTGCGGGCTCTTTCAATCATGTAGAAAACGAAGTTGAAGAGCGGTTTGACGGCCGCCATGTCTTCGGGTGTCGAGTTGCCCTTGGGTCCGACTAAAAGACAGACAGACAGAATCGGGTGTAAGAAGCTGGAAGCGACAGAGAACAAGGCGGCCGCAGTAGAAAAGAAAAACAACATACTGAGGAAAGAGAAAATCAGGACCTTCTGGACTTCACTTGGCTTGGGGGGCTTCAGGTCACTGGAAAAGATGAGAAAAGGCGAAAATGAAATTTCTGCTTTGAGAGGAGGAAAAAGAGTGATGTGGGACTTCAATAGGAATGCGACAATAGCAAGCGAAAACAAATGCCTGATTCTTTCCAAATCATCCCGGTTAGATATCCAGACACTGTGGATGCGAAACTGGGTTTTTGCTGCGATTAATACGAACCAGTCCGCTTTCAGGATACCCAGAACCTCAATACTACTCATTTGGAAAAAACAATGTCTTAAGTAGCAAATTAACCATCAGGCTGAAATTGTATAACAAAATGTGGAAGGTCGTCGGCGTATTTTATACGAGGTAGATATTGACGACAGCCGATTAAAGATGACCGAGACACGCCACCATGGCTAGGATGCGTGGAAGAGTGGCGATTGGCACAAAATGACAGCTTTCTCGATCCAGAGAGGTGATGACTCACTCGTTGGAGATCCGGGGCCCCGAGTACTGGTCGGAGAAGAAGAGGTACTCGATGGAGCTTTGGTGGTCGGAGAAGAGTTTGCAGACGGTGGGGTTGAGGATGACGGCTGTGGCGTCGGGGATCTCGCTGAGCACGAGGAAGGGGTCAGGGAGTCCTGCGAACTTTTGACCTCGACGGTCCTGGGGGTAGGTGGCCAGGTCAAAGTGCTCCTTGGAGAGGGCGGTGAGAACGCGCTTCTGACCAACTGCCAGCACCCAACCGTCCATTTCGTGTTCCTCCAGCACAACCTTCACAACCTGGCGGGGGATGAAAAACCTTTCCTATAAGCTCCGAACTACTCAATTATAATAAGTAAAGGTAAATTTGAATTTGATGCCTCCGAGTTTTATAAGTTGGCGAATGGGCTCACAACTTGGTCATTGACGGGTTTGAGGTAGTTCAAGACGACGGAGAAGAGGTCCTGTCGTCGGATGAGACGCAGTTCGACCATCATGCCCTCGCACCCAACGCGACCCGAACACCACAGGCAGTAGACGCTCTCGGACTCCTTGACAAGCTGCGTTGTTCCCGGTTCGGCCTGTCCGTCATCACCTGGAAAGAAAAACAACCCTCCAATCAAAACAGTCGTGCCCTCCTTACTTTCCTAATCAACCAACCAACCACCACCTCCTTCAAGAGAGTCCTATTTTTCAAATAAAACACTGATTTTGAAGGCGAATCCAAATCCAATCCCCCCACCACCATTATCGCTCTCAATGAAACAACCAATCGTGAACACCAGACCAGATCTAGCGGTAGCGCTCCCAAATTGACCAATCACGAACCGACGAGGGAGAAGTTGGACTCGAAGAGTTCCTTGTGGGCTTCGAACCAGGCGGTGGCCAGTCGTTGATTGACTCCTCGACCGATGATGAAGTTGGTGAGGTAGACGGCGATGAGGGCTAAAAATAGCAGCTCCAGCGTGTACTGGTGCCAGGGTCGGA
Source organism: Proteocephalus fallax (assembly GCA_028672205.1). NCBI lineage: Eukaryota > Metazoa > Platyhelminthes > Cestoda > Proteocephalidea > Proteocephalidae > Proteocephalus > Proteocephalus fallax. The sequence continues at coordinate 314,506 of JAPUBX010001002.1, read as the reverse complement.
ATTGCCTCGGCATCTGAAAAGACAGAATCAAGACGGTGAGATTAGAGATGGATGGATGGATTAGAGATGAGGGATTACGGGGCCCAGAGTTGCAGCAAGCAAAACCAAGCGCGGGTGATATCAGCCTAGTCTCTCTTCATGTTATCTCCTGCGAGAGGAACCGTCTGAACCCTTTTTTAATTCCCCGCTCGTTGACGACACTCCCAGCACTACGACCAGCCGCTTTGCCCTGCGTCATCTGCAACAATGTTGACCTTCCGAACTCCAGTTTCCCAGGATGAAATTCCTGGTTGTCGTCCAACAAGTAAATCGCAATCCAAGGTGTCCATCGACAGTGATGCGACCAACACAACTCTCTAACGTCCTCCGTCCACAGCCATGGACAACAATCCTGGAACTCAAAGGCAGACGACGCCAAGTAACTTCACGTGTGTCGCGAACCGCTTGATTGCCCGAGATAACTCTCGTAGCTTGCAGACGGGGGTAAAGGGTCATCAGGTCGTTTGATGGCACCCCACACACACACCCCCGTCTGTATCCATTCACACCCACGTATTCCCTCATTGGCCAACTGAATGAAAACCAAATAAAGGAGTTCTGTTCTGGTGAATCCTCTGGGAAACCTCCTTACTGTCTTGTGATTGGTGGAGATCACGGGTAGGAAGAGAAAGTCAGCAAATCAAAGATGAATCAACGCGCATAAAATCGGCCTTGTTTTCATCTACGGCCTGCAAACCTGCGATGTCATACCGCACACAGGCCGGCTTAATGCACTCGGTGTCGTAAATAGTACCCTTGGTTTGTTTGTTGACTTAAACCGTTTCTATAATCATCTACTGGTTGCGTCATCCTCGGCTGCGAAATTGAAAGGCTGGTACCGGTCAGACGGCTACAAGTTCACCGACTAACAACAGCTCAACTCCTCATTAGATGACTCATCGACACACACAGAGAGAGATGGTGAGATTAACACGACGGTGCTGTCGCCATGTGCATAACTTAAAAGGCGTACGCAGCACTTCTGATGCTGGCTTCCGCGCGTTAGAAACGTCACACCAAGGTAGAGCACCACATCGATTGACCAAAGCCATCGGTCAACCCAGCGCTGAGGATACATTTTACAGAGGCAGGATTTGCCATGGCACTGACGGGATTACATGCGCGCAACGCTGTGACCGGCTTGAAGCAGAACTGGATCCTAATCTGTCATGATCTGGCAGTAGCTAGCTAGTAAGAGCCATTAAAACAGCGAATTGCAACCGATTTGGTGCGACTTTGATTTTGGGATAAATAATAGGAGATTCTACGTAATATAATAATGGAAAATGCGTATTTTTTAAGTAAACACGAAACCAAGAGGGCCTTCCGTTACTAGCGGTCCAACAGGGTGTTAGATGGCGCATCGCCCTGTTCATTCATCATAGGTTATTGAATGCTCGATTAGTAGAACTTGGGTAACCGTGTTATGGCTGGGAATTGGGCCAGAAACGGAAATAATTAGCAAATAGAATGAAGTATACGTACATTAAAACAATGGGTAAGCTACCTACCCTTATCCTTTCAAACCGATGATAAACGTTAATGTGGACCCGGCTACAAAATGATTGTCTCGACTATGCCTTGATGAATTGAAAATATTATCCGTGATTGACTTGCCTTTACTTAATAATGGTGACAGCTGTGGTGATTCAGGCGGAATAACTGCAAGTTGGGAGATTACCAAGTGCAATTCTCTAGACATTTTTACACGATCACCAGACGTGCAACACACATTCTGGACAATCGACTCATCTCAAGGTCGTTATTGCTAGTGAATCCCTTTAAAGTGCAGACGCTACTCATCGTAGACATCATTCAACCCCAGTTTTTTTTATATAACACGCCAGACGTTCTCTGGGTCTTAGCAGCGTCTAGACACCAATATGAATGCCGCACGTACAAATCCGCTGGTAGCATCACATGTACGGCCTGTATTTGCGTGAATTCGCTAAAAAGGCGCCGATGATTGATCGCGCCGGTGTAGAAGCTTCTCTGCACAGCGACGACGATGGAGATTTGGTCACGCCAATCGGATAAATGGTCTCTTTTCGACACAAGAGGGTGCACGCCGGCATGTGAAACGCCTCCTCCATCGATTTTTCATTGGCGCATCGTTGAGGCGCGTAAAGAAGACGCTCGTTTTGGACGTGTATATCAACAGCCCGACCGCCTTGGCGAGATCGCAGGGCGTTGTTGACAGCTTCGTCGTCGTCGAAAAATCTTCGCAAACTCCAGTGGTAGAATACTTCGGCATCTTCGACACGAAGCAGAAATGCAATGGGCACCTTTTACCGCACCCATGGTGGGTTTATGTAGGCAACTGCCATCACAAAGACACCACAAAAAAACCTTATCAAAACGCCGAAATGAGTAGATTGAGGGGCGGAGGACTATGAGTGGGGATTTAGACTTACAGCAGCCATCTTCAGAGGTTCCTTGGGGGCTCCATCAGCGGCACCGGCCTCAGAGGGAGAGGACGATTTTTTGGACTGGGTCGGAACGTAGCCTTCAAATTCCTCGTCGTCTGGTTCGAAATCGACGGACTACAAGCCATGAGACGTTTGAGTTGTGCGAAATTATATTTACATGACAGGGGAACAATAGTCAGCTTCTAAAGCGCCGTCTTCTTCATTTGGGTCCAGAATGCCGTTTTCGACTAATTTAATGGTCCAAGAAAGACACCCCTAAACCCCTGTTTATCCAATAAAAACAACCAACCACAGAAGCAAAGAAGTGGGTTACTGGAATAAACGGAAAAAAACTTTTTTTGTGGAATAGAGGTATGCCGTGAAGACTACTTAAATAGGTGAAAAGTAGTATAATGCAGACATACTGAACGATAGGTAATTTGCCCACAAACCGCAAGCTAAGATGCTACAGCATGTCTGAGTCACACCTGTACTTATTAATGCAGCCTTCCCTTTGTTTCTACTAAGAACACAAATACCACAACAGTTAAACCATCGCCACACGTCCGTGAAGCTCCATCTACCCTTGCGTCTGTCTGGATAATTGCCTCTTCTATTTCATACGTTTTCGGGTACACAAAAGTCTAGCGTTACCATACGATAGCCCACAACGCCGATTAAACAAAACATTCCCTCCTGATATGGGATGTTTGCATGAAGCCGGTTGGGAATATTTTAACAGGTGACGGCGTTCCCAGTGCACAGCCAAAAGAGTTGGATCATCCAACACAGAACCGGCTTTGGAACCAAGTCGCTGGATTACATTTATGAAGCCGGCTCATCCACTCCTATGAGATGATCTCACCGAAGAAAAAAGCTCTCATCGCTGAGAATGGCTTGCTTTTGGTCGCCTGAACTGAGGGTCACACACTCCGATGTCAGACCACTTCAGATGGAACTGGGCGTGCCACTTGCAAACATATTCTCGAGAAACTTTATGCCAAACCCCACTCCTTATTCTGTTAGGAGGTAACCGCACAAGAGTGATTATTCTTCCCATTTCAGTTGATTACATAAAATCCGAAGTAAGTCTTCATTCACATGATCGAATAAAATATTCAAATAAAGAAATATCTTGCTAAACTTTTCAGCTTCGTCTAGGTAGAGGTCATTCGGATTTAACCCCAAATAATTGTCAAACAGCGATTTGAAAGCTAATCGGCTGTGCGCAAGCACGAAAATCGTTACACTAATCACCAAGCAATGCAAAGCCGCTTAGTCACTCCTTTGGAGAGGACACAACGTGGGTTTGAGAGATGGACACTATACAGAATACACAAAGAAGTGCTTGAAAAAACTGCTTTCTAAAGGCTGGTGGGTCATAAAATAGTAAAAACATGCCTCTGATGGGAAAGTTTCAATGTCTTCAGATGAATCAAAATTTTCCGATAGACTATCTGCTGGGTCAGGAATAACAGGCTCTTGGAAGCGATCGCCTTCATCGTTAATTGTTACTACAACAGATGGATTCATTAAAAAAATTTTATGAAGTGATATTTGATAAGACATTATGGAAATACCTTCGTCGGGGTCATAAAATTCCTCGAATTCATCAAATTCCTGGGCCTTCAATTGCGTGACAGAGACGAAAAGGTAAAAAGTAGCTAGTATCACCGCTTGTACAAGGCTAAATGGCAGGAAAAAGCGTTTGAGGAAACTAGATTTCAACAATAGAATATAATTGATTACAAAATGAGAATTAGAAAGCTGATTAAATACGTCACGCTTGCAAACAGTGTAGCACGCTCTAAAAGCTGTAGGTAGACTAGATATACACAAAGCAAATCTAATCATTGGTATAAGCGAATTCTGCGCTTAATAATAAAGGCAATAAGATATACTGTATAATTGAAAACGTTTGCGAGCGTCGAACTTATGTGGAGGAGCAAGGAGGACTTATCAAAAAGCAAGGATTTGGGTTTGATTAAATTAATGAACCCAAAGGGCCCAATTTCTATGAAAACTTATAAATCTTATTTCAAGATTTTTATGCATCGATACTAATATCACGCGCAAATTATATTGCCTACCTGAAGCCCATTCTGGTATGTAGTCACAAAGTATAGCCAACGTATCGCAAACGCCAGCAAATGCACACGAAAAACAACAATTCAGGAGCCAATCAGAATACAAATACGTATTGCAAAACAATCAAAATTATGCGAAGTAGAAAAATGTAGCACCAGTTCGAAATATTCCTAAAATTGTTAAATTTAGTTTTTGATTTTTATATAAAAGAATTTCATTATTTGTATCGGTATTTACAGTTCAACTACTGATTACTTCTTGGTGTCTCGGTTTAATGATTCGTCTCTGAGTCTATTACCGCCGATAAAATGGGAGCTAGGCAATGTTTCATTTAGTTGTAAACCTTATCTTCAGTCGCTCTGTGTTAAAGATAAATAACCTTGTTGGTTTAAATAACTTATTTCATAATAAAAATAGCTAAACTCTGTTAATAGGTGGATAAAACTCTAGAATATCTTGAAGTCGTTGCAAGGGATAAAATTATTCCAAGAACTCATCCATTCACTTTGATTAATTAAAGCTTTTGGTGTTTGCTTGTTGGCGCTGCCAGAATCAGAACTGATGTATTGCCAAAGATTGTGTTGGAGATAAAATACTTTTGAATGGTTATAAACTACCATAAAGCGCGGTACTCGTATGTTGTAAAGTCATCGCCGATCGTATATTTGATGACCTCTCTCATCCATCCATTCACGTTTGTGTATATAGGCCATATCGTTTAAAACCTACAAGAACGAAGGCATATTGCAATTCGGTCATTCGCGATATTTAGAATAACGAGAACATGTGAAGCAAGAACTAAAAGACAGTTATGTTACATAGTTTTGTTTCTTATATTTATTTTTATATTCCACGTGAAGGTCCAATCGAATGCGCAAACGTATGCTGTGGTATCTCTTACATGGGCTCAAGCGTTTGTGATCGATAGAGCGATAAGCTATAGACTATTGTTTTGTTTCTGTAGCAAATTTAATAATTGGCTTGTTTATCCACGATTTAAATTTAACGGCTTCTATTTACTTCAATGAGGAGAAATATATGCATAGGTTCTACTTAGACTCCGTTTTTCTGCAAACATGAAGCTTTTGTCCAGTTGAATTGATCTGAAATCGTGGGCTTTATTGTGTGTTCGATGCTTGACCGCGCGAAGAACCTGATGCGCTCTGATACGAATCCAATTGAGTCACTACAGCAACAATGCCGTTATATGCCGTCCTACGCTCCCGTCTAACATTCTTTGCGATTTACACCTCATAGGGACAATGCGGCCGAGGAAAGTACTGAATCCTGAGAAAAGGGTTTTTATCAACGTGGCCAATCTATACAAACGTTTTCTTGGAGGACGATGGATAGTGTAATTTTACACTGGATTCGTGTCTATTGATGTCAGTCGTATGCGTCACATAACGTTTTGGTTGACTCAATGCCATCGAAGATAGTAGGCGGCTCATCATGTTGGGTTCGCAGGTCTGTGATAAAAGTACATTTTCGTCGTCTTTATGGCGCCTTGATTTTACAACACGCGATAGCTAGAAAATGTATAGGAAATTACGTTGATCATCGTACATCAGATGAATTGCTTTCGTTGTTGTGTCTTTCTGATTCGGGGTTTTCGGTCTCCATGACTAAAGAGCAAATAATGTGTCATGGTGAAAGTCGGAAGTTGGAAAAACCGTTTTAAAGTAATATGATTTAGGATCTTCTTAACACGTGAATGGTAGATCGCAAGCACTGAGTGCAAGCAGGCCGATAAACAAATTTGCGTTTGCTAATTTCTTTCGGTCTTAAATTATTAATCCGCGGACCTGTTGATTACTGTTTTTCTAATCCGTCAAAACGTTTCCTGTTCGGTGTATTTGTGTCACTTTCACTTCCTGCCTGACTGGTTCTGTTGCATTAACTGGGCGCATCATTTTTTTCCAGGTGTTCCAAATCATATAATTTACCAAAAAAATGTGTTGAAGTAGACACCAATTGAAGTATTTGGCAATTTAAATGAGTTTTCATGTCCCTGTTTCACAGCATCGAAGGTGTCGTTGTCAGAATAACTACTCCGTTGATGAGGGCGGATCATTTTAATTTGTTCACGATTTGATGCAGTTACCCTGAAACCCACATACGAAAAGCGAATATATATATTGCTCTATCGTCGGGTATTGTGGATATTTATGCAACCAATTCAACGATTTTCAAATCGACATCTTCCGAACAACGACTGGCGTCCCTTAAATGAATATTACATTTCATAAATTGGTAGCATTAGAAAAGATCTTGTCGAAATTATTGTTTTTGAATTTGCGTTTAGCAAGTGTTTATTTATAGGGGTATGAACTGATGACCAGCATTTCACAAGAGGTTGTCCCCAAACGACGTATAAGACAGATTAATTAGGCCATTGTCCTGAATTTATGAAGGAAGGTTGGTAAAAGGAAATCGGAATACAGTTTGAGCCAAGATAATTTCCCCAATTATTTAACGATGTATTGAATGATTTCATAACGGATTGTCTTTTTTACTTGTTTATGTTGCTTAGAGCGTTTATTTTCTGTTTACGTGAAAGAAACGTGTGTCCCAGAAAAGTGCACACAAAGTGGATTAACGCAATCATTTATGTAGTCCCAAATGTTTTATTATAAGAACCCAGTCATAAAAAAATAGCCTTTGCTACCAAATACCTCAAGAGCCAAAAGCCGTTCAACCAGCAATAACTGTTTTTACGGGGATTTTTCTAAAAATAAACTGAGTGTGTTTTGTGTAGACGTTGTTATTTATGCGATTAAAGGAATGAAAGATTTTATTTCAAATATCCCCACCCAAGAAGGCTTACGAATTGCAGCAGTGAAATTGGGTCTTATTAGACTCATGTTTCATCGGTCAAATCTTTAATTCAGCCCTACAAATAAGAATGTGTTTGAGTCATTTTGTACTCATTGGTTGTCATTGTGATTGCTCGTTTATGTCGGAATAATCTCCATCAATATAATTCGGATGTTTGGATACGGCTGTCTTACAATGACAGCCATAACGAGGGCCTAATTTTTCTTTCTTACACATTCACATAAACGTTATTTCGTTGATTCCTGTTAACCTATTCTGTCGATGTATGTGCAATCGCTACTTTTGGTTTCATTTATTTATGTTGTAACGTTTAATGCTGAAAGTTCCGGTTACAGCTCCGATGTGTGTGAACATCAAATAACTGGAAGACAGTCGAACAGGCATGGTTTTGATTATGTTAACTACATTTTTTTTTAAAATATATTTATGTATATTTAATATACCAAGAACGAGACGGTGAACTGAACACTGCCAAACAATCGTCTTTTCTTTCCGGTATGTTTGTGTTTTTCTGAGGCGTTGATTTTTCTAATTTACTGGCGGTTAATTGGTTAAGTGGCGACTTTGCCGACTTTGACTCGCAATCAGTTGTAGATTTATTCCAAAAGCGGTTTAATATATTACAGAAGCTTAAAAAACTATGCGAATCTTCAACGTAAGACTTAATAGACTCGAATACCCTAAAGAAGATTGATCAGGAGATGGAAAGACGTAAAAGAAATACATAACAAGATTTTAAAACAATCCACACCAATTTATATCACATGCAGTGGGTATTCCGAAAGTTAAATTATTTGAAAAGTACAAAAAACCACGCTTCCAATTGTCGGTATGCTTGTGTTTGACTGGAGTGATTAATGACGGTTGATGGTTGATGATTGGTTAAAAGGCGAGTCGGCTTGTTAACGTCGACCAGCTGAACTGGTCTTTGCCGAATCAAGTATTTGATAGTCTAACAAAAGAATATGTATCTTTGAACCTGTAAAGTGTAAACCTATTTGTGCTTGGACGAATTACGCCTCGCTAACCGGTAGAGAGCAAAAATGAATGGAGTTTTCAAGGGAAATACTACGTTCATGAAAATGAATGCCTGTTTCATCAAGATTCAGCCAATAAAAAAAATGCCAATACAAGCCTAACACTTTATAATTCAGTAACCAATCAGAAGGTAGCATAAGTAAGCGTGACGCATTTCCGGGCCAATGAGAAAACTGATAATAATTATAATAAAATAATGGATTTCGGTGTATTAAGGTCACGAAGATCTAACATTTTAGCATTAAAGTTAACGACAAACAAATATTACACAAGAAGTTGCGAAGTAAATAAAGCCTTATACATTACGCGTGTCAAAAAACGGAAAATAAAGATGTTTAAGAATACTCAGACAATTTCGAGGAGATACAATGTGAAATCGTCCTTTTATAAAAAGTACTGGTTTTTCTTACGCCAATGGCCTGATTCCCAACAGAACGCGGCATAGAATATTCTAGAAGGTGCCTTCAGTCGCTCAAAGAAATCCCTAAGCCTACAAATCGTCCCAAAGGTCATTTCGCATACCTCTCGTGCAGGCAGATAAAGAATGATAGTCACTGGGCGTGTTTTTCATGCGTTTATTTCCATTCGCTATTCAGACAACCGCGCCCACGAAGTGGAATATTTTGTTTAAATAAACCTTTTTGGCGAGCAAAGATCGGACAGATTAACATCACTGCGCTCCAATGCGCAAATCCTTTTCTTCCACGACGCTTCATATTAATCGCAATGTCAGTGGTCTTAGCTTTATGAATGCAACGATGACCAACAATTGCGGCATGCAGAATTCATTAAGGTACTTACGAAACCCGTCACCAGAAGCGAGGAGGTTTAATTGCTTTGTATATTGCTTTCGTGGATAAAAAGGCCGATCAAAAAACCAGAAAATTCCAGGCCAGGGATAATAACAGGGGAATGATTAAGGTTTTAAATTAATTCAATTACGCTATCAAGTGAATGGTCATACCGGCATAGAGTCAGCGAGCGTCGAAAATTGAATTGGATAATCGGTTTCCGTTGGGGTTCGAAGATAATAAGTAGGAGATGGTTGTCCTTTAAAGTCTGAAAATGCAGCTAGTTGCGTGAGTACGACCTAGTGAGCTAGGAAGGCTTTTTCTTCAAGAGGTTTTCAAAATAAGGGATAATTGCCAGCCACAGAATTGACACGCGATTGTTTTTTTCACAACCCTCTTAAACCGGTGTGCATTAACTGGTGAGGGTTAGAAGCTTGAACGAACATAGGCAAAGGTTTGCATGGTTTGTTTATTTTATTCTAACGTGACGCAACAGGACTGCCGAAAAATTAACTCTTTACACTTCTGGCTACTCGTCCATTGATATTTAGGGAAACCATTTGGTTGCATCAACTGGTATCAGTTAAAAACCGGTTTTAACTTGACTTCCATGGCACTTCAATCGCGGATCGGCCGTTTCTGCCATATAACTAAATAATTAGCCATGAAAACCCGTTTGAAAACCGCTTACATAATCGCGGAACCCTTCACCTCCTCAGAATGAATTATGCATTCGTCGTACATTAAACAATCTAGATTCCCGGATTCTATTTGAAAAAAAACACCACCTGCACACAATTTCTGCCTCGGCACAACGATTCAAGCACCCTTTAATCACTACCACGTGCAGCTGCTATGCAGGATAAATGAATCCCAACAGCAAACGGCGCGATCATCGTCATTCAAACAGTCTCCCAACCTTCCGAACGAAGTTCAGAAAATCTTAATTCGGTTTGACAACTGTGAAGTATAACTGGAATCCTCTTTATTTATGTGAAAAGTGTGTAAGCGTAGCGGCCTGACACGGAAATTTTCTACGAAAACGATGGCTATCACATATCTTCATTTATCGGTAACTAATCACGACATTCCCCATGTGAAACGAGGTCACCAGTTGTAAAACGTCCGACGGGGTCACGCCAATACGCACATTTGGATTGACATATTTTCTAGTTTATTTTCAGCTGACCTGAGGGAGCTATGAACTTCCCTAAACCTGGCAATAGTCTGGCTGTTACCACTAAATGAAATATCCTCATTGATACGTTAGAAGGAGTACAGAAAGCAGAATGTTTGCCAGATTCCTTCGAACAATTTCTTCCGATTTGCCAGACGTTGATTGATAAAAAAGGTTCGTGATGGACATTGTGGGATACGCCCACTCCAACCAATCATACTTTGACAGATTTCAATTTAGGCAATTCAGACAAAATAAAAAAAAGTTTTTAGCGGAATAAATCGTTTTTATTTGATTTAAGAGCTTATAAATGAGCATTTTACCCATTATTATTTCGCTTTTGACCAAAACCGGTTAGCAATAAATTATGTCGCTGCGAACGAATAAAATTACCATACGGAAATTTTTCGAACTAAAATCCAGTTTAAATACGCTTTTGGGACCGTCGACATTGGCGAAGAAAAAGGTCAATTTAGCAACAAAAGAAATTGTGGCCGTTAAGACATCAAAAAACCTGCTATGACATTTGTTATCTTGTTTACTTAGGCTTTATTCATTGAAAGCCGGACACCCTCCCAGCACTAAGCATCCTTTATGGGGGTGCTACCGTTACACTGGCAAAGAAACTTCGAGAGGCTCAGCACAATCCACCATAATTGGATCATAAAATCTATATTCAGCGTCACAACTTAACAAGTTCATATAAGTGAGAATTGTAACATTAGTTACAAATATATTTGGAGGAGTGCGTTATGACCGATATAACGCGTTTGGCAAACGTTCTTAACTTCGAGAGTTCAATTTGCCTTTCTCGAAGACGTCCATCGTTTCAATTAATAATTCACATCCTTTCTAGTTGAGGCTGTGTAACCGTTTGGTTTACAGCTTGGTTTACAGAATTATTATCGGACGAAGTTGCTTCGAAACATGATAAAGATATTTATGACAAAGTGTAACCAGGGACAATTATTGACCAATTTCTGTAGCTGCTGAATTTTAAATTAAACAGAGAGCACCATTATGACAAATAAAATAACCTTTGTTTAAATTAACCAAAACAGGAAAAAGTATTTTGTATTTAAAAAAATGGCCACCTGGACAATATGTTGACTTGTAGGAAAATGCTGGTCTTTTGGGAATAAAACGTTACAGTATTTGCATTGGTCGAAATGATTCACATCGATAATAAGTCAGGCGAGATAAATATAAGATTATATTATGTTTAATAATAATTCTATTCGCTTTATTAAGGTTAGAATGACGAAATCATTTAGTATTAACAATCGACAAGAAATAAAAAGTTTGCTCGAAGTGGCTATCATTCCCAGAAGATGCAGAATAAAGAAACAAAATAACAATGGGGTACACTTTCGAGAAAAGGAAATGAGACTCTATGTTTACAAAACATTGGCGCCAAAATGCGATGGATTCTCGTGCTACTGATTGATATAACGAAAGAATAATTTTGAGACGATATTAAGTTGGCGGTAAGATAAATTGTTGGCACTCTTATGAATAATCGCTTATTCTAGGTTCGGATAACGCCACCCCAGATGGACGCAAAGTTTTCCGAATTCAAATCAATAGCCAATTTGTATAGAAAGTGATAATTTGCTTATCGATTTATACAGCATAGGGTCTGTAATTCGTGAATGATACATTATTTATGGACTGTGGCTTTTTTTTGTTGTTGCGGGAACAGCCTCAAAAAATGGACTTCAGAGACGAAGCTTCTTCCCATTTGAACGGGTAGGTAAACAAACAAAACTGCAATCAGCAATTAAAAGCCCACTGCAATACATGATGAAGCCTAAAATGTCCCTTCGAGTAACAGTTCGGTTTCATTGTTCTATTGAGCCCAAAATACGGCGGAACGTCACCAAAGAAATCTAAACCCATAGGCGTGGACGTGGGGATTTTTGCGATCGATAATTTGTTATTCAATAAACAGGCTATGATGTTCCACAAACAATGTGTTCTTCGTAGGTATTTGAAAACCCAAGCCGAATCTGAAAGACGCAGCAGTTTAGCGACTAGGAAGGATTTCATTCAATGCCCGGACCAACCAAGCTATTGCAGTGAAGTGTAGCTTTACAATAATGTAGTCTTACCGGGAGCGACATTCCAGTCATTAAGCTAAGCAAACATGGCAAATATGCTGAGGCCATTTAAAGCTATAATATTTTATTCAACATAGGAAACACACGCCTTTTTATTCAGGTTCGTCTTTGAAAGTACTTCATGATGTCGTGAAAAAAATGGCCGTTTTTTCTTTAAATCCGCTTTTTCGATATCTCCAACATAAGTAAAGCAGGATTCGAGGTAACCAAAAGGTCCAGGAGAAAACGTTATAACAAATAAAACTGATACTGTAAGGTAAAATGATCCATAAAGACATGCATTGGTAAAGGATTTAAAGAAAATGTCTATTTTTGGTTTCTTTTGTCTTCATTTCAATTTTTATTTTTTTGACCGACGAGGATCAACAACGAGTTCACAAGAATGCGTCTGATGTCACACATTCCATATAGCTACTACTTCAAGAACGCCAAGACTTCAATCTGGTGTCTCCGAGGTGTCGCGATTAAACATCTGCATTCAGTTCGTGAGTGACTCTGAGGCAATCAAGATGCAGCCGGGTGCGGCAGGTTAGAGGCAACTTTAATAACCAGCCTCCGTTCTACATGACCTATTTTTGAATGTAATGCTGTGGCACTGGGAACGTCGCCAACGGTAGAATGGCACCAAGACTCTTCATGGACGCATTGGTGAATCCAGGATCTCTAGCAGAAGATGGACGGCACAGGGGGGTTTAGTGGGACCACAGATGTCCACTAAGGGCGTACACATCGGAGGGAGAATCCACGTGTTAAGACACGAACCGAACCTCCCCTACACTAGATAATATCTCACTAAACAGTGAAGTTTCCGCGTGCGTAAAATCAAAAACATTAATTTGGATTAAACACATTCATAAAGCTGGCGTAAAATTATCCTGTGGTTTAATTTCGAGTTAAAATCACACCATTGGAATTATGAAAATGCTCACCGCGCAATCCAGGGAGCCTTTTTTCTAAAGAACCTCTTTGAGCTGTAGCGAACAGTTCGCCCCATTTAACCTGTAACGAAACTGCGTTTAATTTACAAAAAAGGTTCGCTTTCATAAATTACAGACTTTAAGCCACCTGGCGTAACGTGTTGAATGTGTTGAGTACTTTTGCACCGGTCGGGTCCCAGTGACCAACCCAGCATAATAGAATAATCTAATTAACTTTGCAAGAAACGAAAGCTGTCGTTAAATTTCTGCCTCACCTCTTCTGGTGACAAATAAGGAATGACCGAATTGCGATTTTTCGAACTTTTTACAGGTATCGAACGGTAATGCTACGTATTGGTCGATGCGATTTACATTTAGATTAACTTTAATAGAGGAAGATAAAGATGTTATCTTGTAAGCGAGGTGTTTGCAGCTAGTGAAATTGAATTAAATTGAGAGCATAAGTAAGCCGCTTGAAAATAAGATTATTTTAGAGGGTAAAACAGTCAGAATAATAATAAATAATAATGTCGCTTTATTAAGATCACAAGGATCAATACTTTCAGCATTAAAATTGACAATAAACAAAAATGTTACCGAAAGTGACGATTAAACGTAGAAAATGCAGAATATGTTAAGAAGAATAACAGAAGTAACATCAAGGTAAATTTTCAAGAAAAGCCAATTCAACCCATGAAGTATATCAAGTTTGGCAAACAGGAAATGGCGGCCATTGAAAGGCCCTATCCAAAACGCGCGCCAACATTTGAGACCAGGCAACACCACGGAATAAAGGAATCAAATAAGAGGAATTATACAGTTTGAGCCTACTTTAAGTCTCCTTAACAGTCATAAACGCATCCAGGAAGCCTGTCGACCCTTGGGTGGAAATGTCTCCACAACCAATCAAAAGCCGACAAGTGGTAGCGATGGAGACTTCTTTACTCGTGTACATCTTATTCCAAACGTCATGCGTCCCGAAAACCTTGTCCTCGAAAAAAGAGATTATATCACAAACAAATAACAACGATAAAATAGTACATGCATATTAATTGAAATTGGAGGGATCAAAATATATTCTTATTTTCGGAAATTCTTAATGAGAGGATTTTGTTTATTTGAATTTAAAATAATTTTTATTTTCGTCGATTTCGGTTGGTTCAAATCATTTATCACTCCAATATTATTGAGTTAAGACAATTTACACAACAACAGCAATTATGCCTTCGCCGAGTTTTTAGTTTTTCGAATTTTTCTTTGTTGTTTTGGCAATTATTCTTCTGCTTCCCCGTAAATTTATCCTCGAAACGTTTTGTTTCAAGTGTAAATGAAGCGATTACGAATGTCCGTCTCATGTTCTCTGGAAACCTGCCACTTCCATTGGCCGTTTTATTTAAACACCGAAACAAATGGACTTTAATCATCCCAATATTTTATCACAATAATCGACGGCGTTCCGGCATTTAACGCCTAACGGGCGGCATTTATACGCCTTTAAAACAGGCTAGTTTGGAACGCACTATCTTGAAAGGGCATTTTGATGGTCGCTCTAACGTGTCTGGCCGACTTTACAGGCTTGAGGCTTCTTTTTTCATTTCTTTACACTGTACTTCCTTTTCTATAGGTGTTGAATCAGAATTTCTAGAACCAGTTGAAGTTTCCGCAGTTTAAGAAGTAGCCGAAGTGCACGGTCATTCAAATTTGAGTTTTTTTCTAAATTTCGAATTTTGAACCCATTTTTTATGGAATATCGTCACCTGTTGATTGATATATTTAACATGAATGTCTATTATTTATTATTAACAAATTATCGATTTTAAATGTTCTTCATAACGAAAGTCAGAAGAAATTCTGTCGCAAATATTTCAGGATTGAACCCATTTCGACTAAAAATATATTTAACGTTAATGGACCAAAAGCAACTGAAGCCCCAACTATGCCGAAACTTTATCGAAAATATCACATTAAGAACCAAACCTTTGAAATCATTCGTTTTTAATAATTAATAGTCAATCTACCATAGATATCAGTAAACAGATAACGGTATTTCCATCAACATGGGTGTTTAATAGTTATTTTAAAAAAAACTACTCGAATTGAAAAAAACCATTTATTAGTATTTGTAGAATCTGCGCAGAAGTGCTCCTTTCCGGGGGAGATAAATCGTAATAAACCGAGTTATGGTCGGTAACAAATATACCTAACACACGGAGTTTCAGTTTGTGGGGTTCAGTCGTAAGTACTCGATCTCGTGCTGACAATTCAAATCGCTTCTGACTTGCAAATGACTCATTTGAACCGAGAACTAGAGTATGAATAAAGTCGAATATTTTAAAGAAACTAGCAGTAATTATAAATTATTAAGTGATTCTCAAGGAATGTACAGGAGGCATGCGTGAAGGTGACGGTTTTCAAACGAGATCGATACTTCTTGTTGCATATTATTATTAGCATTTTATTGGGGTAACAAGGACCAAACCTATAAGCATTAAAAGTAACCATATTTGACTCGAAAAAAGTAACGGAGCCTTTGCTTCACCTGTTCTGCTGAACGTCAGATAAGGAATGTCCAAGTTGGGAAAAACAGCCGTTTTTGTGGGAATTAAACGTTACAGCCCTCCTATTGGTCGATGAAGATATTAACATTTAGAAAGATAAGAATCAAGGCTACTGGAAAAAAACTGTTTACTGTAGAACCTCCACAGATGAAATAGTGTCAAAGGGCAAATATTTTATTGGATAAGCATTTCCTAGAAATGTATGCACTTTTTAAAGTTCGTTTAATTATTATTATTATATTATTAATATAAGTAATAACAATAGCAGCAGAACCATTCGTTGTAATTATAATGGCAGCATCATTAGCAGCGATAGTAGTGGTTTTCTTTAAAAAATAAGTATTAGTCGGTCTTTAAGTATTTTAATAATCGTGATAACGACAGTTTTAGTTGTTACAGTAGACGTAGTACCATAAGTAGTAGTCGTCTTTGTTATGGAGATTGTTGTTTTTTAGTAATATTAGTGGTAATCTTGAAATGGAGTTGTGCTTGATTGACATAACCTTTTAGCGATTATTTTCGAGTCTTTAATTCCTATTTTATATTGGTTGAATAATATGCCATCGGTGGGAGATAAACAGAGTATGATTGGCTCGCAATTTGCCCCTGAGTGGTCGTTTTTAATTTCCCGACGTAATTAAACAAGGTATAAAAACGAAAAATACGATCTTACAGAAGACGTAAACTACTGTAAGATTCAGAATCCCCTCAGAGCCGGGGGAGTTTCCGTTTTATTTATTTTTACTTATTTATTCGTGGTTCTCATTGACTAAATAAACCGATGAATAAAAGATGTTATCGAGTAAATATTCATCCCGAAAATAGCGAAAATCTAAATATTTCGAAATAAAGCAATCTTATTAGGCGTTTCTCTAAATTGATCAACGTTGCGTGCAGCCGTTCTGTTCTTATCACCGGATCCCAGATTTGCAACCACTCGTGTAGAATTCCTTTCTTCTATTGCGTGGAGACTGTTTTTTAAGAGTGACTATCCGGAAAACGGGTTTTGGTGTTGAATAATGGATTCGACGAACTTGCATAATATTCAGTGTCCGCTTCGTGTTTACCAAAATAAATTACATACCGTTAATCATACCACTAACCACCAACAGAGTACACAATCAAAGAATGCTGCAGACGTTAATCAGGCACGCTGTGACACATATTAATGCTGCAATTCTTCGACTTAAATTGGCGAGTGACCTTTACTTAGCAAGGAAGATTGGTAGAAGGTACACGCATCGTGTAAGTGCACTTACGAAGAGGATATAATAAGGAAAGCGATAGACGAAGAAGTTGGAACACAATAGGAGCTTTGGGCGAAAATGGGACGGGTCCTTATAACGGGTAACTACCCAACTGGTCCATAATGTGGGAGAAGGAAGAATGTCGCTGTAGGTCCTACCGTGTAGGATGTGTGGAGGAGGTTGAGCGGCTGCGGTTGCCGGTTGCGGAGGTTTGGGAGAGACGGGAGAAAGTGAGTTGCCTCACTTTGAGTGAACCAGAGGGTCGTACCATAGAAAGATAGAAAGGCAAGATGGCCGCCTTTTATCCTGTCATGTCGTGCGTTACAGTAGTCATCTTTTTGAAAGCCACTGTCATCAGTGGCTGTGCTGATTTGGGTGCGGCAAAAGTAGAATCCAAGTACTGTGAGTCAAGGGATGTATGGCGTTGTGATGAGTTGCTATTGCGGTAGAAGGTCGACGTGCAAGGTAAGTAAACGTGGTAACGTTCACGTTCGCCACCGCTATTACCAAATTTCTTTCGATGGAATTTGTTTCCCTGTAAATCAGAAGCTTTAAGAGCGTGTGAGTTTATATGAATGAGATGAGGAACTTGGTCACTCCACTGATGATTTAAACGCGATTTAATCAATACATAAAAGAAAATGGGTGATTTAAACAACGGAAGAAAGTAAAATGTAAATTAACATCAATTATAGATGACAGTAGATCCGGTTAGAATCAGCATTCATCATGACCTTCATCAAATAATTTCACTGCTTCACATTACCTATCTACTGGTATTCACGACATTACCGGCGAATCGCATGGGTGAATTTGATCACCGTGGATGTCTGAATTGACTATTGGCTATTTGAACAAAACTTCTTCCTTACACGCGTCCGCTTTGAAATACCTTAGTCGCCTCTGGTTGTCTTTGGATTGCGTGGTTTATCTTAAGAGGAGTTTAAATTTGCTCGGAAATCGGACAAAGAAGCCCAAGAGAGAATGGTTCAATGAGATCAAGTGAATGAAAACAGTTGTTTTTAAAAAAGTGCAGAATGTTTGAAAATAGTCCAAATAGAAAAATTAGGATCCCGTTGGCACAACCGATCACCGTTCTGAGTTGTCCACCCCCACGAAAGAATCAAAGTGGGCGTTGTTACGGCGAAAAACAACGTTTTGCGTAAAATGTGGTGAAAATAAAGCAGTCGATGGCGTTAAAATTGACTTTTGGTAGGTTCTCGGCGTTTAGAGATTGGTTGCAAGCACCACTGATATAATAAGGCCAGATGTATGGTCTATTTGACGCGTTTTGCTACCGTGGGTATGGCTAAGTAGCGGGAGGAACACTATGGACACGCATTATAGCTTCGTCAACCGCTTGGCCTTTCGATAGAAGATTTCTGAAGATGGAATACAGTATACGGAGCACGTCGACGACTGAGACAAAAGACTTGTCTGTTCCGTGCTTTGATGGCGTTCAAAATTGTAAAACAAAGCGGAACTTTAAGAAGATGGAGAGCTTTCCGGTTTTTTGTTTGTTTTCCGTCGTCTATAAACCCATTCACTTCGTTGAACCGCTTAGGAAGACCTAGACACAACCTTCCCTTGCAATTCAATATACCAGTTTATTTTACCCGTATTGAGTGACGAAACACTCCAAGATTTTAGGTCTCCAATGGTGGTGTTGTTAAATCTGGGAGCTGTTTTGTTGTTATTTACTTTGTATTGAAAACACGTCAACCTCTTCGATAGGTTTTTCAACCGAACTCCACAATAACGGCTGAATGTGTTAATTAAGACTTTCTGCAGGGATAGCAAACCGACTTTAATAATTTATTATTGTTGTTATTAATATTATTATGTATTTATGTTTAAATATTTTGTGAATAACAGCGAAGCTGCTAATAATATCAACTACAGACAATTCAGTTGTCATCCGAGTCCTACCAACTCCATATGCAAGAACAGGTTAATCATATTGAATACCTTTTAAATGTAGAATCGCATGATCCAAAAATTACAGAAAGAATAAACTCCCATTTATTTTTCAAGCAGCAATAATTTTGAAATGTTGATTATTTCAACAACAACAAAAGCATACACATGTTTATTTAACTATTATTTCGAATCGCGCTATTTGCCAAATATTCACTACCATTCAAACTGTCAGCTGTTTCCCCTGCAACCGGAAAATATTGATGGAATCAGACCTGTCTGCCTAAAAAACATGCGTTTATTCATGCATTACGCAAATATCGATACAAAGAGAGGATATTTTTGTTTGTACAGCGGTGGTGTTGTGAAATTATCCTTCAGTCGAATCAGGAGAGCGACAACTGGGACCTCGTTAAATGGTTCCCTAGAACATCAAGAAAGGATTTTTAAACAAATAACATATAATTATAATACGGTGAATATGTTTATTGGAAGGAAACGTTTCCCAACTTAATATATCTTTATAAACCCTGTTCTTTGCACAGAAACAGCATAAGCGTTGTAATTCTGGCTTGCACTGACAAGCTCCATCGTGAGCCACAATAAAGCTTTTCGATTCCTACAACCATTTGCTGGAGCTGATATCATCAATTACGGCAGTTATTGTCACGGTGCTACAAATGTCTTACGTGATTGCGGGAATTCACGTGTGGCTTTGCTCTGGGGAATGTTTTCCCACCGTTGGGACGTTTTTCCGAAGCAATCGACCAGAAAACTGGAAATCTTTCTGATGAAGGAGAGTGTTTCAGAGGGTCGAAGTGTACCCGTGGAACCATACGGGTGAAGCTTGACGGTTAAAAATGTGAAAAATATTGTTTACAAAATAAAATCGAACATGCTGTTAAGGTAAATTGAAGAGATTCGTAGCAGGTAAAACAATTTCATCACGCAAACGCAATCCAGAAACAACGAAACGATGGTGGGGTTGAATGGAGTGTTTAAGGTTTTCTTAGACTCATCAAATGAATCAGTAACATTTTATAGGCAAAATGTTTGAGAGGCAAAATTAGTAGGTAGCGGTCAGTGTCAAAAGCCGCCCAATTTTTAAAACAGCGTTATATTTATTAAAATACATTTGATGGAAATAAAAACGATAAGTTTTTCGACATCGGTTCAATTGACACCTTCCTTTTTTGCAGAAGATTAAACAAAACACCTAGTTTGGGTAAATTTTAAAACCGCCTATTGGAGTGAAATTTTCGTCATCTACAATCAATTTTCATATAAATATTATTTTGCGAAGAACGCTATTGTTCAGTCGTATAATGAAACATCCATCATGGCATCGCCGTAAGGCAATAATTCCTTTTAATCGATATGGACTTTTTTGCCGACGGGTAAGCTCCTAATGTACTTGAGCCGATGAACTTAAAATTAAATAATGGCGGATTGAACCTTCCATAACTCAAAGATACTTACAAGCAAATCATAATCGATTTTATTTCGCACAAAGGTCTGGGCCAGGTTAGCAGTCGTGCTGAACGGGTAGATCGCTAAAAAATAAATTGATATACTTATTGGTTTCTGGGGTCTTTGGGGATCATTATCTTGATTGAATGGGAAGGATGGGGAGGTGATTAAGACCCTTGAGTAACAGAATCGCTATCAGTTATATTGAATCAATTGGGAGCAAAAACTCGTTTTCCAAGTTCTATATACGTTGATGATTTCGTTTGCTTTATTCCTGCTATTTCAAGCATTTGTGCTTATGCATTCATCTTTTTGTAAATTTAATGTTGACCGTTTTTTATCAGTCGATGTCCTAGTAGCATTAAATAGTGCCGATCTAGAGAGTATAGTAATCATTAGAACAAAGGAAAAGCAACTCACGATCATTGTAATCATGAACAAGGTAAATTGATTTGTCCTTCAGTTTACTACTGATACGCATGAGGTCGGTTTCCTTTCAACAAATGAAGTAAAAAGGATTCAGAAAGCGAAAGAGTCTCTTTTAAGCGCGGGATATTAAGAACTGATTCTCTACACAAGAGTACAAGGAATAACTCGGTCTTTGGACATCTGTTTCTCAGTGATCGCTGAAATCCTCGGTTATTGTGACTATTTTCTCTCTTAGTATGAACCGTGGCTACCGATACGCAGCTATCAGAGACGCAGATGGCTGTCCAGTTATGTCATTATCTTCGAATTCCGAAAATTGACTGTGGAGTTCCATGTCGGCTTTCATCACGTCTACCCGCGTTCTGAGTCTGGCCTGTGGAGAATGTTGACGAACTAATGCAACCGACGAATTCGTAAAAGGATTTAAAGCCGGTATCCGACACCAACCCGTGTCGCTGGGCGATAACAGGTGCGCAAGCCGTTGAATCCGGCTTGAATTCAATATTCGTCCGTGTTTCTGACTCAAAATAGTCCTCAGAAAATACAAATAGGGCTCACTATGTATTTGTAATCGATGTCCTTGTATACACCAAGGTAGCGGTCGGCCAGCGTTGAAACTACAAGTTATGTAATGGTGTCAATGTCGCCTTTAATTGTATTATGGATTGAACACATTCAAATAAAAAAACGTTTTTTCAATGACAGAACAGCCTTTTTGTAAGGAAAATTGGTCTATTGAGACTGTATGAAACATGGCTTTATTCACTTCATGTCTTACAAAACCATCATTTTCACAACGAAATCGAATTATAAACGTACACGGTAAATCAATGAATTTTTTTTTTAAATAATTAGTCTTGAAGGTCTTGATCCCCACTTGAAACGCAAGTAACTCAGAACTCATGATCACCGGTTCACCCTCTCGCAAGAGACTCCCCAAAACTGCCAATCCATTTTTATATTGGTAAAGATTACAAACGCAACAGAAACATCGCTTTTAATTGAAGTTTAACGGTGTATAAGAATAAGTTATAGTTGCTGTTTATTGTGTAGAATGTCAGTGAGGTATTGAGGATAACAAGATAGACATTACTTTTTAATTGCCGAAATCATATCTTTCTGACGGAATGTAACCCCATTTTTAGAATAGTTGATGTATTTTATGTAGTAGAATAAGTAGTCTTTTTGCTATTATTGGAATAGAAGTAGAAGCAGTTGTAAAGGTATTTCGTGTTAGCAGTAACTGGTCTTTAAGCAGTCGTTTAGTGGTTTTAGTCGTTGTAGTAAAATAAATTGTGGAAGCATTAATATTTCTTATTTTTTGGAAAAGGGGTAGTTATATATTTGAGGCTAAGTTCAATGCAAACCAAGAATGTTAGTCTTAGAGATGTCGTCTTATTCTTTTTTTGAAATTTCTGGACTTTACTAAAATCGGAGCATCGGTTCTGCGTGAATCGGGCCAAATCGATTTTCGTACATTTTCATGAGATCATTCGATAAAAACACAACCTAAGAAGCTTGAATATTTATATCGCACGACAGATTTTGAATGATGAAATAACGACTACCGGTAGATTTGTAGTCGATGATGGGAGCGATGAGAACGCCGCATCTGGGAACAGTTGGAGCACTCTTGCTTCCAAGAATAAGGCCGGCTAAATGAGCATCAGGGCCCTAAAAAACACGGAAATTATAGACTTTCCAGGCCCACATGTACAGTCATTGAAGATCTGTTCAGTAAAATCGATAAACGATAAATCGAAGGACGTAAAAGGTCTATTTAACTCCAACGTCGGACCTAAAAAAAACTCGATATCTTTGGCATCTCACGTTGGAACATTTGCTGGCTAACAATATCGACTTCATACAAATTCTCTTCCATTTCAAACTTTAAGAAGACCATTTACCCGCGCACCAATGAATGCCGTCTGGTTGAAGTCGATGTAGTGGTAGTTCTTTAGGATTGTTCTGAAACGAAAAAATGTTACAGACTATTGTGCATTGCCGTTTTAATAATTCTTTGTGGCATTTCAAATAGAAAGGTATCCTCATACTTATGGGATAGTAATGTGTTTTGGGCATAATCAAATTCTTTCCCTCTAAAATCCTGGCCTGCATCATTTGTTGAACATTCCTCAGCCTGTGTCCTTATCAGACAATCGATCTTGACGTCGAGCCGACTTCGTTCGAATGTGACTAAACGCGCACAATTCCTGTCTTTTTTTTCGTTCGAAAATTAGCATAAAAACTGCAATATACAAAACAGCCGCGGAAAAATTACCTAACGGATGTTTTTTTGCTTAAATACGGTCATTTGTCCCTACTGACTGACAAGACATTTCCCAGAGGTAATTGGCCTTCTGGGGCAGTCAATATATGTTTACCGAAGTATAATTGTCGAGGTAGATGTAATCGCCTCCCGACCAATTGGGAATCATAAGTTCTCATTTCATAACTCAACTTTAATCCGAGAGAGTGAGAAGCTGATTTTCCCGTGATCTGATTATCAATCGTGTTTCGGCACAAATCCCCATTTGCACATCTTAGGGCAGCTATCAGAGCAGGAAGTGCTTGAATGGGCATCGGAAATAGGGTTATCCTAGTCAACTCGATGCGTATAGGTTTAAAAAAGAAGGATACCTGAATAGATTCCTGTAGATTCTGGCCTCCGTAACGGGATCCTCGCCCGCTGTCAGACGTTTAGACTCCCCCAGCCACTCCTCAACTCTGGCCACCACCACCCGATGTTCATCAGCCAATGAAAAAGCAACCTTCTCGATGAGTTCATCGTGCTTAGAGGTCATCACACTTTTCCTCCTGAAGACGAAAAGAAGGTTTTTGTGTGACGTATGAAGAATAGTTAGAACGAGGGGCGTTGGCTGTGTTCAAAAATGGACACTTTAATTTATAATCACAGCCAAATGGGTAAGACTAGAAGTAACCGTGATTTTTTTGGGAATCCATCCAACGTCATCAATTTAACGATGGCTTCATGGACGTACAAGGGCAGCCCTAATTGCAGTTTACTTTGACGTTGATTCTTCTAGAACATTCAGATTGGTGATTCCGTATCCTGATATCGATTTTGGCAACGAATTTGAGACGCCTAGTAACATTATCGTTTCCTGTGTTTCAGGTTGACACCCATTGACCAAATATAGTCCATCATTATGTAAATCACTTGTAAATTTTGAGTCTCACTATTTCCCATTTTATTAAAATCTACCATACAAGACAAAACAACAACCACTTCCTAGTTTTTGTGGGTAATATTGCAGCACAATTGTTTGTCATTATTTATACATTTATAGTTCCAACGAATTAATCGAACTTGGCAGCAAACACTTATTGCGATTTAGTCAAAGAGTTGTGTTCGTTTTGATTGGTTTAAAAATAATTCGCCACGTTTTGTCTAAAGGGAAACGTTCGCTATTTGCACTTTAAGATATTTTATGAATTAGCTGAATTCTGTTCTTATAGCTGCAATAAAAAAGACAAGTAATAAGTGTCAAGTTGTCCTCTTAATAATAAATGGGGACGTTGACTGAATAACCGATTGCAGTTACTCAGAGTAACCAATGTAACCCTAATGTAAGCAATATTAACTCAATTATGCATTGAGGAAACAAAGAGTAGCGACAATATTCATTCAATTGTTAAAATGCCAGCTTGCAAAAGAGTTTACTCATTATTTGAGGAGGTGACTCACACTATAAGCAGGAAGGGGTAACGCGTAATGTGATGTTCGTTGAGCATTGGGGGGTACCAGAATCGCACGAGAGCATTCATTCCGTCTCTTCCTTCGTCCGAGTCAGAGTCCATTTCAATCTGCAAGCACCTCAACACCGAGAAGGCCACCCATTCGTCTTTCGCGGTGCTGCCAGAAGCGTTTTTCACCAGGAAGGGCAAGCCAAGGGGCTGGTGGATGAATAGCGTCAGTTTTCGATTCCGATCGCTTTGGGCGTCGTCCTCTGTCCGGACCTGCTTCGAATTTACGACGCTATCGAGTTCGTAGCCGAAATCCTCTTCTATCGATCGTTTCTGTCGGTCCGATGAGTCTGCGCAGCAATCACCAGCCTTCACGGTTTGACCTGCCAGAAGTCCTGGCATATGAGTACTGTTCCATAATAGTGTTACTAAAACAATATAAGTTGATCGGGACATAAACCGTAACCAGATATAGTAAATCGTTGCGCGTTCGTTTTGGTTGACTGAAGCATACAGTTATTTCTTTATACGCCCCTTTGGAATCCCTAATAGTTTCTCTTAAATCACTTAATTCCTACCTACACCAAATCTTATTTTGGGGAAGATTCTTAAGTTGAATATCACAATTCTGCTAAATGGTTTATGCCGAGTTCATATTTTCGTCTTGATTAAAGACGTTATATGAAAAACAGAGTTTGCGTAAAATAAATTGTTTTCTCAACGAAAGCAGTCAAAATAGCGACGGCAAAATTGACGTCTGCGAATAAACGAACAATTATTTCTGGACGTATTAACGATTTGGGTTTGTTTCTGGAGATAGTTTGTTAAGGCAAATTTCGGATTCCTGCCAATTATTCACCGGGAATCACGTGATCGAGCTTTTCTGCCTTAACCTCGCGATTTTTGGCAACTCTGTATTCTTATGCCTCTCTGTAAGTCCGTTAGACTTGGCCGGTGCAGAAATTATTCTAAACCTTTAATTGTGTCCGTCACGCTAGACCACTTTAAGTCTAAATTGTACGAAAGCCACGTTTTTTGCGAATTTAATCGCGGTTTCGTTACAAACGGTCCGAGCTCTTCGTAACAGGACCAAAGGTGGCTTGCAAAATTCATGAAATGTCCCTGGGTTTCGCTGTATACATTATCATAATTTCAATCATGTAATTTCAGCCGAAAATTAAACTTACGGATACATTTGATGTTACAGCAACTAAATTAATATATTTAATCCAATTAATACTGTCCAGTGAACAATTATTAGGTGAGGGGTAAATTTGAGCTCCGTGTAAAGATGGGCTTTTCTCTCTAAGTTGAGACCCCCTAGAGGCCTCACATTAAAACAGATTGAGCTGCTTGAGGATAAACAAGTTTCGTGGATGTTTTCCATGAAGATCATTGGCCATGGCTGTGTCCGCTTCGGCTTTATCGTACACTTAACTAAAAGCCCAGGGGAATCAGAAGACTTAGGCGATGCTCAAGTTGATCGCATTTGCTGGATTACAGGCGTCTACCGATTTTCGAATTTTTACATGGAGATTTCGAAATCTGGCCACTGTGAGACGAAGAAAAGAGAAAATTGTAAGTATTCGATTTCTTGGGTGACCGGCTCTCGAACGACGAAGATAACCACCGCTTTGCTGTCAGTCCTGTTATGACGTCGTCGGTGGAAGCAGTGGAGGTTTAGCTACGTTATTCGCTCTCAAACCTCTGTCTTGCACCATCACCATACCGTCACAGGTTGTTGGTGCCAGACAATAAAAACCTGGATCAGCACATGCGTCTAGACATAGACCTTTCGAATCGATTCCTCTCGTTATAACGCTGCACGATAAAAACTGATATGGAACGCTGTTTCGGAGGTAACATTCAAAGCGCACCCAAATGCACCCCATATGCATTACTAAAGACCTTTGTAGTCGGAACCCTCGACTTTAGATATCCAAAAGCCTCCCGGCTTGAAATTCATAAGGCAAAGGCTTTGAATCGTACTCAAAAGCATGTTTTAAATGCTAACTTGGAAGCAGTAGAAAAGGGAGCTAGAATAGTCCCTTTAACCCAATAATTTGCCAACGCGAGATTGTCAAAGGTGCGCTACCAACAAGAGAATTGTGATTTTTCTAATAATTGTTTAACTTCACAGAGAATAATCGGGTTCTTTTTTGCGATGTTTATCACTATAAGAAAGCAAGTTAGCTCGTTTTACTAAAATCAAGGCCACTAGATAATCTCTCTGCTATCATACCGTTGCCATCATTCGTCTGATAGGCCGCCACTACCTTCCCGAATGTTTGATCGTCCAGGGATTGCCAAATGCAAGTAGGAACTGGGCTAATTCTGCGGCTTTCCTGGGAGTAGTCCTCGTTCTCCGATCCCAATAGTGTCACGGTTCCGGTTATTTGGCTGTGCAGTTCGGTTACGGGAGATCTTTCGAGGTGAGCGCGGGCAAATCTCTCAAAACCGCTCGACCACTGGAAGCTGAAGAGATCGCTGCCACTGGCGTGGGAAGATGCGACGCGGCTGTAATGGCGGATTGATGCGTTTTGGGCCTCCATATCGGATGCCAGACAGGTAGTACAGGTTGTCTGACCCCGTGCAACGTTGTACCTAAAACGAAACGATCAATCAATGTTTAACCATCAAATTCCAACATATTTTGAGGCCGAAGATAGAATGCTAGTTTTTTTATCTTCCGAATGGATAATATTCCTTTTTTATTAACCAGACCGGGAATGTGGGGTCTTGGTTCAAACAATTTGAAAGGGGCTGGACATATGTCCTTTCAAGTTAAATAAAACCACGTTCATTAATTATTCGGATAATTAAGCACGAGCCAACGGATAATTTCGGTGTCCAACGTTAAATTACTAGTATTGTGCTAAGAGGATCCATGTAGAAGGAATCTTATTTTATTGTTCAATTATTTCACATCTAAACAACAGGGTCTTTCAACAAATACGTCCACGACTTGACCCTATACCATGCTTGCTGGACAGTTTCGTTGTCCAGTTGATTTCTGTAAACAACCATCGAGTGAGGTAGGTTAGACATATGAAGCATTACCTTTCTTGGCTTTTTAATGAAAATGATTCCAAATAACCGCTCCAACAATTTTAAATTCTCTTAAACAGACACTGGCACATGCATATTTATATTAAATGTTCTCAAAATGCACACCATTTTGTTTGTTTGGACGAAAACACTGACGAGAAAAAAAAA
This sequence comes from Proteocephalus fallax, assembly GCA_028672205.1. Lineage (NCBI taxonomy): Eukaryota > Metazoa > Platyhelminthes > Cestoda > Proteocephalidea > Proteocephalidae > Proteocephalus > Proteocephalus fallax. Next base: position 286,545 of record JAPUBX010001002.1, on the reverse strand, counting down.
TTTCGTGTCAATTGTTCTATACTATAGCAATCACTGTGTTCGTGTTCTAGGCGTCTTTTCAACGATTTAATAAGTATTTCATATCATCGTTTCAAACTCATGGTAATTAATATTAAATTATAAAGAGTTCGAGATGACTGTTCATAAAAAAGGTTCGTATTACCCTTTGAAGCTAGATTGGAGCGTTTTAACTGCGGTCAGTTTTTGTTTTAATGGTAATAGTATTTGTTTTACTATGGTCACGAGTGCCCAAAACATTCACAAATCAACTTTATGTGAAACGAAAATGATGGAAAAATTGGCCATTGTCATAGAATACAGAGAAAGGATTTTTCATTCCATACAATACATCTTCAAACCGTGGAATTTGCCCCAAAGCAATGTCATTGTCACGACGTATTGGCAGCCTTTTGACAGATGGAAAAATTTGGTGGCTTTATAAAGGCTCGAGATTTGGACATCGCGAATACATTTTATCCCCAACAGAGACCTAATATTGAAGTCACGGCAATTTATCAGCAAATCAACCAAATATATAGAAATATCGTCTATTTTTACGACAAATTTAACCCCAGGCGAACCCAAATTGGCCAAATGTTTGTCTCGTGAGACCTCAACGCTCGTTATTTAATAGCGGGGAATAAAACCTGGTCACTTTTACATATTTCAGACAAAACTAGATAACGGCGTTTAACTCCCAGACTCATTAATACCCCCATTGTCACTATGAGACAATAAAACACCACTATAAAGCAGAAGAAGTGCACTTAATTACCTCAATAAGTGGACCGATCCTTCCGTGTGATATGCTCCAGTAAACCAAATCACTTCTTCGGAGTAGAAGATTAGTTTCTGCAAGTCAAATTCTTTTGGAGTAATCCAGTTAAGCCCACCGAATTCGTTGTTTTCGACCTGAAACCAAATGGAAACGTTGAAATATTGCCGGCAAAGAGCATTCCGTGTTAGATTTTTAAAAATCCATTTAAAATGTAATTGACCAACTTTTAATTCTGCCACGCGGTAGGTAAGGGACGATCCGGCTATTTGCGGAAGAACGGCGATGATTGAATTGCCAGATTCGGAATTGGATAAATCTAACCTTTGCGGCTTTAAAATGAGATTTTAAAAAAATATTTGCCAAACCGCTTACCTTTCGGAGGGGTTGGCTTTCACTGGCGAATTGCCAAATCTTTGTTCATAGAAGACCGTAAAAAAACGACGGGTTCACTTTTTTGACCACAATTATGCCTAAACACAATGAACACAATACCTGGTTGCAGCTCCCAGTTTTGATGCCAGAAATTGAGCAACAAAGGATTCGGAGATATCTTTGATCCCCCGAAATTCCCATCACAAACACGATCTCCGGGGTTGCCAAGGTCGCTTTGATGACGAAGAAGCCACTGAAAGGGGATTCCATTTCAAATTTTATTTTCACCCGGATATTGTTCAATTAAAATGGCTTTAGATTAATGCACAATATAAAAAAACGATTTTCGATGACAAAACGATTTCGGGTTTCCTGATTGGTTAAGAATAAAATTAAAGCAATCCAATCGGTATGTTTTGTTTATCCTTTTTCGATAACAAAACAGTCTATTCTAGCGTTCAAAGAGTCGCATTATTTCGAGGTTATTCATTCCTTTACTTCACATTATTAACAGGTAGCGATATCCGACCTTACCGTTGCGACATGCATTGGCGTTTCTTATTAAAATTCAAATCAAACATTTATGGGTCTGGTGGCAAACTTTTCATTCAATTTTTCACCAAAAGGGAGGGGAATATGTAATTGTGCATGCGTCGGAAATTTGTTGAATATCATCTATCATTCATTTACTCAAGTCCATCTACTATTAACCTATAAAACGACAATCTTTTTTCTTGATTTGACACAGAAACCTGAACTTGCAAGACCATGTACTTCTGCGCGAAATACGTCATTGAAAACCTCACCAACACCTAGGCTACCGCGGAACTCAGTCGTTTTCCGCCATCCAGCCTCTGGGTTGCAAATCAAGACCTCTTTTCAATGGCCTGAAGCGTCTGGATCGTCCATCGTAAAACATCAATTTTTTTATTAAGAAAACATGTTGTTTAAAACGCCCTATTGTCTTGGAAAGCCATTTTCACTAAAAATTGCAAATTTTAGGAACGGCAATAAACGTTGGTCATCTGGACAATTGACTTCAAAAAGCTCAATGTCCAAATTCTGGGTATTTTTTACCCACCTTTTGTCTAATAGACCCAGGTTCTGGGCGTGTAGCAAAAATTTAGAAGCAAATCATACCCCTCTGCCTGCATCTCCTCAGCATAGGCGTCCAGGAATTGTTTGGTAGGAATTAAAACGATGGGTGCTTTTGGGGTCAGATTGATAATGGCCAGATTGGTAGTGAGCAACTGAAATGTAAACGTGGCACCATATCAAATTGGAGGTAAATCGCGTTATGCTATCAAATAAAAATACCTTGCTAGGGTTCTCCAAAGCCAGTGTGAGAATATGATTGGTCGGCGATATCCACATTGTTTCATCAAATTGAAAATTAAATAATCCTTAAGACACAGAAAATGTTTCCAACACATTGTTATGGACAGAGGCCTCAGTACGAACAAAATTCATCCAGGATTGATCTCAAAATATAATGACTTACCCTTCTGTTCGTCTGTCAACTGTCCAAACTGGTGAGAGTTTTGATCACAGGTCAAACAAACAAAATTGAAATTCACCGCGTTTTGGGTGGTCATCTGCTCAGCCAAATAGATATTGCCCTCAGCCATCGCAACCTGTAATCGTGAATGCATGAAACATTTCCAAAGATAGTCGGTCAAAACGAGTAGTGCTTTGAATAAATTTAAACAGAATAATTCATCGATGCAACATGCCATTTACTACCCATCTTTATTTTTGGAGTCTGGCTAATGCGAAAAGAACCGGATAACTGAGTCTTCAAAAATACAACAGTGATTTTACTTCTGGGTCCGAAGACGTTCGCAATAAGGTGTGCAAAAACATTCCTGCCACTTCACAAAATAGAGATTTTCTGATAAATATATCTTGAATTCAAGAGCACCTTAAAATAAGACGCCCGTGGGTTTCAACATTCATTATTCTAGATAAACGCGACCGTACAAACTTAAGACAGTTCTTCTCGCAACTCGAAGAACACCGAGGCCTTTCTTACCAAACTGTCCTGCAATCTGTTCCAGGCAACTGTGGCGATATTTTGGAGAACACCGTGTTGGTTACGAACTCGGGGCAGGAAGAATCTCTCCATTTCGACGCCGGGACTGTGAAAAAGGAGGTTTCGATTCATTTATCGTTTACTGCTTAAACACATTGATAAGAGGAACTGATACCGGTAGGGTAAAACGCGGGACGGTGAATATACTTCTTTGAAAAAAGAAAATCTAATCATATAATTTAATTATTCGCCCCTTTTCAGTTAATCGCTTTCTTTGCTGAGTTTAAATCTCTAGGGAGGAAAAGCCTAGACTGTTAATGAAGTTTTTGCCCAACAACATGAATCGGTACTTTTACGTCAATAGTTCACAAAATTGTATCATATTAGCTTAAAGGAGGCGGGGTTAAAATTATTGCATATTGAGGTTTCCTTTTAAACTTTAGTCCGTGTAATGGGTAACTTCCTTGGCGAAACAATGGCTTCGCGACACGAGCTTTAACCAAATAATTTTGTGCGTCGTTTCTTCCTTATCAAGAAGTAAAGCCATTATTTTTCCTTATGGCGTCACAGGTTTTCCTGAATTCGTCCGACTAAGCGGCATTCACAGCAGTACAGAATGGAAGACAAATGATCATTGGCAGAGTCACAAAGTCGTTAATATCATCAAAGAAAAAGGTGTAGATATTTACAATATATAATTACTTACTCCTCCGAAAACCGTATCACTTCAAAAACGCTTGAAGCCAATCCTGAAAGTTCCTACAATCAAAGAAATGTGCCGGTTCAAAGGAATACAATGCGAAACCGACAGCCCCATTAAATGTATATGCTTTTTCTCGTTCGAATAACTAAGCATTCATAGAATATGTGGATATTAACTTTTCGGCTGAATAATAGTCGACAATAGTATTTAACAAAATAATGACGAATGACTACAATTTTTAAGGAAATATTACAAAATTGCTTACTCTGTATCTTTCATATGTGATAATCCAGATTCGATTGTCTCTTGAGGGAAGAACATTGTTCAGCTTGAGATTCTTTGAAGAAAAAGAAACTTTTGTTATTTCTTAATTCCAAATCGGGATTCTTTCCATTTTATATAATTACCACTCAAACCCCTTAATGTCATTCAAGAATCCTTAATACGGACAACCACGTTTAAGGGAGTGATTAAGACTAATAGCAAAAAGGTGATTTCAAAAGTGTGGTATTTTTGAAACACGACCCCCTTAAACCAGCGCACCTCGTCAGAACTTGGTTCAAAGAGAAACCGCTTTTGAAAATGGGACTTGGTTCCAGGCATTGAAGTTGTTTGCACGTACTCCGTTACTCTTTTCGAAGTGATGTGCGCGAATTTTGTTCCTGAAAAAGAAATTCAATGATCTGTGGTCAAAACTAGGGGAGATTTATTGGGACGAAAACTCTTTTATTTTCGAAATTTTCCTGTGGGGTTTTCCGCCGACAAATCAACTATTTTAATCTTCGCGACAGATTTATCCTCTACTCAGAATATTGGGGAAATCCTTTTTTTTTTAAATTACGACATGCCTGAGAAAGCAATTAGGATTTTCTGTTTTTTTGTAAAATTCTTTTTCTACGCATTTATATTTAATTTATTTTCGATTTTTGGCGTATTTGAACTGTTGATTATCTTCCAGAAAAAGCCAACGCCTATCCAGTCCTCGAGAGAGTGGAGCGGTGTTTATCGACCAATCGTTTCCCCCTGGGAAATCGTGGTTGAACTGAGATACCAAACCGCGACTGAAAACTGAATAAGGCCTTACGATGTGTCATCATAAATAGGTTATCCTGGAGCGAATTACAGAAGATAAAAAAGGTTTAAATGCATTAGAAACAGCTACATCACATGCACTATAAACATTAAACTGACAGCGACTAGCATTATCCTTCTTTTAGTAGAAACTAATAAATTTGAAGCCTCTAAGTACATTGTTAAACCCGTATTTCTATCGTCAAAATAAAGCGTTTAGCAGACACTATGGATAAAATGCCAATAAAGGCTGTGTAGTCTTTTTAATACTGTAGAACACACGATTTAACGGGATCAATTCAAATTTCGTTCTCCCATTACCTACCAGAAAGGAGAATGACTTTTTCGGGATGTTCTGTCAACTTTACCAGTGCTTCCAGACTCAGAAAGTCGTGTTGTCGAATGACCTTTTCTAAAAATAAAAATATATACTTCAGGATCGAAAACAGGAAATTCTGCAATCTTAAAAAGAATAATTGTGCCTTTATTAATATAAGTGTTAAAGAACACAGAAATAGCACAAACAAAAAGACTTTGCGCTTTTTGAAAAAAGATCAAAAGGTTATGTACAAAAATGCAAAAACATGTTGACATATTTTAAATCCTTGAAAATTTCAGCTACCTCCAAGAAAGTCCGTATTTTTTTTAGAGCGCGTTCAATACATGGCCTTTTATACATTTGCAAAATCTATTTTTTTAAGAATTCCACTTTACAATTTTTGATTCTGCTTGCCAGCATCCAACCCTCTTTTGATTCTGAAATATACATTTACGTTTCTAAATAAAAAAATTATATTCTCGCAGAATTTCACTATAATTATCGATGTTAATTCTAAAAATCATTAGACTTTTTATTTCATAAAGAAATTTTTGTTTAGTGGTATTTATTTCTAATTGTGCCCTATTGAAAAGATTGACCATTATTGGCAGTATTGTTTCACTTAACTTAAATCTAAGACACTTTTGGACGATAGAAGATGTCTACAAAATTCGTTTCCAGCATGCTAATTCACTGTTTTTCATAATTTGATCATGATCTAAATAAATCGAAGGGTTGAAATAAAACGACCTCTGGGACTAGTTGAAAAGAGGATAATTGCCATTACTACGTAATCGAATCACTTGAAACGCATCCGGACTGACGAGTAAAGAAATCGCTTTATGGGAATGGTTAAATGTTTTTTGCTTGTTTGCACAACAGTAGGTTGTTGTCATGGCTACAAATCCCACTTACTCGGCGTCACGATTAGCACTGAAACCACGATGACGCCCAAAATGACCACAATTACGATTGACGCCAAAAGAATTCCTCGCCAGCTTTGTGTCGGTTCGCGAACCGACGCGATCTAGGAAAAATGTAAAAAAAAAGCAGATCGTTTGTAATTCCAATCGCTTTATTCCAATCACGAGGACAACAGCGTTCGCCATTAAATATTAACAATAACCGTCAAGCGATTACCCTCTTGCGGTTTAAGCTCATGCCAAGTCCAGTTAAGAAACCGAGACGACTTTATTTACCGAACACGGCATTAACATGATCACGCTAACAAATCGACTGTTTAAATTAATACCCAGAAATGTTTATGTTGAGCAAGAGGCAAAATTATTGAGTGAATTTAAAATCTGCTCTCAGTTATAACGCATTGTACTGCGCTTTGTAGCACTCCACAGATCCTAATGCATTTGGAGTCTTTCGGCTTTGTTGACGCGAATAGTCAGGCGACTAGGAAATATGTTTACAGCGGTATAAAGGTGAGACACAAAATCGTCTTTGAGACTGGCAATAAACTGTCCATTTGGGTCTAAGTTTAAATTAAAATGATGAATTAATGCCAAATTATAACACGAAGCGTTAGTTAACATGTTTAAAAGTTACACACAAAGGTGTTGAATAAAACCCGGCTAGAATATCGATAAATAAATGTTCGCCATTCATGACGTCACGTGCTTTCATGAAAATAAACCACTCAATATAAGAACCAATTAACCATTTGAACAACATCATTAGCTCAGAACCTGTCTACTGCTTACGAAGAAAGCTTTTAAAATTAACCGTGTTTACTGATGGAATTTCGGCATATTGCGTTGCACTCTTTAGGTAGCAATTGCTACATAAATGCGTGTTTTAAATTTTCTAACGGTCGAAAAACAATCAATAAAATAGCCTATTACCTTGCCCATTAAAACGGTACTAAGCAGTAACTATGACAGCGATTCGCACGAAATGTTATGGAAATACATTTCTTGCTCAACGCCAATCCCGAGATTAAGATTATAGTTTTTCAGAAGTCATGTTATGTGAACCAGTTTGACGATCATTATTCCACATAACCTGGAATGAAGAATTGTGATTCCATAGAAGAATTTGCGATAGCTTATTGAAGATGCATCGAGAAAGAATTTTACACAAATCAACTTATTCATTATTAAAGTAACTTTGAGGAAACAATTACCGGAGTTTCCAGACCATTGTCTTTTCGCATTGATGTGCAAACTTGTAAGAGCTGTTTTTATGGTGCTAACACGTTTCCTTTATTTTTGTAGGCATGGAAAATACCGAACGCGTTATAATAAGGCCAATAAATAAGCCAGACTGATTGGTCGGTATAATGGCCAATCAGATTCGACGAATAGGGTCAGCTTGGTGTGCAAATGGAAAGGGTCGACATCGTGTTTGATGAAATGATAAATAAACTTTCGTTGTGGAATATTTTCTGTTTAATTGAAGTTTGCTATTTTGCAATTCATGAACTGGCGAAATTCGATAAATTGCCGACAAGAATATAGTTTTTTTTGAAAATATTTAAAACGAATTTGTTGCTTTCAATTTTGGCTTGCTTGGAAAGTGTTAAAAACTGAGCTTAATCCGATATTGACGAATTTGGGGGCAAAAAATGCCGGCCAAGCAACGAACAGTTTATATTTTTCAGAAAAATATTCAGTTCTTCAGCAGTTGCCGAATTTTTCGAATTTTCTTACAACATCGTTTCTTTGTCATTCGTAACTTAATTAGATCCTTTTTCCTTCAGTATTGGCAAACACCATTTCCGTTAATTTGGAAATCAGAATATTCGGAGCTTTTCTCAACCCACCAAAACGGCATCGCAAACATGATGTCTTATTTTCGCATTTTCTGTGCTTTTCGAAATTGTCGAGTGAAAAGTATTTCAAATCACGCTTAACAAGTGGCTGTGCTATTATTCGGGCATTTTGTTTATGGCGCTATGATTACAAGTATTGGCGTTGTTTTATTGCCGCTAATCCCTTATTAACATGTCGCAAGTGGTATACGCCGTACAGTTTCCTTCCTGAATAAACTCCGAAGGAAAAGAAAAAGGTGTTCTTGTTTCTATTTAGGTTTGGCCTCGATTTGATAGGGACAGTCTCTGTTGCGCGGATTCTGTCTCCAAATAGCCTTTTAAACGGTTGGAATCTATGATTCGAAGTCAACTTTGACGGTGGAAAGAATTTCATGAAATGATCAAAAATCTAGTCTTATGTTACATATGAATTCCATTTGCATGGTTAACACAACGGGTATGCCTGTAGTGGTGACATTAAACGGTTGGTCGATTTATGTCCCACATTCTTATTGTTTTCAATCTGTAACTGGCTTGTTTACAAAGGTTAAGGTGAAAATGTTTTCTTCATTAAATCGCCTTTATTTATACTGCAGGTCGCAAAGGATGTTTGTCGGAGTGCAAAAAAACACATTTTAGTCGAACGCTAAATACTTTTGTTGGAACACGTCAGATCGATTTAAAGCACCAAACAATTTATCACATTTTTGCAGCAATCCATTATTTTTTGTTGATTCAAAACCATCATCAGGAATTAATTTAAGTAGATGATGATGATGATAAAAACACATAAACTCGTGGTTACATCCGTGGAGATTCCTTGACCAATGAGAAAGAAATTATTTTACGATCTGTGTGAGCAGAATGTTGGTCATTTCGCCATTCATCCCCAATGGCTGGTCGTTAGCTGGACTCTGTTGCGGCGACGATTATCAATCGTGTGGGAATCTTTTTAATCGCGCAGTTGACGAGTTCTAGTATATAACCAGTTATTCCATAATGTTATATACACATTTATACGGGTGCATGGCCAATTCTGGAAGTTTGAACGTGTCCCGACTACTTTTTATACGATGTTTAAGTTATCTGATGTTACGTTAATATGGGACACTTTCTATCCATCAAATATCTACAATCTCTCTCGATATTCGTTTAACGGCAGCTCAAATTTGTTACTTAGTACTGACCCTGACTAAAAGGAACGTTTTAAAGACGCCATTAATTTCCTTATTTTAATGAATGCCTGAGTGCACATAACTCACCTCAGTTGAATGATAGGACATGGGAATTTCTGAATACAGAAGCGCCCGTTGATAACCACGACGTGCAATAAAGCATGCCAGACGTTCGCACTGACTTTTTGTTTAGCTTCTCTTTAAACACCAAGAGTAGTACGATGGTGAAGCGGTTGGCATTACTTAATATCTGCGTGAGTGGTCCTAGGGTAAAGATAGGTTGGCAGTTTCGTTGAAGACAATTATTGTTAGCAGCTCAAATAACAGAACACTAGTTTTCTTAAATAGGCCGCACAATGTTAACATTCATCAATCGAGAAGATTTAAATGCTAGCATCCTCACTCATAGACACCTGGTATGGCGTCCATGAATTTGGGTCCAGACTGTTTTTTAATAATAAAAACTTTGGAACTGAAAATAATTCGGAACACACAAAAAACCCTAATTTTATTGTGGACTTTGAGCGTTCGTTGAACCATGGCAATTTATAGGCATATTAATCTCTTCTATTCGGTCACGTTAAAGTGTGCATTGCAAACATTTGTGCATTTATACCAAATAACGTATTTTTTAGAAATCTTCCTGAATTCTCTAAAGGATTTTTTAAGTGGCGACCTCATTTAAGAAGAAGAAAACGGAAACTGTATTGAAAGATGAACCATTTCATGGTTTAAATATAGTCATTGTCTCTTGTTCTGTGTACAATACAAGACCCAAAACTATTCGCTTTATTTGCGAGAACATGTTTATGATAAACACTTTGGTTCTTGCTGTATGGTCAGTGTGGGCGAACTGCAAAGCTGTCACTATTTATCTTGAAACATATTTTTTTTAAAATCCCCTACTAACTTGCTCTGCCATCCAAAGGACAGTAGAACGGTCGTCAGCTTTTCGACGAGACCTTGGTAAGCAGACATAATCGACGAAATACCTAAATTTCGAGCACAGCAATGCACACTAATACGGTGGAGTGATCATGTGGATGTCGCATTCACAGTTTCCAGCTAAGTCGCTTCCGACGCCTTCGATTCACATTAAACCAAATCAAGCTTGTCCAATGGTGCAGCTTCTAGCATCCTCGCAGTCGTTCGTGGCGACGCCTCATTGGAGCGTCTTGTGACGGTCAGTAATAGAATGCTCGTGAAGATTACATCAATGAAGCTGGTTCATCCACTTGCAAGAAATAAATCAAATTATTTTATTTCCTGCTCTCCGATGTTCTTACCCCCTGGATGCATTTTTAAAATAATTTTATTTTCGAGGTTATTTTTTGCGTCTTCAATCCATTACAACTCCCTGCTCGTTTTTTCCACCGCTTCGCTACCAACCCGTCTCTGTAGGGATCCTTTTCGGCCTGTGCCGATTAATTCCCCAAGAACGGCTCCGAGAGCAATTCGGCCTAACTGTTTTAAACTAGACATTATAAAACTTGACTTGAATCCAACAATAAATGCCAATTTACGACTCAAATTCCGATCAATAATAAATACGCCATCTCAAATTCCTTAGACAAGAAAAGTGGGGCAAATGCTGTTTTGGCCAAATCACCTCCACCGATCTCTAAGCACAACTTGATAGACAAACGAGCAGCATTAGTCGTACTGCCATGCCCCATAAGAATGGGGCTTTGTAGCAAGTAGGGGTGTATCTCGTTGAGCTAGGCCAATTTTGACAGATGAAATTAAGCAACTATTTTGTTAAAGTTTAAGCTTTTGGTTTACATTTTTAACAAAAGCTTACAGATAAATTGCAATAGGCATTCGGAATTTTCTTAAAGCATCAGCATGCAAAGTGTTGTGAATAGATTACGAGATATGATTAAAGTTCCAGGAATAATAATTACCTTATTAATGGATCCTGGACAAAGAGATATATGGAGTTTGATTGCGCAGAAATTCAAACATTTGCAGCGACGCAAATTGGTGGCCATTAATATCCGACAAAAATAACTGAAACACAAGGGGAACCGGAGTTCTCTGTACGTTCTGAGGAATTACTCTTTTGCAGCTTTAAATCGGTGTGATAAACAGACGCCTCAGAAATATTTATCAATGTTTGAGGGTCAAGTGAACACAATGAATGCACGACGATACATTATCTAACGTTATTGAAAATGCATATCGTATGGACTGGAAATTTGACTATGCTATCGGGCAAGGATGTGTTTTTATTCACCTAAGAAACGCGATTCAGCACACCAGGGGCAGTAATGCAAACCAGAAACCAATGAAGAAGACATAATAGTTGATAGAATAATTTAAAGAAAATATGAATCAGTAACGAGGCTGTGAAAACGTTTCAGAGCATGTTTTACATTAAGGTTCCCAAATTGGGAAGTTTTTACACCTCCTACTCATCTTCTTCCTCCTCCTCTTTCTCTTCTTCTTCTTCTACTTCTTCCTCCTCTACCTCCTCCTTCTCTTCTTCATCCTCCTCTTCTTCATCCTTCTCTTCTTCCTCTTCCTCCTCTTCTTCCTCTTTCTCTTCTTCTTCTACTTCTTCCTCCTCTACCTCCTCTTTCTCTTCTTCATCCTCCTCTTCTTCCTCTTTCTCTTCTTCTTCTTCCTCCTCTTCTTCCTCTTTCTCTTCTTCTTCTACTTCTTCTTCTTCTTCATTCTTCTCCTCCTCCTCATCTTCCTCTTTCTCTTCTTCTTCATCCTCCTCATCTTCCTCTTTCTCTTCTTCTTCCTCGTTCTCTTCCTCATCTTTCTCTTCGGTGTCCTCCAGCAATTCTACTTCGTCTTGTTCATCAGCTTCCTGCCTCTCGCTGATGGTGTGGCTCTCCGCCACAAGACAGACCAGACCGACAAAAAAGCAAAGTAGAAAGACTCGCATTGTGTTCCTCTGTGGCTGTTGTGAATCTGCACTAAGGCCTCACTAACCTGAGACGCCTCTTTTATGCAAGCCAATTAGCAATTTCCACGAATCAACTTTGTATATTCGTCGTCTAAACAACGCTTACGCACCACAGCAGAGGCCTCTGTGGCTTCGAGGCGGTTATTTGCACGCCACAACTCACAACCAATACGAATGCACGACTGGTGGAACCAAATTGCCCTCGCCTCTATGATACTTTTAACGGTTTATAATTCATTGAAAAATATAATAAATGGCAAAATATAAGCAGGGCATTTCATGCCACTCAATAATGTCTATTTATTGAATTCTGTAGGGATTCATCTATGTATTCTGTCCTCACATTTTGATGGGCGTTATTGTTGGTTTCAGCGTATGAAGGAACTAAGGACATACCCGTCATATGAAGATAATGTCTGCCTTCGTAAATAATTGACGATTTTCATGGACAAATGGATTAGAAATTATACTCTTCGTTTTTCCTTATTCAGTTCTCAACTTCAAAGAGGTATCTTCTTAGAGCAAATAACGGTGGGATCCGTTAAACCCTGATCGCTAATCGAATTAAGCAGCAATAAACACCCTTAACTGTATTGTGGTGGATTAATAAGTAGGTTGTACGCAAACGAAACAGTTGATATGACGAATCAGAAACAGCGAATCAATAAGAAGCTCTGGTTGAAGTTAATCATATGTGTGCTTCTCGCAAAGCTCATGTGCCAAAATACTCTTTGCAACCGCAATAAACCACTATTATAAACGACTTTCTGTAAACATACGATGACTTTGAAGATCGATGCGTTGGGGGGAACCAATTTTGGGACATCGATGAAAGCATTTTCGGGATATTTTGTGCCATTCCCGAGTGAGGAGATTTCCTGCGATTGGTATTCGAAAATAGTTACCCGTAGGAATTGCTTCATGGGCGTAACCTATCAGGAGCTGGTCTAAATAATACAAAGTATTACGGATGGTTGCAGAAGCATATCTTAGGATACCTGCTTTTCTGTAAAAGGTCCAAATACATTGGTCCAGGGACAAGTGATTAAGATCACGTTGACTGTAACTTGCAGCAGTGATGCATAACAAGAATGGACCTGTCCATCCGTTTTTGTTCCAGTCAAAAGCGCTTCATTTACTCTACTTCTATTCGCTCGAATAAATTTATTACTAAAACTCACCAGATGAATACGTTCTGGTCATATGGCCGCACAAGAAGAGAATTATGTTAATTGGCTGTCAAAATGCGTGATTTGTTTGCGTTCGGATCCATTTCTCCCATGCCGCATTTCTCACTCATTGTCAAAGCTGCCGCTTTCTCAGGAAAACAATTGACCAAACATTGAAACCATAAATTTGCCGTCAAATTATTTTCCAATGCTTCACATAGTCATGACAACACGATTCGTTCTGTTGACCACCGTTTTTCTTAATTTTATTGGTCTATAAGCCCCACCATAACCCGAGCAATACGATAATTAAAGGAAATAAGTTTTAATTTTTTTAATAAAACAGAAAAAAGTTGTTTTCTATGATGTGGAGATGTTGGTGATTGTATAGTTTAATGTCGACTCAACTTAATCTCGACCTTATTCCATCCCTTATGCATCCTGTTTCCAAACTTATGGAACCTGACAATCAGTTTCGTTGCCATCGCATCAACGTTATCAAGGTGTTCCTGGTCCCCAGTGTCATAGGACGTATCTTCGTCTCCAACTTCGACCTTGTTCTTGTCTTCTTCGTCTCTAACTTCGACCTTATCCTTATCGTCGTCATCATCATCATTGTCATTATCTTTCTCTTCTATTTCATGTTTTTCTCCTCCTCTTATCGAATAAGAATGTGTGGTATTTAATACAAGGTTGCCTACTCAAACAGCTTACGTGCCCTGGAAGACAACGATTGTCATAAAATAGTGCAAATTGGTTGGTATTTATTTTTTTCAGAATGACAGCATTTCAAAATAAAATTGGGAAATTCTTTCAAGCGTTAGTGTTTCGGTGCTATTGGGCACTCGGGAATTATTCCTGCGTTCAATATATGTTTGTTATTCATGGTTCTGTTAATAAGATTGTTCATTATTGTGCCACGACACCTTCCTCGGCCGTAAGTATTGACGTTTCAAAACAGTGTCTGCATCAAAGTGTTTCCGTCTCATTCCATTCTGAGACCGCCAGAGCCTTATCGCTTTTCAGAGACCTTTTTTATTAGCGTCTTCATCAACATCCGGCTCATTTGTGATTGCTTGGAACCTCAATTTCAGCCAAATGGCTCACGTTATCCAATCTTCAATTGAAATCGGTGTCCATAATTTGCCTTCTTCAACCTCTTGATTTCTTGGTAGTCAGTTGAATAGTTTTTAAATAAAGCCTGCCCCAGACGATTTCAAAATAAATATGAAGGCGTCGCTTTTACAAAAATACAAAATGTGTATGGTTGACATGCGGAAACGTCTGCGTAGAAATTCTAACTGTTTATGAAGGCCACAACTATAACCGTTTCAATCTCAGGAAATTTCAATATTTTATTTATATACTTGTTTTAACACACTAGACAGCTCCCCTCGGTGTTACTCTGGGAAAGCGTTTTCGGTAGAAAGGAGTTTGACATCTCATTTATGTCGAAGAACGGAATCATCCTAAAACTCAACAAGATTGTGTTTTCAAGTCTCAAATATAACATCTAGCGAACGTCTGTAATCCTTGTTTTTACAGAATCCTTAATCTATTTATTTCATCAGCTGTAACATTATAGCTACTGGATCTTTCTAGATCAGGTTTAATTTCGAAATTTAAATTAAACTTCCGATTTAAATGGAATATCATCATCTTTTATTGATATCCATAGAGTTAAGAAGGAAAATTATATATTACAGTAAGATGGTCGGACATGCAACACGGTAAACAAAATAATGGATTTATTGAGGACGAAATTTGAGGGAAAATTACTCTACCAAAATAATGACGCAATTTTACAGCCAGGATCGCCCGATTTAACATAAGAATATTTTCAGAAACCATTGAAGCCGTAAAAGACAGCATTTTGCGCGAAATCGCCTAATAAAGCCGAAATTGCATTAAAGGAATCGAAATCTGTAAGTGTGCATGCGAGGGACATTGGCAATATATGTTTTATTATTCATACATTTTACACCATTTACTGTCGGTATATTAATAAACAGATAATTATTTTCCATTGAAAATGGGTGTTTTATTTGAATCCGCAAATGAAATCGAACGAACACGATTTCCTTAGGCCTGGCCTATTCGCATTGGCGCATAAGAGACCAGTTAAAACTGAAGTGCAGTAACTTCATTGGTATTTTGATTCATGGATCAATGCGTCATGGCACTCTTCGGGACTTAGGCACACGCGAGTGTGCTACGATAAACCTATCTCGGTTCTTTTCCTGAACAACGTGCATGCCAAGGTGACGGTGTGGGAAAATGTGTGCAACTTTGCAGCTTGAGTGTGCACGAACAGGCCACTGATATCACGACAAAGGGCAGAGGAATTGAAGACTTTGGAATAAGTAGTGTCAGTAGGAACCCCTCTTGTTTGTCATCTTTCAACCATTGTCTTTTTCTAACTTCCGTTCCTCTTCCACCTCCTTTTAATTTTCGTCTTCCTCCTCCTCATTATCCTTCGGTTCTTCTTCATGGTGTGGCTCTCAGCCAGGTTTTTCCCGTGTCTCACCGATTTGACATGTGCACAGCAACATGAGCCTGTCTCATTCAATCAAATCAGTCACAAACTGTTCGACTTAGAACATGCTGTGTGTATTGCCCAATGCGCTATTTAAAGGTTATTTTACTAGCAAAATATGGTTCCAGAATTATATAGATAGATAGTTGAACTGATCGCTCTTTTAATCGAAATTTCCCTTTAGAAATTCCTGATCGTACGGAAATTTTCTTGAAGCGCGTAATCTGGGAGATTTGGATATAAAATGTTAAGCTTAGTAATGATGTCGTGTTTATTTGTTCAGTAACACTAAAGGAAGTAGAGGCTTCACTGAGCGTCCATTTGATGAGGTCATGAAACTCTATATTGAGATCGAGAAATCAATCGAAGGCGTGTAGAAGGCATTATATGGTGTGAAGATAACCCCAGTGCGTGGTATTCGACTATCTATACGTTCCAGGTGAGCTTGTGTGATCGATAATAGCGAAACGGTGTGTTTGGCAAATTCAATTAAATCAACCGTGAGAACAACGATTTGATGCACGCTTGTTTCAATTACCGATGACCACAAAGTGAACCCTTAAGTGCAATATCCCAAATTGAATGAATTCAAAAGGCTGGTGCATTTTAACTGATTTTCTGTTGCTCGAAGGCATTCGAGAATTAATGAGATCCCCAGGTCTGCCAAAATTCCAAATAATTTATCTCGCATTCTCTCCGGCAGCTGCCTTATCGGAAACATGATCTCTTAAATTGAAGCGCTACAAATCCCGGCGAGAATTTCTGAAAAGCTGTTTTTTTCTCGCCACGTTTCTAGTTAGCAACCAATTGTCCCTGTTCCCCCACTTAAAAAGATCCAAAAGTCTGTCATTTTCATAAAATATGGAGACAAAATAAGTGTTTAGTCGCCTACAAACGGGCACGATTGCTGACTCACGCCTATTAATAACTTCCTTTTTAATAGTCGCCACTTTTCTGCACTCGTTACCGGTATTAATGGAACCTGTTGCTGTCCCTACAAAGGAGACCAATCCGCAATATCAGACAGTCACCCCAGACCCCAATTTGGCCAGGGCAATATTGTATACCTGAACCTAAGTGGGAGGACTGAGATTGCAATGGGTAAGCAGTTTGGTGTGAATACATAAACTGTGGGAGCAATTGCAAGATATGTTTTGGGGAACCGTTTTTGAAGAAACTGTGTTTCCCGTCTTATTGAAAATGATTGGTCACTGTTATTCCTAAAAAACGATAAATAGCTTAGTATTTCAATGAAATCTTTTTATTGACTAAATTGCTAGGAGGATATTTAGTAGAAGAGGAAGAATGGGGAGGAGGAGGAGGAGGAGGAGGAGGAGGAGGAGGAGGAGGAGGAGGAGGAGGAGGAGGAGGAGGAGGAGGAGGAGGAGGAGGAGGAGGAGGAGGAGGAGGAGGAGGAGGAGGAGGAGGAGGGAGGAGGAGGAGGAGGAGGAGGAGGAGGAGGAGGAGGAGGAGGAGGAGGAGGAGGAGGAGGAGGAGGAGGAGGAGGAGGAGGAGGAGGAGGAGGAGGAGGAGGGAGGAGGAGGAGGAGGAGGAGGAGGAGGAGGAGGAGGAGGAGGAGGAGGAGGGAGGAGGAGGGAGGAGGAGGAGGAGGGAGGAGGAGGAGGAGGAGGAGGAGGCGGAGGAGGAGTTTTGCAATTATGGCTTTGCTTTCGCTCAGTTGCTGTTGATTGTCTATTTGCAGAACTCGTTAATCGATATTTTGCTTGTCGAAGGCGTTCACGAATTAATGAGATCACCAAGACTGCCAAAATTCCAAATAATTTATCTCGCATCCTCTCCGCAAGCTGCCTTATCGGAAACATGATCTCTTAAATTGAGGGGCTACAAATCCCGGCGAGAATTTCTGAAAACGTTTTTTTCCTAACTTCCAGACCCTCATATATTGGCACACATATTCGCGAGTTAATCGTGCTGTTACTTACGCCAATGTGCACAGGTGCGTGCTAACGTACAATTATTACTCAACGCACCCAGCAACTGGAGATGATTCAACATTATCAGCAATAATGATGATCTCAAACGTGTGGTAAATTACAAAGAATCCTTTGCAGGCCTGGCTTACTATCCAGCACAATGAGTACACTGGAAAAGTGTTTCTCTAGGTCACGCGGTCTGTCATGGACTACCAGTCTCCACAAGGTCTCCTCCGGGAGCGAAAACGACAATAAAGTGGGTTCCCAAAGAGTTTCCCATCAGACTTTGAGAAGTAGATCACTCCTTATTTATCACTCCTCTGAGAAGTAGATCACTCCTTATTTATCACTCCTCTGAGAAGTAGATCACTCCTTATTTATCACTCCTCGGAGAAGTAGATCACTCCTTATTTATCACGCCTCGGAGAAGTAGATCACTCCTCATTTATCACTCCTCGGAGAAGTAGATCACTCCTTATTTATCACTCCTCTGAGAAGTAGATCACTCCTTATTTATCACTCCTCGGAGAAGTAGATCACTCCTTATTGATCACTCCTCGGAGAAGTAGATCACTCCTTATTTAACCTTTATTCCAGAATCTCCATGAAAATTTGATTATCCATGACGTCGATTGAGCTGCAAATGCGACACAAACGATCGTCAGCCACGACTATTGGAAGTTTCATATATTTAGGAGATTTTAAAAATTGAACGCCCTATTTTTGGCTGTTGTTTTGGAAGCTTTGCATTCTGCTGGCTATTTCATTGCTCTGCGAAAACTTGGATGGAGATCAGCCAGTTTTCTGCCCGTCCAATTCCCTCAGGCGTTTCGATTTTTTTATCCATCTCCTTCGACTGTTTATCAAAATTACTTCACTTTTCTCCCCGGCTTGTTTCATTGCCGAACGCCCCTCATTAAAAACCGGGAAACTTAAAAGAGGATACGACAGCAAATGATTGCATTCGAATGATTTATTAGTCTCTGTTAATTACCATAATAACCGCCATCCCCAAACACGTTTGAGTCACCAATTGGCTGATTTTATCGCTCCGGTGACTGGAATTTGAACTTTATATGTTTTCTACACAATTTCTCGTACTTATTTTGCCTTTGTTGAAAGAAAAACGTCAGCCTTACAAAATATATAATGTTGAAATATAATCCGGTGGGAATATCTTAAAAATGCGGGAAATGGGTTAGTGTGAAAAATATTACGAAGAGAAGGATGGTGTAAGGACGAGTCAATGAGTGCTTCTCTAACTACTCCCAGTCACGGTCTTGGGGGTTGTCGATAGTGGTGGTTGTGTAGGGTGGCGGGGTTTCGCGATTCACCATCTGGGGGTGAGGTACGAGTCTGTCGGGATCCAGGACGAAGATTGGCTGACTCTGGAATAAACATACTTGCTACTATAACTTGATAGGTAGCGTTTTTAATCTCATCGTAAAATTACTATTGCGGCTACTCGGGAATACGGGCGTTGGTTAAAGGTAGTTGGACTGACTTACGGAATTGGCTCGGAGCGCGGAGCTGCTTGCTTCCAGCTGAACTATTCTGATCAGTTGTACCTCGTAGATTTTCTGAAGTTTCTTAGTTTCTCGTATGATGAAATAGAGCGCCGAAATCGATGGCAATGTGCAAAAGATGACGAGGATGCTAGCCACGATAAATTGGCTAAAAATACAGAATATGGGCGTTTACACTCAGTTTTGACTATCCGCCCATGTTGACTGAAATTGGAAACCCCGAAAACACTACAGATTCGCCCGCAGGATTTGGCGAACTCAAGGTCACGGGAGAGAGAGCGTTTTGATTGGTCGAGGAAGACGAATTTCTGAAGGTCGTAATTAAAAGAATAAACAACCGTTGAAAGCTCCAAGATATTTTTAGGCGAAGTTAACATTGTTTAAACCCAGGCGATTTGTTTAATGGTCACCTTCTTCATGACTGAGCATATATATTAGGTTTTAGTGCATATTATGTTTGAATGGATAATCTATCTCTGGATAAAGCCTTTTAAGTAATTATAAATTAGGAGAGCATGCCAGATTAATAATAAATGTTTAAAAATGACCTTCTATAATTGTTAAGCCTTTAATTGCCGACCTAACTCTGAATACAACTCAGCCACCTCATTGGTCATGCTTTTCTGCATCCTCTTCCGTGTTGCAAGCACGTTTGTCGGCAGTAGCATAAGTTGGCCGCCTCCAATGGGAACCGCTGATGAAATTCAAATTGAGAGAATGATTTGTTGAAACATGCATCAATCGTTTTGTTTATTAGCAGATACAGCTCAAATGTGTTTGAAGCTTCTGGTCCCCATTTGAATTGCGGTGTACTTTATGGTGCCGTGCTATCTCCCTTCCTTTTCAACTATTACACGTCTAGCCTTCGGTCCCCTAACGACGAGACACGAATACGGGGATGACTTGACTTGATGCCATGCATGCAAGACGGATGGTGATTCTCAACAGCTCGGGCAGGCAGTCACTGAGGTACTCGAGTGGTCGTCGGAGAATGGTCTTTTGCTGAATGTATCAAAATGCATCTCCAGTACTTTTTTCTCTAAGAGCCGATGCTGACACTCCTGAAATTTATTCACTCCATAATTTCGCCTTGAGCTCAAAATCTAGATTTCTGGGCGTTATTTTTATTGGTCGGTTATCATGGAGTTATAATGTGGATGCCGTCTTCGGTATCTGTCGTCACGTTTGCATCCGTTTTAACCGGTTCAGGAGACTTGGTTTAAGCTCTAACCATATAACAACCTTTGTCAATGCCTGTATAATTCCCCTTATTGCATATTGTTCCCCAGAAATTTTCCCTGGCCTTAAATGTTCTGACTTTTTAACCCTTCGTAGGCTTTTTAAAATAATCTCGTTTTCTTGTTGTCTGTCTATGCTCTCCATTCAATAAATCATTGTTCAACGCCACTTCAATAATTGTTCACGAATCGCATCTCGTATTTTGAGTGACCCCTCCCATCCCCTCTTTTCAAGTTTATCCAAGTTTAAATCGTTTCGACCAATGCGTAGGCCATACCGTTCAATACCCACAAGAACGGCGGCATATCGCAATTCGGTCATTCCTTATTTGTAACGATTTCTAGTTTCACCAGAGCATGTGAAGCAGGAACTAAAAGATAATTTTCATATCTATTCATTGTTATACTGTCTTGTTTTATGCTGACCGTTTTGGTCCTCGTCACCTCAATAAAGCGGCTTAATTTATTATTATTAAAATAAAGAGAAAATGACCCTTTAGAAAAACTGCAAATCAAAACTTTAGGACCAATGGCGACTCCCCGCCTGTAATAAATATTGATTTCCACACTAACCTGCTAATTATTATTTGAAATCCCATTTTTCCGGTGGTTTTTTTTCGAAATGATAGAAATTTAGCCGTTTATGACATTAGAACAGTGTATACATGTGAGCAGATTAAATTAAACTTAAATTCCCTCGTGTGTTCAAATTAACCACCGGATGTAACAGTTAAACATTACAAATTCTCGTTTAACGAGTTCTCGAGGTTTTGTCTGCATATTTTGGCCGCGAACGTTCTTTGTGCATGAAATAAATAATTCCTGGTTTTGAAGTAGTTTATTTTGGTGGTTGTCAAGGTTGTGGCACAATGCGCAGATAAAGCAATTGCAGCAATTCGAAACCTCCGTCTTGGCAAATGCTTGCTCAAACGCGATCGCGTGAAGCTGAAGAAATCGATTTTCTTAAGTTATGACGCTGCTGTACCCGGACAACCAATAGGGAAGCGAAGATTGCAATAAACCTGATTTCGCATCGTTGATCGCTTCCATATTCCCTGGTCAGGTCACACTTAGGGAATCTTTATAGCAAACCCCCATGAAACTAATTTATCCTTTTGTTGGAGACTTTATTAATAGATTTTACCGCTTATTTAAGATTCTGTGACTGACCATCTAAAGGGATTCTCGTAAAACAATCAGTCGGTTGAATCATGAAGAGTTTCTTTTTCGAATTCGAAATAAGCACAGATTTTGAATGGGCAATCATACTCGGTTTGTATATATATATACATATCAAAACGTAGCTGTGGTCAAATGTGATCAAACCGCCTTAAAGAACAAACACGGATAGAATAGACGTTTACGGCTGTAAATGAAACACGTGACCGCCATAATGGAAAAGCCGAAAGATGTTTCCACTGAACTCGTCTAAAAGGGCCACTTCTGTTGTGCTTCGAGTGTCCCTGAACTTGTCGAAACCTTCGAATTCGCCGAAACTTACTCGTTGGCTCAAACACCGCTAAATAAACATCTTCACTATCCCACAGGGTTGGTGTCTATTTCGGCGTGGTGATAAAATCGTTCGTTATCATACCTTTTTTGTGTTTAAACGGCCAACCATCTCTTCGGTCAATCAAAGGGAGAAAATACCGATAAGTTAGGACAAAGTTCATTCATAAAGTCGCTTTTCATAGGTGATCGGTCAGAATCCTCTCTCGGTCACCTCGGGTCACGCTTAGGAAAGGCAACCTGTAAATAATCGTCCCGAGAATCTGTATGGCGTTAAACAGCGGCAACATTGACTCACGTGTCGGCTGACGTGCGAATGGACGCTATGGCAATTATGAAGGCTCCGGTAAGAGATGTGATTTCTAGGAAGGCACTTGCCGCAATCATGTAGAGTATCTTCCTGAATGCTGACGAGAAGCTGAGATAGTCCTTTTGCGCGTGGTGCGCGTTTGCTTCCATTGGGTCTCAATAAAAAAAGAACCATTGTTGGTTTCATAAACGGCGCTAACGGGACAGCCGCAGTGATTGGTTAAATTGAACCAATGGCATACACGATTGATATTGTAGTGCAATGAGCAGTGTTTTATGTCATAAAAATAACAAAAGTAATAATCCGCAGTTCTGATTGGTTTCCGCTACACGACAATACGGTTACTGTTATCTTTGGTTTCGTGCATAACATAGTGAATGGATGGGGTATCCTTTTTGTTTCTAATCATAAAGTACAATGAGACTGTCTTTGATCAACAAACACAGACACATGATGTCGCATTTGGAGGCTGCTGTCATTCGGTTGAATCAATAATTGTTAAATCCGAATTTGTGGCATATTTGATTTTCTTAAAAGATGTTTCTTATTTAGGTGTGTATTTAAATATCAAAATATTGTTTTCACTTATTGTAGTTTTCGTTCATAAGTGCGACCAATGAGGAAGCCATACGACACGCCGTTTCACCAATCCAATTGAGGAGACCGCCACCGCTTAATCCTTGCATGACTTCTGAGACCGTTAAACAGTGCTATGTACTAAAGCCTTTTTCACGTGAAACTAAAAATTGGGACGAATAAGGATTGAACGAATTTCGAGCTCCACGCTTACTCCAAGTCGTCTGAAACTATGAACTTTGACACATAGATGTTTTTGTCAATCAGAATGGCCTCGGCTGTCTGCGAATCTAGCTTAAGTTGATCTGCAAAAGGTTTATCCGCTATATGGAGTGAAATTTTGCATTCAGAATGCATGGTGCTAAATTATTATTCTCTTGGTGTTGAGAAAACATTTACATCCAATTAAAGTATGAATTAGCAGGATAAGTAGAATAAATTGTTTTACGCCGGCCTGAATGAAGCCATATAAATGAAAAACTGTTTTTTGGTGAGAAATCATCAATCTGACAGTCAGAAGTGATGAATAAACTCAGTTGCGACCTGTTTTGAAAATCGGTTCGCTATTGCTTGTCCTTTTTTCTGGTCCCTTAGCACACTTGGCGAAATCCGATCTCGTGATTCACCACATAAAGAAAGACAACAATCTCAATTTGGGTACACAGCTTCCGTGAAAAGGATTAATGAATTGTTACGCGTGTCTATGAGGTTGATTCGCTTTCGCCAAGTGATTCTTACTCAGACAGACCCAGAAAAAATCCAAATAAAAGCTTACAAATTCCGCAGGCGTTCGTGTAATCCAACTCGCGCAGGTTAACTGACTGTGTAAGCGCCTTTTCACTCACGGAAGAGAAACCCGTTGTCATGGTGATTATTTCCCTATTGTCAACAAAGGCAATGGGATGGATGTTGCAAAATTGCTTTTTTCATAGGTTAAAATATTTTAAATGTTGTTTAAATGCACGGGCCAAACCTACGAGCACCCCACCCCAGTGGTTATCATTTGGGATGCATTAAAATCTTACATGTTGGTGACACCTGTTGAACAAAAGCATAAATCCATGTTTATAAAGAGGTTCCCGTTGTGGGTGAGGCCGTTTAATAGACGCGAATTATGCGTTTTTCTTGCAGGCTTTCGGGCAGTTTGTGGAAGAAAACCATTTTATTCTAACTAACGTTTTTAGTAAGCTTCCAAATAAATTCAAATAGCTTTGGTATTCCGTATTTGTTTAAGCTTATTGTTCCGCGACCTTGCTATGTGTTCTTCTTTAACAATTTCTGAAACTTAATTTTAGATTTTAAGATGGCAAATAAATATATGAATGTCTGTGATCCATTGTATATATACATACAGTTATGGATGTTTATGGTTTCTCGGATTGTTGTTTTCGAAAGATCTCTGATATAAGTTACAGAAATGGGAATTAAATATCGCGGAAAAGAAGCGTTATGATTTAATATAATACGAAGGGAAATTAATGCAACTCTCGATAATTAAAACAACTTCTTCAATTACCCAATTAACCGAGCTACGTGGCAATGTTTAGTGCAAGACGATGCAACCAAAAGGTTCATCTGAAATTGGAGGCTACTTCGTGTTGACACACGGTCAATTTCCGAAGAACCCTTAAATTGGTGACTAACGAATTGGTTGTCTCATTACGTGCAAGGGAAATAATTAAAGATTGATAATTATATCATTATTTTTTGATACATTTTGTATGACTTCACTTGTCAAACGAACTCGTAAACGTTTTTGTACAAATAAAAATGGTTCGTTGGTCCCCCGGTTGAGCTCTAGCCAACCTCATGCGTGAAGACAACCTGCATATATCCTCTGAGCTTTTACGGGAATGCAATCAACACAAAAAATCGTTTAGACATTGTGAATTGACTTGATATGATGTTCCACATTTCTTACCGTCGATATTTTTAAAAAACTGGCCTGAGAAATCCAAACATAATGTTGTGTTTTTCGGATCTGGAAACCTTTAGTTAGACAAACGGGGGTTCTTCGGGCGCGTATTATAAGAATGGCGTCTCTTGATAGGCATGTCAGGCAAATGAACGATAAAAAAAGGATACTGGATTAAAGATATGGGATTGTAATCATATGATTATGACAAAAAAGGGGTGGTTTATAATTCTAATGAGAATCCGAGGAGTAATTATGTTCGCATGTTGCGCGGAACAGGCGGTGAATTATCAGAGATAGCTTCTGGGCGAATGTCGGAAACTCAGACATTATGCGTAGACACCAAGCGTGGGTTATCTAAAGAATTCAATGAGAAACCTAGCGCATCCCATGAAAAGTAAAAGGATAACCATGTTAAAATAAGTATGTATTAATAAAGTTTTCTTAACTTTTAAAACCCCTCATATTTCCGGCGATTTGGTTACAATGATTTGGCTTCTTTATACTAGATGGCGATAGCCAAATTTATGCGCAGCCAAACATGATTACACCATTGTTCACCTCCAATACATTCAACAAAATTTGTTCGCGTTTTCCACATAAACTAAACGGATATTGTTCGTATATTCGAAAAAGATTAAATCGAGCGTCTATCTCTTTAAATTTCAAACGCAATTCTATGGGTATACCACGTGTAGCGCAAATTATATACATATAATAGCCTAAATTTATTGCTACCATTCAATAAGAAGAACCGGGCATGGAACATGTTATCTTTGTAAATATCTATCAAATCGCAGTCTTGTTGGCTATCACTACTGGAACATTTCTTAAATAATATAAACCAATCACAATATGGTAAATACCGTGATGTGTCTTTATTCCTACCCTGAAGTCGGCACCGTTGCTGTCTAATTTTTGATTTCTGATTTCACTATTTACATTGATGGATAGTAATGTGCGAGATCAGGTATGGAGTTTATATTTACGCTCCTACAATTTTGGACGCAAAAGAACAGGGATTTATAATCCCCTTAAAATTCGAAAATACCATATGATCAATAATTTTGATAGTTAATAGCTTTATTAAAGTCGCGAGGATCACAACTTTCACCTAATATACGAGCGGTGATGAGTGAACAATTCGTAAAAGATCGTTGAATTATAGTCTCAAAGGTAGAGGTCGTGGGTAAGCCACTACAAAATGATTTTATTGTGGTTTATTATTAATATCGAGCCTAAAGGAACAGCAAATAAAATATTTTTTGTATTTAGAGGATCCAGGATTTCTTAAAACGCCTTCGAAAAGCCCCATACGGCTCAATGATTGATCCGGCAGAGGCAAACCGCATCGCCAAACTCTTTCTATGTGCTCGGAAGTTTGACGTTACGCGCGCTTTTGAGTTATTTAAATCTTACAGGGTATGTCTTTTTTGCTATTTAACACGCAATTTCATTTTGCGATTTGCTTATTATATTTTCGTCCTTCAGCACATGCGGTATAGCAATCAGTTGGAAGCTATCGACCCCTTGGAGGAAGGTGTTCGTCGGGAACTTCTCTCTGAAAAGTTTACCGTTTTGGTAAGACAAATTGAAAAACATGTCCGTCTGTTCTGTTTGTGAAGTTGTAAGTTAAAGCTTGGCTCCGTTTTTGGTACTCGTTTTTATCTTGATGGATTCAAAAACTTTAATGTTTAACAGGTTACGCTTTCAATAGGTTGTGGTCTTAATGTGTTCGTGAAAATTTTCTTAGCAGCCTTAATCCGTGATTACTGTTCGATTCAAATGATCATTGATTTCTGTTGGTCAATTAGTATAATTTCTATGAATGGATTTTTTGTGTGAGTTTAAACATGGCGAGCGACCTTTGTGCATTTTTTAGTCAACCCCTCCCGTTATAGACCGATCATGTGACAGTCTTTCGGGTGGTTAGGTTTAAGAAATCGTGTAATTTCTCGCATTTTCGCGGCAAACACCAGAAAATCAGCTCCCAGACATTGCCTATTTGTTTATGGAGATTTTTGTTAAGTTAAAATTCGACTTTGTTCTTTGGGGATGTTTTTGTTGCTTATCCTACGTATCATTGGTTGGCATCATCGATCTGTTGGTAAGAGACTTGGTTTCGATTCCCAGGTCGGGCCCACTAGGCTGGCACGGTTAACAGTTTCCCGAGAAATTCCAAGGCAGCCGATTTATCATCCTGTAGGCCGTTTTTCGCCGTCCTAGTACCTACATAGTCTCCAGGTTCTGGGTCAAATGACCAAAAAAACGAAACAATTTATTTTTAGAGCATTTTCTCGCAATCGTGTGACTGTGTCTTTTGGCAACCGATGGAGAATGTGTGCGGGAAAGGCAACTTATGTTTCTTGTTTTTTTTCTTGTTGTCCTTTTAGCCCCACTCCTGTGCGCTGGAACCCACTGTGATGGTATTCTCTGTTCGTCGCCATTGGCCACCCAACTGTACAGACCGCGATGTTCTCAAGGCCATCATCTACCAGCTAGATGCGGCACTCATTGAGTGGGTTTTGGTGCATAGGAAGATTGACCTTCGTGGGTTTTCCGATGTCACTCGTGCTGGTCTGACCTGAGTGTCTCTAATGAACAGAGTGGGGCTGTTTGTTTGGGGAATTCTGGGTAGGGCTGGTCTGTAAGAGGATGCACCGGCAGCGTCATGGATGTCGCGGATCGTAGCCGTCCATGCGCGGCGATCGGAAGCCAGGTCAGAACAGATAGTTATCCAGTTCATTTGCCAGCGACGCATTCCGTAGACCTTCTGTAGCCCAAATCGCTCCACGACTTTAGTTGTCTACCCAACCTGTGACGGCGCAAGACAGAGGTTGTTCCGATGTGTCGCTGGGCGACCTATCCTCGACGGATTCCCGAACCGCCGGACTTTAATGAACTGGTAAGCCACTAGGGAGTTCAAGTGATCACCGAATTGCTGTTGGATCACTCATTTGGATCCGGGGGCCTCGGACGCTGTACCTTGTGGGGGTAGTGGTTTTTTAACGTCCCTGTGTGGTTGAGCACTATAATTTTGCTATACTTATACTACTTGCCACCGATTTCAGCAACACGGGTCGTTGTTTTGTTCCTCAACCATTTTCTTCTCTTCTCTCTCTCTCTCGGCTGTTTAGTGAGCAAACCCAAGAACAGGGTGTGACTGTTATCTACGACATGACAGATGCCAAATACTCCAACTTTGGCGCCGATCTCTCCATGAAATTGCTCGATCTCCTCACCGTAAGTTCCTCACCGCCAAATTCTTATTTGTCCGGCCGTCCTTTCCTGTTAGAAGATGTGGTGGCTTTTTCTTGGATTGAATTTCCGGGAAGACTACTCTTGTGGAATAGTAGTAGTGTTGGTTGAGTCCACCAGTTTTTCTAACGCGACCATCTCCTCCGCCCGCCAGACGATGAGACGGCTTCTTCTTGGATTGAATTTCCGGGAAGACTACTCTTAGGAATAGTAGTAGTATTGGTGGAGTCCACCAGTTTTTCTAACGCGGCCATCTCCTCCGCCCGCCAGACGATGAGACGGCTTCTTCTTGGATTGAATTTCCGTGAAGACTACTCTTGTGGAATGGTAGTAGTGTAGGGGTTGCAACCCGTTTTTTCGTGTTTCCGCGTGTTGTCGAACACAGGCATCATATTTGTGCGGATATATCCGGATGACCACCCAAGGTCGTCGGACTTCGAACCCAGTGCGCCGAGGCTGCCCATCCCATTCCGGTGGGTGGCAGATACGGCCGCTCCATTGACCCCAAATCAATGCTGGTGTCTCCGCGTCCTCTTCTTTCCCACGGTGTCTGTGAGCGGTAGCAAAAAGTGCAATTTATACCCACGATGCAAGCCTGCTTTTTGCCGGTCCCACGCCCGCATTTCAGAACAACCGCACAGCACAACGCAACACCGACAGTTGCTTCTGTGTTTATGCGAAACCGCTTTACGGCGTCTGCGTGGCCATCTCCTCGCTTTTTGTGCGAGATTGATTTTAACCACCCCCCCCTACCCTCCAAATGTCCCTCTCAAACAGAGCGAGGATACTGGACGCCACTCTGCTACACCATCCGAGGATGAACCGGCTTCATTGATTTCACTTATTGTGGCTGCCTAATCAGGGTTATTGGTAGATTTGTGCCAATCGCTTTTCTACTTTCGGCTTCGTGGTTGTTGCGTCAACCACATTTCCTCAAAGTCTCTTAGGAGAACCTCGAAGAGGCCGGCTGCATCGAAGTCGGTCGGACACGGACCTTTACGTGCCGTTGGGGATAAGGCCGAGCTCGCTATCGCGGAAAACCCTCAAAGCGTTTCGTCACTGTCGTGTACGCGATGGGCGACGTCTACAGCTTCGTGGTTGTTGCGTCAACCGCATTTCCTTGGAGTCTCTTAGGAGAACCTCGAAGAGGCCGGCTGCATCAATACGGTAGTCGTGTCGCGTGTGGACGGGGATGTTAAGAGGTGTACGTAGCCATGTTCGACGTCGGTCGGTGTAGCGTGTGCCGAGCTCGCTTTCGCGGAAAACCCTCCAAGCATTTCGTCACTGTCGTGTACGCGATGGGCGACGTCTACGGTTAGCCACAGGAAGCGGTGAACCGAGCCCCCAAACGCGGCACCATAGTCGTCGCCCCCTTACGAGTCTGTGTAGCCCGGGAAGCTAAATCCGCACACGACCAAGAGATCGGTGCAGTAAACCTCGCTAGCGGGGCTTAGAACAGGGAGGCCTCGCTGGCAGGAGTGGATCACGGAGACAACGCTGCCACTTCCGGTCTTAGCGCTCTCCCAACTACCACCAGCACCGCCCGATCGTGTAGCGGGCAGCATCCTCCCTCTGTTGCTGAGAGACGTGATTTCGACTCTCAACGATGAAGCGGGGTTGTCGTCTCCCACCTCATCCTCCTCCTCGCAGCCTGTCAGAATCTTCGTCCCTGACTTGTGGAGGCAGGAAAGTGAACCTGGGTTGTAGGGGTTGGCGTAATTTGTTTGATCCCTTGAAAAGGCTGCACTGTATCGGGTTACACATCACCGCGCTGCTAATGGAGTTGACCTCGTTTCGCTGCCAACTCGCGTAAGCCCGCTATCTGCCGCTCGGTGGGTTATTGCAACACGAGTAATTTGCGATTCTCTTTTGGAACACCCATTTCGTGGTTGCCTCATTGGGCCATTTCTTCGAGCCGGCCATCGTCTTTCTAATGTCGGCCACGAAGTTGCAGAAAACTGTATCTTGTCAGCGGCCTCGAGCACTACTCACAACCAATTTCCATCAACGAATCGTCGGTCGACTTGGTCGCAAATATCTGGTCTCAAACATCTTACCGGATGTTCAAGCTACGGTCTCGAATCCGAGTCCCTGGCCAATTCAACGAGCGGGCTATCCACTACACAATGGGTCCCAGAAACCTTTCCATGCTGCGTGTGTGTGTGTGTGTACATGCGTGTCCATCGTCTTGTCGCTTTTAACCAAGTTTTCTTATAAAAACGCCACAAGCGCCACATCAGCTCCATCCTCTGCTCTCTTTTCGGCCACCTGGACTCAATTCTCGCATTACGAGCCCACCCCCCCATCACCAGATTTACGCATCCAAATTTGTGGTGCTATCCACTCCTACCCGAGGATAAACAGGCTTCATGGGGGGTTGCCACGAAGTATCGATTATGCGTCCCTCGCCAATTGAACGAGCCGGCTAACCCCTACACCATGGGTCGCGAAACCTGGCTACTGCACAACGAATCCTGAACGCTGACTAGTGTGACGAGGTCTCTCCAGCGACGAACTGAGGCTGACACGGAGAAGTTGGAAACTCTTCCACAACGCCGTCGATGGCTGCTGTGGTTCGGCGACGTCAGGTTTGCGCTACAAAGCGGTGGCACCGTCAAAGCGGACGTCGAACGCGTCGTGGGCAGCAGCTGGGCTAGAGCGGCTGCGATTCGTGACTTCCATGAAGCCGACTCGTCCTCTGCCGCGGCGAATGAGAGAAGAGATTCGCACCCCAAATTACGCGATTACGCCTCCTCCACGTCCTTCTGGCGTCTTCGTCGCTGGATGGACGATGGAAACATGTGGGAACGTTGTGCTCCTCGTGGTTATCTCCCATCTTCCCCAATCTACTAAACAAGTCAGAAAGCCTAGGAATGTGACCAGTTTATGACTCGCCAGAGACACATGCCATAACAATTGTGAGGTCAAATCACCCGCGTTACTATCTCACCACGTGGTCACCTCGGATAGGCTTTCGTTCGGGTCTGTTTAATCGAGGGTTCAATGCAACTGAGTCCTTCTACTTAGGGCAACCAGATCCTCCTGCCAGAGGATGAGCCGGCAGCTTCACGGATGTCGCGGATCGTAGCCGCCCATGAGCCGTGATCGGAGGCTGCTAGGTGGGAACAGATTGTGACCAGACAGTTCCGTTTCCAGACATTCTGTAGTTACAGGCGCTCAGCACAGACCCTGCACTTATCATCAAGGTTTCCCGGACCAATAAACCATCCTTTTTTGCACTCTGCGCCCCACATGTCCGTTTTATTTCGGGTTAACGACCCTTACCCTGACCTTGGGAACTGGCAGGTGTACACTACAGAATTAGCCTATGTCGTCGCTTCATTTGGACTGTATCGTGGGAGAAGATTGCGAGTGGTGGTGCTGAACTGATCACTGTTTATCCCCTAGGTGGAAATAGCCGCACACATTTTAATTCGTTGCTCTAAGAGATAAAGCCATGGTGTTCGCTATTATTTAAAATTTTGATGTTTTGAAAACAAATCTGCGCAGGACCTTTTTAAGGCGGAAATGCAATCCCCCCTAAAAAGGGTTATTGACAGATTCGAGATGGTCGCGGCCACCGTTCGTTCGGGTGCCATCAGCGGTCGGGGATTGGTCAGGGTGTCTCTTTGGGACGTGAGGTCAGCGTTGCGAGGTCAGGTCGGCTGCTTCTACTGCTGCTGCCGCCGCCGCCGTCATCTCTCCCAAGTGTGACCTTTACCTACCGCGTTGTCATGGTTTCTAAACGCCCTGGAATCCCCCTGCCCCGCATCCTGCTAGCGGATAACCACGGGATTACTGCGATATTGGGCGCTATCGATCCTCTTGATTGGTCTCGATTGTGTCAACATGTCTAGCCACCGAGGGTTTCGTAGCAGGATCCCAAGATCTCCACCACCTTGAAGGCGCAATGTATTGATGCATTTTACTGTTGTCTTTGGTATTTATTACATATTCGCGTGTGACCCGAGGTGACCTTCCGGGCACGTGGCGTTCTGCCTGTACTTGAAGGATGAACGCGTGCGGCCTTAATGAAAGGAATTGGTGCCGATAGCAGGTTTCTTTGGGAATCAAACGGTAGCAGGCACACTTGGGAACGTTGGGTGTGTGTTGTTGCAGCCTCTATCTTTCTCATTTTGGGTGTTTCTGCAAAACAACGCTTACTCGAGCCTACGAAAGGCACCTCTCGCTGAAGTTCCAGAGAAGAAAACGACTCGCCAGCTACCGATGTCCTCGAGTAACCAGGTTGTAGGACAGCCTAACGGACATTCCCATCTCCTTTTTAGGGCAGCTATCCGGCCCGACTGCGGACAATTCTCATC
Organism: Proteocephalus fallax; assembly: GCA_028672205.1. NCBI lineage: Eukaryota > Metazoa > Platyhelminthes > Cestoda > Proteocephalidea > Proteocephalidae > Proteocephalus > Proteocephalus fallax. The sequence continues at coordinate 254,124 of JAPUBX010001002.1, read as the reverse complement.
GTGGCCGCGCCCTTCTGGTTCCGACCTCCCTATCACCTCTCCCGCCTCTTCGTGAAGGAGAAGATTCGCGAAAGGGTGAGTCTCGGCTGCTGTTGTTGTTGGGGTGTTGCCGTGAGGTTTTCTGGCCGCGTGCTCCCCAGGGCGATGATGTAGCCATAAGCACTCCGCGTCCGCTTTGGCGATACAAATTTCCATGGTGTCGGCGAAAGACGGGGGTTTATAGCTCCGATGGTTTACCGCTTGACAGGCGGACCAACCCCGATGGGGGTAGCGGCTGGAAGTAAATCCATACGGCCAGGAAGGCGGTTCGTATTCCATGGTGTCGGCGAAAGACGGGGGTTTATGCGCTCTTTCTCTGACAGCGGCCACGCTCCGATGGTTTACCGCTTGACAGGCGGACCAACCCCGATGCGGGTAGCGGCTGGAAGTAAATCCATACGGCCAGGAAGGCGGTTCGTATTCCATGGTGTCGGCGAAAGACGGGGGTTTATGCGCTCTTTCTCTGACAGCGGCCACGCTCCGATGGTTTACCGCTTGACAGGCGGACCAACCCCGATGGGGGTAGCGGCTGGAAGTAAATCCATACGGCCAGGAAGGCGGTTCGTATTCCATGGTGTCGGCGAAAGACGGGGGTTTATGCGCTCTTTCTCTGGCAGCGGCCACGCTCCGATGGTTTACCGCTTGACAGGCGGACCAACCCCGATGCGGGTAGCGGCTGGAAGTAAATCCATACGGCCAGGAAGGCGGTTCGTATTCCATGGTGTCGGCGAAAGACGGGGGTTTATGCGCTCTTTCTCTGACAGCGGCCACGCTCCGATGGTTTACCGCTTGACAGGCGGACCAACCCCGATGCGGGTAGCGGCTGGAAGTAAATCCATACGGCCAGGAAGGCGGTTCGTATTCCATGGTGTCGGCGAAAGACGGGGGTTTATGCGCTCTTTCTCTGACAGCGGCCACGCTCCGATGGTTTACCGCTTGACAGGCGGACCAACCCCGATGGGGGTAGCGGCTGGAAGTAAATCCATACGGCCAGGAAGGCGATACCGTATTCCATGGTGTCGGCGAAAGACGGGGGTTTATGCGCTCTTTCTCTGGCAGCGGCCACGCTCCGATGGTTTACCGCTTGACAGGCGGACCAACCCCGATGGGGGTAGCGGCTGGAAGTAAATCCATACGGCCAGGAAGGCGATACCAATTTCCATGGTGTCGACGAAAGACGGGGGTTTATGCGCTCTTTCTCTGGCAGCGGCCACGCTCCGATGGTTTACCGCTTGACAGGCGGACCAACCCCGATGGGGGTAGCGGCTGGAAGTAAATCCATACGGCCAGGAAGGCGGTACCGTATTCCATGGTGTCGACGAAAGACGGGGGTTTATGCGCTCTTTCTCTGGCAGCGGCCACGCTCCGATGGTTTACCGCTTGACAGGCGGACCAACCCCGATGGGGGTAGCGGCTGGAAGTAAATCCATACGGCCAGGAAGGCGGTTCGTATTCCATGGTGTCGGCGAAAGACGGGGGTTTATGCGCTCTTTCTCTGACAGCGGCCACGCTCCGATGGTTTACCGCTTGACAGGCGGACCAACCCCGATGGGGGTAGCGGCTGGAAGTAAATCCATACGGCCAGGAAGGCGATACCAATTTCCATGGTGTCGGCGAAAGACGGGGGTTTATGAGCTCTTTCTCTGACAGCGGCCACGCTCCGATGGTTTACCGCTTGACAGGCGGACCAACCCCGATGCGGGTAGCGGCTGGAAGTAAATCCATACGGCCAGGAAGGCGCTTCGTATCCCATCACCCATCCTCTCGCAGGACAGCATCCGTAGCTGTGTTATTTAACCATCGGAGCACCGAACACCGCTGGGCATGGAGGGTTTTATGGTCCCGAGAACGTGGCCTCTACCGGTTGCTGACGGCTACTCAACACGGGCGTGTTATTGGTGCGTCAACCGGGTGGCATGGTGAAGGTAGGGGATTAATTAAGAATGGAACAGTTTTGTTAGAACAATAGTTGGAGGGTGAGAGACGCTACGCGCGTGTGTCATCTCTAACCCCCCTCCGTAGCCTGTTTGTCCTAATTTGAAGTGAATTCCGTTTCCAAAAACGCGCCTCACATGAGCCAATCCGTGGGCGGTTATCTCCTGCTTGCTAGTGGGTTTCTCTGAGATTTGGTACAGGTGTTTCAATGGGCAACTCTAGCCTTCACGCAGTCAGACATCTGTGCTTTGGAATTTGTAGAGACCTTCACGTGTTCATTGAGTGATTAACTTCCCAGCTATCGACACCTGCAGTTAATCCGCCTGCATCTACTTGCAGCCAAATGTGCGATTTCAGTGTTAAACGGAGACAGAGTGCGCACTTGAAGACAATAACTGAGCAACGATCTCCCCCACATGGCCCTGATCGCGACATTCATTAAGTTGCCAGTTTATCCGGGAGACACTATTTCGCAGTTGGCGGAACGCCTTCTTCATTTGCTTGACCCTTTGCGAAACATGGTGAAGATTGGGTAGTCTTCCCGAAGAGCTGGAAGTGGGCGCGGAAGATTGGGTAGTCTTCCCGAAGTGCTGGAAGTGGGCGCGGAAGATTGGGTAGTCTTCCCGAAGAGCTGGAAGTGGGCGCGGAAGATTGGGTAGTCTTCCCGAAGAGCTGGAAGTGGGCGCGGATGATGCAGCTGTACTTGACAGTCGCCGGCTCACTGGTGGGCCTCGCAATCACGGGCATCCACTTCCTGAAGACAATAACTGCTTTCATTGCTACATAGCCGCAGGACTCATCCTTCCAGCCCTCCCCTCCCTCCATCCTTGTAGATATTCGCGATCGATCAGAAGCAGATTCCCAACTACGTGACCCTCTCGATTGTGCCCCGCTCGCTCGGCGGATACCTCCTTCACCGCCACGTTGATTGGCTCAAGACCGCCTTCGATCGCCTCTCCATTCCGATGCCCAAGGCCGACTACTTCGACCCCATGAAATCGATCCGCGAAAACGGCGGCAGCGCCATCGACCACTCCTCCGCTTCCACCGCCGCCCCCTCCCTCTTGATCTCGCCCACCCGGAAGGCCTCCCTCCAGAATTCCTCCTTTTTCACCGTCCGGGAACATCACTTCCCTCAGCAGAGGCGTTTGGCCTCGGTCCTCAACGGTGTCGGAGGCAGGGAGAGGGGTCACAATGGGCCGGCCACCTTCAGCAGGTCGCATTCTACAATCGGAGGCAGAGGTTCGTTTGCCGTCCCATTTTGCGCTTCCTGGAGCTCTCGGCAATGAGGCCGACATTGTTTCGCCCGCGATCGATTAAACAAGTTATCGTTGGTTGTTGGGAGGTGAAGCGATGCTTCCATTTCCAGTCTACCCCTCCAGCTCAACGTCAACCTTCCTCTGCTTCATTTAACGCTGCTGTTTTATTAAATGACCCTTATAAGGCGATGGACATAATTCAATGAAGGGTTGAATGAGCTCCTGCGTTCAAGACTTTGGTTTGATCCCAACCTTTGATGTTTCTAGGCCGAATAAACTGGGTGTACAATCCCCTTCTACATGAGACGACAGACCCGCTAATCGAAGCCCCGTCGTGCCCACTGTCTACAAATAACAGTGCCATCAGTCCTCCCACTTTCGCAACCGACCCCATGTCACCCACGCGTGTCTCAGTGGACCAATTCCTAGCCGACTTCCCTCGCTACTCCTCTGGAACCTTCGAGCAAGAATTTCATCAGTTCATCAAGTCGGCGCCGCTAGCTGGCAGTCTCGATCGTTTCAAGTAAGCCTCTTTGTTATCGTGGTTACTCCTGCTACTTATTTTGCGAGTAGTATGGTTTTGTGTGTCGGAAAGCGTAGTTCGAAGGATTGTACATGTGTATGTTAATCTAAAGGTACAGCCGAGTTAATTACTGTTGGTCTTGTCTGATACACTTTCTTCTAATTTCGAATGTGCTGGTTTGTCACTTACTCCTGCTACTTATTTGGCGAGTAGTATGGTTTTGGGTGTCGGAAAGCGTAGTTCGAAGGATTGTGCATGTGTGTATGGGTTGTTAATCGGAAGGTACAGCCGATTTAATTACTGTTGGTCTTGTCTGATACACTTTCTTGTAATTTCGAATATGCTGGTTTGTCACTTACTCCTGCTACTTATTTGGCGAGTAGTATGGTTTCGTGTCGGAAAGCGTAGTTCGAAGGATTGTGTAGGTGTGTACGGGTTGTTGATCTAAAGGTACAGCCGAGTTAATTACTGTTGGTCTTATCTGATACACTTTCTTGTAATTTCGATAATTTAGAGTATGCTGGTTTGTCACTTACTTCCTGCTACTTATTTGGCGAGTAGTATGGTTTTGGGTGTCGGAAAGCGTAGTTCGAAGGATTGTGCATGTGTGTACGGGTTGTTGATCGAAAGGTACAGCCGATTAAATTACTGTTGGTCTTGTCTGATACACTTTCTTGTAATTTCGAATATGCTGGTTTGTCACTTACTCCTGCTACTTATGTGGCGAGTAGTGTAGGAGACTCAAAGGCCATTATGTGGATAGAGGGTGTTGTTTTCTCGGGAAAACGGCATCCAAGATAAGATGGAACGAAATAACAACAGTTCTCTTGCGATTTAGCACAGAAATGTCCGATGTGTTCGGCTTTTAAATGCGTCTCTGTCAGGCTCATGTTTTGATGATGGTAGTTGAACTTGTAGATCAACTTGTAGTATGAAAAAGCCACCTCCTTGGCATAAACAAACGCGATTGTGTATTTACGCGAATGCCTGCGAAGAGAAGTCAGTCCTTAATGGAGGATTTTACGATTGCTAATTGATCAAAAATGCCACCGATGTTGGTAGACAGCGTGGCTTGTGGTGTAGTTTATCTGACCAATCGAGTATTGTTAATTTATCTTGCTTCAAGGACCCCCCACCCTCTAATTGTTACTTTCCACCGGTTTAATGGGTTTAACGCTGCATCGGACTCGTCAAAGGTAGTGGCGAGGTTGGACTTGATCTTACCTAGGCCTGCCAGATAATCGGAAACCCCTGGAACCCCTCCATATGTCTTCTGGTCTTTTTGAGTGCTCCAGATTCCAGAGAGGGGGTCCCAAGAGACGGCGACAACAACGGCCTCGGTTTTCCTCCCAACTTCTCCGGACCCTCGAGAGGCCTACTAAATTAGTAACCGAACCCCATAATCCGATTTTCCATCCCATTTTGAACGCCAAATCGCACTTACGGGTTGTGTTCACAGCTCCCCCACGGGAGGAAAGCGTTGGTAGTTTGGTTTTGTTAAATATGCGCGTTTTTGGTTTGGCAATGAAGATGGAGGGTGCGCGGGTTGGGAGATGTCGTCGTCTTCCCTCTTCTTCTTATCTGGGGGCTATCCATCATGCACGCGGTTTGTGTGCGGGGTAGGTGTTAGGGATGACACGCGGTGTGTCAAAGAAGTCGTCCTTTTTTCTCACTGGACGAGTTTTGTTTTTACGCCTCGTGGTAGGAGGTAGTTAGTATAATATGGAGACCCTGGTCTCTCTGTTTGTCTCGGCTGAGGCGGTTATGAAATCGTGGTGGTTCTCATTATTTAACAATTCACTCGCCGAGAGAAACTTCCGACTGTTTATTGGGACGATTATGAAGTTTGCTCCACCGAAACTGATTTTCTTTTCCCCCAATGATCGTCTTGACGTTTCTGTTTATTCCAGCTGTTTTCACAGAGTCGCCTTGAACCCTCCTTTGCCACACCTTGGCATGACCAGTTCGACCCCAGTTCCCCCGGTAGGCCTCACTGGCCGTCTTTACAGCACATCTCTGCGGGAAGAAAAGCGCATTTTTACGTAAACAGCTAGAACCACCAAGACCGCTATAAGTTAGCAAACTCGCCTTTGGGGTGTCGCTTTTATTGAATTCTGCAACGGTCTACACGGTTTGGCAAATGTTTTCGCGTTTCGTGTTCTTTTGGGAGTGGGTTGTTGGTGTCATGCTCCCCATTGCCTGCCTTGCACTCGATTGGCCAATCGCCAACCAATGACACGAGTCCTTGGCATTTGCGCATGCCTGTGAAAACATGCTAAACATCTGATCAAATGGGGAATGGCCGAAATATGATTGGTCGCCGTTCTCGTGGCAATTGAACGGGATTGGTCGAAGGGATTTGCGTTGAGACAGTCTTGAGGAGGTGGCTGAGAGGGCTCTGCAGAATGGAGAAGAAAACTGTTTTAAGATGAATGATTTTATCTTGAATTAAGTACAAAAGACCCACCGACTATCGGAGACCGGAGGATCTTTTCGTCATTTTTTCAAGTTCAAATCCCCGTTTTAATGGGAAATCATCTTCTGTTCATTGAATTGTGAGGACATTCGGGTGATTTGGTTGGAAAAGAAACATCTTCTGAGGCGAGGCTCATTCTTCCCGTTTGAATTGGCACGCAAACAAGCAAACTTGCCGTATTTGGGCAATCTGTTGAGAAGCCTTTGCGGCCATTTTGGTCGTTGGGTCGTTTATCTTATTACTTATCATTGGTCAGTTATAGACCCTCTTAGATCATCCCAAGGTGCTGTCGAACAAGACAGACAATCAAAGAAACACAGGCGACATTTAATTAAGGAAGAAAATAATACTTTTGTCTTCTGCGCCATTATACACGCGGATGAGGTTTCAACGAAAGCCGTTTTTCAATTGGAGTTTTTCTTGCTGATCCGCCTGCTTAGTGGAGCGAACTCTATCCTGGCGGAAGCAGTTATTTTGTCTGTATTGAACGCGATGCTGTTTCAGCGGAAACGCCACCCTAATTGGTGTCTGAATCTCGTTCGATTAAACATCCAAATAAATTAATAGCATAGGCAGACTGATCGGTGTCTGTTTTTCGAACAAAACATATTCGTTCTTTACTGGTACCTTTGGTGGAAGATAACTTGCGGCCAAGATGGGTGCTATTTCAGACGGCGAGACCGCGAATATGTGCGGCGCCATTAAGGTTTATGACTTCAAACCCAGAATCTTGTTTATGTGCAAAGCTGAAACCCTCGGACACCTGGTTTGGCCGGTCTGGCCAATCGGTTTTCCGAGTTTGATGGGACCCAAAATCGGCAACAATTACCGCAACACTGGGTTTGGCAGACCCCATGACGAGCAGGTGTGAGGTTTGCAGTGTCTCCGTTGCTATCGATCGTTCAGATTGGAGGTTGGAGGCCGCCGGTGCCACCAATTCTTCTTCTTCTTCCTTTTTGTCGCGAGGATGAATCTCGCGATCCACGCGGACAGATTGCTGGCAGCCGTGCACACCGTAGACTGGCCGGCGTAGAGCGTTGCCGAACCACTGCATCCGACGGTGTTGGAGACGGGTCAACGGATTCTCGATTTTTTCAGCACGGCGGTGTCGTAGTTCGTCGCTGGCGTTCCATAGGGCGGATTGCAGCGCGCTGGACGGGGTTTTGCGTAGTTGTTCTCCCTCGTTCACTCGACCGTTCGGTGGGCCTGTGGAACCCAGACATTTGAAGGCTTTTACGTACTCGACGTGTGTCTTGCCTTGGGCGACTTTCTCCTCCTATTAGACAAACCGGTCTGTCGCGAATTGAAGCCGCCAGGTTAGAGAACCTAGTAGTCGCGTTCCATGGTTTCCCGGTGAAACGGCCGCCTCATCCTCTGATATCACAATTCTCAAGTAACTTCCAATCTCCTCGACACCAAAGAAAAGATGAGGGTGGTCGTTGATGGAAGTCGCGCGAATGCATCGGGGTTGAATAGGTTATTCGATGGGGACACCTTGAAGATATCAATATTGTTCACAAAAAGGTAATGAAGAACAAATAATCCAGGTCCAGCGAACTCTTCGCTTCTCCACCGCGTCTACATTTTTTCCCCGCTATTTCATTGGCCTAGACTGGTCGACTGCTCCTCGTGGGAGTCAAGTTTAAAAACGTGAATCGCGCCATTCAATTTCAGCGCACTCAAACAATCACCACGCGTATCGGGATTGGTAGGCATTGCGTTCGCCGTCTATATATCCTCTACACAAAATTCTATCTTTCCGTTCATTCATTGTTTGTTAGTCTAAGCGAAACGATTGTCATTGCATACACGAGCCTAGGCACTTTCTATTGGCAAAATCGCCGCGTTGTTGTGGTGGTTTCTTGTTCCGTGGTCTGCACAGGAAATAAATAAATGCCATTTCCTAACCGACAACAACAAAATTGGATAGTTGCGTTGGACCGTTTTTCCTGCCCTGGCTAATGGGGACTTTTTCCGCGACAAAAAGAACATTTTACGTCCTAAAACTGATTAGACACATAAGCATGTCAATCCATTTTTCGACTGAAAGAAGCCACATTTTACTCTCTCGGGTAGTCCAAAAAATAATCGCATTTAACGCATTTAAAACTGTTTATGGTTGGACGTTTTTCAATCTCAGCCCCATTGAAAGGCCTTGATTTGATTATGCGTATTTAGATTCGCCGAATTCAAATCATTTGTAGAAACGAATTGCTACTGATGCGTTCAAAGTAGAGCCGATTTATAAGAATGATAATCCTAAGTGGTGTCACGTGAACCAAAACCAATGATCAGAATGATGTTCTATTTGATCGAGAGCATAGGTAGACCACTAGAGAAGAAGACTGTTTTAAAAAAACCTTCGAGGGTTTACAATTAAGAATACTTGAGGCCATAAAAAATCACAGCAATGTTAATTTTGAAGCCGATTTGTAGAACTACCAAATCTTGTTCAATTGCAATGCTCTTTACCTCTAGATCTCGGGGAAATTGGTCGAAAAATCGATATGTTGACGTTCCCTGCCTCGACAACTCCTGTCTCCGGCTCCCCCACGATCTGTACATCCACGCCAATTATGTCAACGGCTATGACAGAGAAAAGGCGTATATTTTGACTCAGGGTAAGTCCTAATCCTCCACCACGCGTAGTCTAATGTCACTGTTCTTCTGATTTCGCAGGTCCCCTAACCAACACAACTCCCGACTTTTGGCAAATGGTTTGGTCAACCGGGGCGAATCTAATTATTATGCTAACCAAGTGAGTCTCCTGGTGTGTTTTGTTTTAATTTTGCTGCATTAACATTAATGATTGTTTTAATTTTCCCGTAAGCACTACCTTGGGTATAGTTATAAAAAAAACGAGTTTGTTGGATTAATACACACGAAAACGAAGTTGGCGGGCTTTTGATTGGACGCTCTCGTCGTGATTGGCAGTTAACTAGAAATCAAGAAGACGAAGAGATAGACGGGGCGTACGCTGTCCGGTTGTCTTGCGTTTAGTATGTTTGTGAGGGACCTCGATTCGGCACTCTGAACATCAGGGATTCGGCATCTGTAGAAATATTTGCGCCAATGCTAGTTGAAACACCAATGGGGCCGGTTTATGTGCTGTTAGACGATGTTGGTTCACTGCAATGGCGAAAGGTATTTAAGTTCGGCCGTGGAGACACGTGGCTTCCACGGTGTGTTTGGCTCTGCCCTAAACACATTTCTGCATTTCTTCAGGATCGTTGAGAACGGCCGGGTCAAGTGCGATCAATATTGGCCGGTGGCTGATCCGCAGTGCCGTTCCGCCAATTACGAGCCCTTCACGGTGACCAACAACGGCGAGTCCATTGAGGCCGACGGATTGTACCAGCTCACGCGACTCACCCTCTCCAAATCGCAGGTAATCCCTCTTTCTCCCCAGGGGCGCTGGAAGTTGGTGCCCTATTCGGGTCTCTGTCGATGTAGATGAATTCCGATCTTGTAGTTCCCACAAGAGCGGCTCCTGGATTGCGGAGCAAAGTGTTGTCCATTTGGGTGACAGCGGCGCATTCAGTAGACGTGTTTAAGTGTCCACCGGTGCGGGAACCGACGGCGGCGTTGTACAAGCGTCGACGGCTTCTCCGCGTCTGAACATCGACGCTGGAGAGTTGGAGATTTTGCGCGAGTTCGCTTTCAGGATTCGTCGCAGACACCAGGGATCGAATACCACCAATCTCCTGGTGTCTTCGACATGCGGTGGTCAGTTTTCGCGGCCGCCAGACACGAATCTCCACTCGGTCCCACGTGCTTTTACGCAGCTGTCGGAACGCGTTCCTGTCGCTTTCGACTCGTGGTTGGACCATTCGGGCATTGTTAGGCTGGGACCTACCCACCAGTCTTGTCGCCTGACAGCGTTCAGGGGAAAATTCCGTTTCTTAGTCGTTGACACAAACTTTCGCTCGTTTGGACGGGTAATATAACTTTAGAAGGTTCACAGGTTGTCCGGGCATGCCATCCGCTTCCATTTCTGTCCAGAATTACTCCCTGTTTATATGCCGCCCGGAAGTCCGTGGGTGGTTCTTGTTGCGCTACTTGTTTCGGTTACAATAATAACTTTTACCGTCGGTAGTTTTCAGTGCTTATTATCGATTTCACCGCCTAGGGTATCGACGAAGACAACGGGACGTTTTCGTCGTCATCGTCGTCATCACGGACTGTTGACCACCTCCTCTTCCTCGGCTGGCCCGACTTCGACGTGCCTAAAGATGCCTGCGGATTTCTCACCTTCTTGGACGTGGTCAACGAGCGCCTGAAGCAGCAGCAGTCTCCCATGGCTCCATCCCAATTCCCGCCGCTGGTTATTCACTGTTCCGCGGGAATCGGACGAACGGGTAGGACCCCCCAGCAACCTTCCAGATATCCTTCTTACCCGCCTGCACGACTAACGCTTCTCGCCTCCTCCTCCTCCTCCTCCCTTATTCAGGCACCTTCACGGCCATCGACATTTGCTTGGCGCAGGCGCGTGCCGAAGAGGCCGTCGATGTGCGTGGAGTTGTCGCCAAGATTCGTCGGCAGCGCGCCTGTTCCGTCCAAATGGCCAAACAGTACGCCTTCATCTACCAGGCGGTCTACAGTCGTCTGCGTCATCGGCAGACGCTGGGAGCAATTCCATCCTCTTGATGGTGGTGATGTTGTTGATGATGATGATGATGGGGTCGTTCGGCGAGACGTTGTAGAGCCCAGCCCCGTTTTTTGTAGAACTCTGTGTAAATTTTATGCGTCGTTTTCTTTCTCATTTGTTCTTTCACACACACACAGACAGACAGACATTGTTTCTTTTCTTCTTCTTCTTTTGTTCTTTACTGGCAGGAAATTTTACAACCAGATTATAAATGCATATATGTGCGTGCTTGTGTATTCAGGTGCCTTCGTTATTGTTGATGATAAAGCGGCAAGATAGAGAGTGTTCGATGCACATCTGGGATCATGGGACACGATGATAGGGTATTTATCGTGGTTGTGGGTGTTGTTTCTTGCGATTTTTTGTCTGAACCTGATGCCCTGCCAGGGAATGAAAGTCGCGGATAGTGGCTACTCAGGCACGACGATCAGAGACCAGGAAGGAGCAGATTTCGGTCCAGTTCAAGTTGCATCGACGCGCTGGTGGAAGAGCGTTTAACGTCCGGTTGCGCAAACCTTGACGAAGATACAGAAACCAATGACCTCTGTTCATACCAGTATAATTCCACTTATCGAAATTCAACGGCGTTATTTTTAACAGTGGGTTATCATAGAGTGATCATGTGGATGCCGTTTTCGGTAACTGTCGTCGCCTTGTATCTAGTTCGCCGTTTCAGGCGACTTGGCTAAAGCTCTAGCCATATAAAAACCTTTGTCCATGCCTGTATAATTCCCCTTATTGGATATTTTTCCCCATTCATTTTTCCCAGCCTTAAATTTTCTGACTTTTAAACCATCCGTAGGCTTTTTTTAAATAATCTCGTTTTCTAGTCGTCTGCCAATGCTCTCGATCCAAGCGATCATCGTTCAACACCAATTCAATAGTTGCTCACAAATCGCTGCTCGTATTTTAAGTTACCCCTCCCATCCCCTCTTTTCAAGTTTAAATATCTTCGACCAATGCGTAGGCTATTCCGTTCAATACCCACAAGGATGGCGGCATGTCGCAATTCGGTCATTCCTTATTTGTCCCGATTTTTAGTTTCTCCAGAGCAGGTGAAGCAGGAACTAAAAGATAATTTTCATATCTAGTACCTGTTATACTGTCTTGTTTTATGCTGGAAGTGTTGGCCCTCGTGACCCGTAAAAAACCACTGCAATTATTAACCGTCGATCTCAATTACTAGGTTTCGCCAGTGCAGGTTAGGAATGGGCGGGTACGCACAAATTTTTATCAGATGTCTTATCACGGCGCGGCAGCTGGTGGATGCCGTCACGTAGGTTTATTATTCAATAGGTTAGGAATGGGTTTCGGAGGGTATATCACCATTAACACCACGGTGTCTTGAGGATCGTTTTGCTTGAAGCAAGCCTACCTATGGAATACTACAATTAACACAAACAAACGCTCGAATGGAGGCATTGAAGAATACTCACGTGTTTAGGTTTCCCTTACATTTGAGAGCGGTGCGTGAATAAATATGAGACCGTGAACCAATCAGTTCCTTATTTGTCGTGTCGATCTCCTGCGAGAGGATGTATCGGTCACATGAATTTCTTGAACCGTGGCGATCAAAGGCTAGGTTTGGCTCCAGCTCTGTTTATTGACTGCAATCCAGAGGTTCCATAGACAGATAGCGAATGAGATATTCTCTAGTGTCGAATGCCCAGCAAAGTTGTTCTGTTGAAAACCAAGATACCTGCCTGCTCACAGGACACAGTGGACCAAATTTGGTGCTCCGTGAATAATGGGTTGCCCTTGGGACTTAAAATATCCGCCATCGCCCATGCTTCTTTGGAAGACGAATTTTTACAGCGAACTGCTGGAAATAATAAACGGAGTATCCACACGCGATATTCTTCTCGTTTTTCGGGAGTATAACGTCTGGACTCGGTCGTTGAACCCTTCCACTCGTACTCGGACATTCGTCATGGGACCACAACGGGAGAATTCGAACGCCCTGTAAAATTTGATGACCGAATAAAATTCGCCGTCGGTTTCATCGCCCATGGAAACAATTTTATTCTAGAAAGATCGCGTTAAGTATCCTCCATGGAATGCGAAATATATCAAGGTGCTGAGCAAGGACACAAGACGGCTCTTAATGTACTAACGTTGGCGAAAACATTTGAAATGTTTAAGATGAAGATCATCTGAATTCAACGAATATTTCCCACCTTTCAAACATTTGGACTCCACAATCAACCGAAATGTGAATTTAAAGATTAAGAACCGTTGTTCGACGATAATTACCTTATTCCCGTTCAATGAAATTCGCGATCCGTTTATTTATGAATCCTGCGGTAACTGTAAAATATAATAATTTAATATATTAAAATTAAGGCATTCTTGAAAAAAATAGTTTCATCATTAATATCTCTCCCTATTCGCAAATTAGACGAGTTTTCTAATACATTTTTCCATAGATTATTTTGTTTCACTAACCTTTAGGTGTTGAATATTTTTGCGTGCTGCATATTCGTCAGTGTTTTCTTTGATTCGGGCCTCATTAGTTCCAGAAATGTCACGTTTACACGATCTAACTGTCGACCTTGGTAATAAAACAAACGTTTAGTCTATTTATTCATCCATAACACTGTTTCTATGGCCGCCATTACCTCGTTGTTATTTCCTCCATTCCTGTTAAACATTAAATGCTGAAAGTTCTGGTCTTTGTGACCTTAATAAAGCGTAACAATCATTATTATGTTTCGTATATTTTATTTTTCTTCAGGAATCGAAGTTGAAAAATTTAGCTCGAAGATAGAAATGGAAATGAATAGGATAAAGGGTAAGTTAAGGCACTTTTATTGTATTTATCGGTCTTTATTGAGGTTTTCGAAGCTGATGTTTTATTTCCTTCTATTTGCCTATACGAAGACTCGATAATACCGTATACCCGTGCTGAAATGATGGGGTTAAATGAGCCAATTATCTCCGCCGTAGATAGAACGTGTTATAATTTTTGCGCCACGGTTCAATTATGTATAACCTTGTTTTGGCTCAAGTTTCTAGTGCTCGATTCACCATGACTGGTTTGAGAGATTTACCTCCAACAAAGCAACCATACGCAAAGACATTAAGTTGTGGATATCGTTCACTACCTTCACGATGTTTTTTTGATCGCGTAGAAGCTAAAGAGCGTCTAGATCGGCAACTAAGGGAGCATGCTGACAAGGACGAGGAATCCTCTAAGTTGAAAGCTGACATGGCACAAGTTCAGAGTACTTGCTTCTCTGTATCGAAGAATTGTGGAACGGGTGATGAAAATCAAAGCGCGATGGCCAGTCGGTCATTTCTCACGAAAGCACTTGGCGACATTAGAGCAGCGTCGCAAAAGATTAGGTATGCTTTTTAACGCACTAACTACAGATTTTAGCCAAAATGTAGTCACTATTCGATTTCACTTTGTAGAGATCAGAGAATGGACATAGTGTCGGAGTATAAGATCAAACTCGACGAGTGCAGTCTACTGGCTCAACGAAATCTAATGCTGGAAAATTTTGTTGAGTTCTGGCGACAGGGCCTTCAAGAAGGGAAAGAGCTAACGGGTTCGTCACTCTGTTGCCAGCTCTCTTTTCATCCCCTGTGTTCAATTATTAATTGTTCGTCTATTGTTTGTATTCCAGAATTGCCAGATATAATCAAAAACCTGTAGGTTTGTGTTGATTTTAAGCAATCATTGTCAGATGCCAGGAACTTGCCAGCTACTACGAAACATCACCACGAATAATCATGCAAGAAGCCATGCTGACCGTACGTTCTAATTACCTTGATTTCACGGAAATATTACCCCTCGATACTCTGTAAATACTGCTTTAAAATATTTCATAAATACATGCAAAACGATTGACGTTCGTGTTACTGACAATGAATTTCATGACGCCTTATTCGATGGTATAAAATTTATACCAGCTAAAATTTAGCTCCTCTCTTGTAGCGTCCATTAAAGTAGCTACTCGTCGACGAATTAAGTAGTTTAAGGGAATGTACCTGTCGTTTTAGCAAGCCGACTTTATGCCGCTGCCCCCGCCACCTCAGAACCTCCAGGCTAACAACAACAACAGCAGCAGTAGTAACCACCATCACAAAACGGTTGCCGATGAGACTATATGCAACATGTCGCATTTGCCCTCGGAGTACATGGAGGCGTCCATGTGTCGACTGAGGTCAACGATGGTCGGAGAGCCCTCCATTTTGGCCAACACCGATGACTTCAGCCGTCTGGTCGGTTTCGATGGCACTCTGGTAGATGTCTCGGGCTGTGGTAAGTGTTGGGTTAATTAACGCAGGCGACTTTGAGTTTAAGTCAGCAGCGCGACAGAAGGTGGAGCTTCGCAGAGCTAATCCATCTTGGTATGGCGACGGCCGACGACGACGGTTTTAGAGCTCCTTGTCTGGCCGGCGTTGTTATAGAGCGGACAGTTTCTCGGTCTCCAGAAGAGTTGGTCGCACCAACCCGATGTTACAGAAGAGGACACAACGGGGAGGTTACAATGGCTGGAAGAAGCTGTTTGAGTACGTGCATGGACGCTGAGGTGCAATCACGTGCAGCAGGGATCCACCCACTCTTCGTCCTCGTCCTCTTCTTCTTCCTCCTCCTGCCAAAGGATGAGCCGGCAGCTTCATGGATGGCGCGGATCGTAGCCACCCACGCTCGGCGGTCGGAGGCAGCCAGGTCAGAGCAGACAGTGATCCAGTTCTGTTCTCTTTCCAACGACGCATCCCGTGACCTTCTGTGGCTCTAATCGCTCCACGTCCGCCTTGACGATGCTGATGATCCACGACTTTTGTTGTCCACTGATCGTCGCACCAATGGAAATCAATTGAATAGCATCTCTGCCAAATTGAATCATATTGATGTTTTTTAAATCGTCGTGGCCATTATTTCTGCAACAACCTCTCGTTTCATGGAGCTTGAGAAACTCGCTTTTTATTGGCCCATTTACTTACTTTTAGAACTGTTCGCCCCCAGGCCCCAACAAGGTGACTCAACTGCGGTGGATCAGGATCAGACCCTGTAGCATTTTGCCTTTTTCGCAGTTGTTTTTTACTAGCAATAAATTGAGATTTTTCAATTTTGCTTTGACAGAGGCTTCCAGTTGACGTGAATCTCGATTTGGATTGCCTAGGGGGCGCCCTTCGAGGTAATGCTTAGCATAATTGGAATAGACACCTGTTTCCCGTGCGGGGAAATCGATTAATCAATGAATTGGGTTAGGGATTTGGAGGGTTGATGTATGCGGCGCGTTTTTGTTTTTCGGTTACCTGTGAGCGGAAATTTGGGGGCCATTTTCACCTGTAGACAGCGAAATCCAATTATAGACGTTCGTTTATCCGTTCTTGCTGTTCTATTCTTAACCCGCATTTAGATGATTTCTGTTCACATTTAGGCAGTTCTATTCTAATATGTGGCTACAACACCCAGTTATTGTTCCTGTAAAGAGTAGCGATTGCCAACCACTTGAACTCTAGGGGAATTCTCCACAGACATCATTGAACGCATTTCAGTAAAACGTGGTCGTAATTCGGAGACGTTTATCCACAGGTTCCTTTCACCAATTGGGATTATCTCAACTTATCGTTCAATTGGATCACTGTCTGGCAGTGATTTTACCTCCTGTCACCTTCTCCCCAAAATTAGTTGGTTGAATAGACGATGAAAAATCTCCTCTATCCAGTGTTAGCAAACGGAAGGGAATACGCCCTGTATATGACATAAAAAAACGCCCTTTGCAGACTTCTGTCCTCTCGAGAAGTGACTAACCGATGAATTTTGCAATTCTTCATTTCGCTCAATAAAATCAAACACGACGCGCGTTTTGTATTGGGCTGCCTTTGAATGCCCGCCATTTCTCGTTTGCAAAACCTTATTCACTTTGTGGGTGAATATGCCTTTCTTGCAAACTTGACTTGTTATTTCAATTACGACTTTATGAGCTCGAACAATATTTATAAATCGGCTAACCCAATCATGGAATAATAAATATCATAGGAGACGGGGTGTGAGGATAGTAACCAATCGATTTCCACTTCTTCCAAGAATAAGACCGCGAGACGGTCGAAAAAAAGGTGACCTCTCCCGATCCAAACCATTGGAACGCGTTTGCGCCACTTCAATAACACAACCGGATTTTTACCAGTGGTTGCTTGATCAGCGGATTAGCCGCCACATTATAATCGACAAAAAGCCGGAATCGCATGAAGAGTCTCTCTTCGTGATCATGCCTGCTGACACACATGACAAAAATGTCATCTTGGTAAACTTCAATATCATTAAGGCCATCCAATATGCCATTAATGCACGCCTGGAAAATAGCCGGGGCAACATTTAGCCCAACAGGTAGAAAGTTGTACCTGAATAACCCGAAGGGTGTATTAATAATTGTCAGCAAACTGGATTCATCATCTAGTAGAATCTGTATGTAGGCATCTTGTTGATCAATTTAAGAGAAGAAACTCCACCCCTTGAATTTATAGAGGATGTCTTCTTGTTCCGGATTAGTGCATGTCATCCTGTAATCACCACATATCCTGGGTGTACAACCGTCGGACTTTAGTGGTGTAACAATGGGAGCGGCCCATTGTGAACAGCTCACCGGAGTCAGTATATTTCGCTCCATCAATTTGGCGTTGGGAATTTTCATTCCACCAGTCACTCTGGTGCACTTTTGGACCAGATTTCTGAACTCGGAATCAACTGCCGGTAATGAATTGAAACTCAGTTGAAACTTGAGCTGCTTCATGACGGCAAACTGGACCCGTCGCTGACACCAAGAATTTGCATGAGAATCTGGTGCCATCTCGGACAATATGAATCATACAAAAGCCAAGGATTTTCAATGAATGACCAGTGATACCAATAATCAACTGGTCTTCTGTATATATGGAAGTGGACAAAACTTCTTCAATGCATGGATGGGAATGAGCCGTTCCACACTCCCGGTATCAACAATAAAGGACAGCTTTTTTCCATGCGAATTAACGAGTTCCTTGGAAATATGGCTACCGCTATGACTGCTAGAACTCATCAGAGCCATATCGGATATATTGTCCTCTGAATCGTTAGTAATCGCACAAACCTTGGATTTGCAGACCGATTTCATGTGGCCTGTTTTGCCACAATTATAGCATTTCGCATCACTGAATTTACATTGACAAGTATTCAATGAATTATCAGTCTTGGTTTTGCGATTTTTGAATATCCGCGCGTTTGGTCTCCTAGGGATAGATCTGGAGTGAAACACGGGATCTGGAATATGAGCATTTTTTACAATGTTCGAGACATCATGGAATTGTTCGCATATAGCACGAACACTTTGGAATGTAGGATTCTTTAGTAATAGTGTAGTGACCTTAAACGCCCCTTTTTGTTTTAACGGACACGAACCGAATTGGACCCACGAACGCACCATCGCCGACTTAACGTCATGGCTTTGTATTATTAAATCAAGAAAACTATCTTGACTATACTTTGGTTTGCGTTCTCTTATATAACCCTTTTTAGACGCGTTGGTCTTAAAAGGGTTAAGTGGGTTAAGTTATCGTCGAACTGCGAATCACGACAATAGTAATTGTCTTTGGAGATTTGGATCATTGATGCCTGCAATTAAACGGTCGCGCAATTGCGTGTCTAATTGAGCTTCAAAGTTGCATTTTGCTGCCTGGGTCTGAAGTAGAAGTATAAAATCTCGGATGTTTTGGTCGGATTTTCGCATGATAGTATGGAATATGCTCCGTTCAGCAGCCTCAAAAGCTATAGGCTGAACATGCTGCATAATAGCTTCCTGGATCTTGACAAGTGGCATTTTAATGGGAATATCCGGATAAACCAAGTTTTTCACCAGAGCATAAGTATCTTTACCAATTGCATTCAGAAAATAAGCAGCTTTCTTTTCTTCAGTGAGATTAGCTTGGGTTATAGCCCAAATTTCGAAACGCTCAATATAGTCCGACACTTCTCATGAAGTTGCATTTACTGATAAGGATTCGAGGTTCATTTTTGACATAGTTGCGACGCCAAATGTGATAGTATTGTATGGAGGGTTGAATGAACCCTGAATGTATAATAGACGAATTGTCTGTAATATCGGTAAAACCCAAAAAGCCAACCGAGACATTTAACGAATAAGACACGTGCAGCAAGGACAAATCTTATTCGTAAGTGTAACGTACAATATACATCAGTATAGTAAAACACAATTAATAATTAAAGTTAGCAATCACCACAGTCAGTGTAGGCCAGGAATGGGCGGGTTGGCACAAATCTTTATCAGATGTCTTATCACCGCGCGGCAGCTGATGGATGCCGTCGCGTAGATTTATTCAATAGGTTAGGTATGGTTTTCGGGGACATTAAAAAGACTTGTATTTTCGATTAATTTATCTCCATTCCTACGACCTATGCGATGTCATTTAAGCGAATGAGTATTAATTGCAAGTTTGTTATGGTCTATGACAGAACTTCGATGGCATATTTAGGGTATTCGGGTGGCTAATATGGGTTTACTTGGATACCCTTTAATAAGCGAGTACGGGTAGAATTGCGGCACGGGTGATGAAAATCAAAGCGCGATGGCCAGTCGGTCATTTCTCACGAAAGCACTTGGCGACATTAGAGCAGCGTCGCAAAAGATTAGGCATGTTTTTTAACGCACTAACTACAGATTTTAGCCCAAATGGAGTCACTATTCGATTTCACTTTGTAGAGATCAGAGAATGGACATAGTATCGGAGTATAAGATCAAACTCGACGAGTGCAGTCTACTGGCTCAACGAAATCTAATGCTGGAATATTTTGTTGAGTTCTGGCGACAGGGCCTTCAAGAAGGGAAAGAGCTAACGGGTTCGTCACTCTGTTGCCAGCTCTCTTTTCATCCCCTGTGTTCAATTATTAATTGTTCGTCTATTGTTTGTATTCCAGAATTGCCAGATATAATCAAAAACCTGTAGGTTTGTGTTGATTTTAAGCAATCATTGTCAGATGCCAGGAACTTGCCAGCTACTACGAAACATCACCACGAATATTCATGCAAGAAGCCATGCTGGCCGTACGTTCTAATTACCTTGATTTCACGGAAATATTACCCTTCGATACTCTGTAAATACTGCTTTAAAATATTTCATAAATACATGCAAAACGATTGACGTTCGTGTTACTGACAATGAATTTCATGACGCCTTATTCGATGGTATAAAATTTATACCAGCTAAAATTTAGCTCCTCTCTTGTAGCGTCCATTAAAGTAGCTACTCGTCGACAAATTAAGTAGTTTAAGGGAATGTACCTGTCGTTTTAGCAAGCCGACTTTATGCCGCTGCCCCCGCCACCCCAGAACCTCCAGGCTAACAACAACAACAGCAGCAACAACCACCATCACAAAACGGTTGCCGATGAGACTATATGCAACATGTCCCAGTTGCCCTCGGAGTACATGGAGGCTTCCATGTGTCGACTGAGGTCAACGATGGTCGAAGAGTCCTCCATTTTGGCCAACACCGCTGACTTCAGCCGTCTGGTCGGTTTCGATGGCACTCTGGTCGATGTCTCGGGCTGTGGTAAGTGTTGGGTTAATGAACGCAGCGCGACAGAAGGTGGAGCTTCGTAGAGCTAATCCATCTTGGTATGGCGACGGCCGACGAGGACGGTTTTAGAGCTCCTTGTCTGGCCGGCGTTGTTATGGAGCGGACAGCTTCTTGGTCTCCAGAAGAGTTGGTCGCACCAACCCGATTTTACAGAAGAGGACACAACGGGGAGGTAAAAAATGGCTGGAAGAAGCTGTTTGAGTACGTGCATGGACGCTGAGGTGCAATCACGTGCAGCAGGGATCCACCCACTCTTCGTCCTCGTCCTCTTCTTCTTCCTCCTCCTGCCAAAGGATGAGCCGGCAGCTTCATGGATGGCGCGGATCGTAGCCACCCACCCACGCTCGGCGGTCGGAGGCAGCCAGGTCAGAGCAGACAGTGATCCAGTTCTGTTCTCTTTCCAACGACGCATCCCGTCACCTCCTGTGGCTCTAATCGCTCCACGTCCGCCTTGACGATGCTGATGATCCACGACTTTTGTTGTCCACTGATCGTCGCACCAATGGAAATCAATTGAATAGCATCTCTGCCAAATTGAATCATATTGATGCTTTTTAAATAGTCGTGGCCATTATTTCTGCAACACCCTCTCGTTTCATGGAGCTTGAGAAACTCGTTTTTTATTGGCCCATTTACTTACTTTTAGAACTGTTCGCCCCCAGGCCCCAACAAGGTGACTCAACTGCGGTGGATCAGGATCAGACCCTGTAGCATTTTGCCTTTTTCGCAGTTGTTTTTTACTAGCAATAAATTGAGATTTTTCAATTTTGCTTTGACGGAGGCTTCCAGTTGACGTGAATCTCAATTTAGATTGTCTAGGGGGCGCCTTTCAAGGTAATGCTTAGCATAATTGGAATAGACACCTGTTTCCCGTGCGGGGAAATCGATTAATCAATGAATTGGTTTAGGTTATCTGTGAGCGGAAATGTGGAGGCCATTCTCGCTGAAGTCCCGCGTCTTGTAGCTAACGCAATCCAATTATAGTCGTTCGTCGACGCATGCGTGGTTTGTCAGGGTCTTCGAGGTTTTGGTTCGTGAAATCTACAACCCCCGGTCATGAATCTGGCATCGCGGAGCGTCAATAAATGGGGAGTAAAATAGGTAACCTGCAGACATTTGACTGGTACTTGGCTCTACCTTTCGGATTGAGTCTCCAGCAGGAACATCCACAATCCAGTATTGCCCCAAGGGGTACTGGTGATCATGCGGCGAAACTTCATGGGAAACAGGTTAACGACAAAATAGATAACCGATGCGGCCTAAAAAAATATTCGTTACAATTTTGGGCTTATTGAGCGAATGACTCAATCGTTGCCATGCGAACACGCCAGCGTTAATTTCTAGTGCACCGTTCTTATTGTTCTATTCTTAACCCGCATTTAGATGATTTCTGTTCACATTTAGGCAGTTCTATTCTAATATGTGGCTACAACACCCAGTTAGTGTTCCTTTAAAGAGTAGCGATTGCCAACCACTTGAACTCTAGGGGCATTCTCCACAGACATCATTGAACACATTTCGGTAAAACGTGGTCGTCATTCGGAGACGTTTATCCACAGGTTCCTTTCACCAATTGGGACGCGTTGGTCTTAAAAGGGTTAAGTTATCGTCGAACTGCGAATCACGACAATAGTAATTGTCTTTGGAGATTTGGATCATTGATGCCTGCAATTAAACGGTCGCGCAATTGCGTGTCTAATTGAGCTTCAAAGTTGCATTTTGCTGCCTGGGTCTGAAGTAGAAGTATAAAATCTCGGATGTTTTGGTCGGATTTTCGCATGATAGTATGGAATATGCTCCGTTCAGCAGCCTCAAAAGCTATAGGCTGAACATGCTGCATAATAGCTTCCTGGATCTTGACAAGTGGCATTTTAATGGGAATATCCGGATAAACCAAGTTTTTCACCAGAGCATAAGTATCTTTACCAATTGCATTCAGAAAATAAGCAGCTTTCTTTTCTTCAGCGAGATTATCTTGGGTTATAGCCCAAATTTCGAAACGCTCAATATAGTCCGACACTTCTCGTGAAGTTGCATTTACTGATAAGGATTCGAGGTTCATTTTTGACATAGTTGCGACGCCAAATGTGATAGTATTGTATGGAGGGTTGAATTAACCCTGAATGTATAATAGACGAATTGTCTGTAATATCGGTAAAACCCAAAAAGCCAACCGAGACCTTTAACGAATAAGACACGTGCAGCAAGGACAAATCTTATTCGTAAGTGTAACGTACAATATACATCAGTATAGTAAAACACAATTAATAATTAAAGTTAGCAATCACCACAGTCAGTGTAGGCCAGGAATGGGCGGGTTGGCACAAATCTTTATCAGATGTCTTATCACCGCGCGGCAGCTGATGGATGCCGTCGCGTAGGTTTATTATTCAATAGGTTAGGTATGGTTTTCGGGGACATTAAGAAGACTTGTATTTTCGATTAATTTATCTCCATTCCTACGACCTATGCGATGTCATTTAAGCGAATGAGTATTAATTGCAAGTTTGTTATGGTCTATGACAGAACTTCGATGGCATATTTAGGGTATTCGGGTGGCTAATACGGGTTTACTTGGACACCCTTTAATAAGCGAGTACGTGGTATATCACGATTTACGCCACGGTGTCTTGAGGATCGTTTTGCCTGAAGCTAGCCTACGTATGGAATGCTACAATTGACACAAACGAACGCTCGAATGGAGGCATTGTGGAAGACTCACATGTTTACACTCCCTTTACAGTCTAGAGCGAATTTTGATTGACCGAGTCTAATTTCGCTTTCAATTTGATGATATTGTTTGCTGTTTGTGGTGGTTGTCATTGGTAGAGTTTTGTTAGCAATATTATAATAAACGCGTTCGTGAAACAAATATTGTTATCATTAATATATCTCCCCATTCGCAATTAGACGAGTTTTCTAATACATTTTTCCATAGTTTATTTTGTTTCACTAACCTATTGGTGTTGAATATATTTGCGTGCTGCATATTCGTCAGTGTTTTCTTTGATTCGGGCCTCATTAGTTCCAGAAATGTCACGTTTACACGATCTAACTGTCGACCTTGGTAATAAAACAAACGTTTAGTCTATTTCTTCATCCATAACACTGTTTCGTATATTTTATTTTTCTGCAGGAATCGAAGTTGAAAAATTTAGCTCGAAGATAGAAATGGAAATGAATAGGATAAAGGGTAAGTTAAGGCACTTTTATTGTATTTATCGGTCTTTATTGAGGTTTTCGAGGTTGGTGTTTTATTTCCTTCTATTTGCCTATACGAAGACTCGATAATACCGTATACCCGTGCTGAAATGATGGGGTTAAATGAGCCAATTATCTCCGCCATAGATAGAACGTTTTATCATTTTTGCTCCACGGTTCAATATATGAATAACCTTGTTTTGGCTCAAGTTTCTAGTGTTTTCCTTGCTTGATTCACCATGACTGGTTTGAGAGATTAAAATCCAACAAATGCCAACCATACGCAAAGACATTAACTTGGTGGTTATCGTTCACTACCTTCACAATGTGTTTTTTGATCGCGTAGAAACTAAAGAGCGTCTAGATCGGCAACTAAAGGAGCATGCCGACAAGGACGAGGAATCCTCTAGGTTGAATGCTGACATGACACAAGTTCAGAGTACTTGCTTCTCTGTATCGAAGAATTGCGGCACGGGTGATGAAAATCAAAGCGCGATGGCCAGTCGGTCATTTCTCACGAAAGCACTTGGCGACATTAGAGCAGCGTCGCAAAAGATTAGGCATGTTTTTTAACGCACTAACTACTGATTTTAGCCCAAATGTTGTCACTATTCGATTTCACTTTGTAGAGATCAGAGAATGGACATAGTATCGGAGTATAAGATCAAACTTGACGAGTGCAGTCTACTGGCTCAACGAAATCTAATGCTGGAAAATTTTGTTGAGTTCTGGCGACAGGGCCTTCAAGAAGGGAAAGAGCTAACGGGTTCGTCACTCTGTTGCCAGCTCTCTTTTCATCCCCTGTGTTCAATTATTAATTGTTCGTCTATTGTTTGTATTCCAGAATTGCCAGATATAATCAAAAACCTGTAGGTTTGTGTTGATTTTAAGCAATCATTGTCAGATGCCAGGAACTTGCCAGCTACTACGAAACATCACCACGAATATTCATGCAAGAAGCCATGCTGGCCGTACGTTCTAATTACCTTGATTTCACGGAAATATTACCCTTCGATACTCTGTAAATACTGCTTTAAAATATTTCATAAATACATGCAAAACGATTGACGTTCGTGTTACTGACAATGAATTTCATGACGCCTTATTCGGTGGTATAAATACTATACTAAGTCCACGAGCAAGGAAAAGGCTCTAGCGTTTAATTCCCACAAGAACTGTGGCAGAGCGCTATTCGGTAAGTCCGATGTTTATATTCACCAGACGAGTTGAAGCATCAACTTAGAGACGCTATGGTGTGCCTTATTTTTGTTGTTACTTTTAATGCAGGAATGTCTATTGCAGTGACTGTGAATGTAATCCACCTTGGTTAACATTATGTCTACCGCCAAAAATCAACACCATATTTGCGTGGCTTCTAGATGATCAGTCGCCTTCAAGGTGGCCTGACGGGGTAGTCGATGCACCGGTTTCTCAACAACCGAGCGAGACTGGTGGTGGTAGTCCTGTAGCAGCGAATTTTGATTTCTTGAAGTGTTCTGGCGTTTAGCAGCAAGCAAGGGCAGACGGGAGAGCACACTAGCGAGCGTAATGTACCGCTTAACCCCCCTTCTTCTGTCGTTTTAGCAAGCCGACTTTATGCCGCTGCCCCCGCCACCCCAGAACCTCCAGGCTAACAACAACAACAGCAGCAGCAACAACCACCATCACAAAACGGTTGCCGATGAGACTATATGCAACATGTCCCAGTTGCCCTCGGAGTACATGGAGGCTTCCATGTGTCGACTGAGGTCAACGATGGTCGAAGAGTCCTCCATTTTGGCCAACACCGCTGACTTCAGCCGTCTGGTCGGTTTCGATGGCACTCTGGTCGATGTCTCGGGCTGTGGTAAGTGTTGGGTTAATGAACGCAGCGCGACAGAAGGTGGAGCTTCGTAGAGCTAGTCCATCTTGGTATGGCGACGGTCGACGACGGTTTTAGAGCTCCTTGTCTGGCCGGCGTTGTTATGGAGCGGACAGCTTCTTGGTCTCCAGAAGAGTTGGTCGCACCAACCCGATTTTACAGAAGAGGACACAACGGGGAGGTAAAAAATGGCTGGAAGAAGCTGTTTGAGTACGTGCATGGACGCTGAGGTGCAATCACGTGCAGCAGGGATCCACCCACTCTTCGTCCTCTTCTTCTTCCTCCTCCTCCTGCCAAAGGATGAGCCGGCAGCTTCATGGATGGCGCGGATCGTAGCCACCCACCCACGCTCGGCGGTCGGAGGCAGCCAGGTCAGAGCAGACAGTGATCCAGTTCTGTTCTCTTTCCAACGACGCATCCCGTCACCTCCTGTGGCTCTAATCGCTCCACGTCCGCCTTGACGATGCTGATGATCCACGACTTTTGTTGTCCATTGATCGTCGCACCAATGGAAACCAATTGAATAGCATCTCTGCCAAATTGAATCATATTGATGCTTTTTAAATAGTCGTGGCCATTATTTCTGCAACACCCTCTCGTTTCATGGAGCTTGAGAAACTCGTTTTTTATTGGCCCATTTACTTACTTTTAGAACTGTTCGCCCCCAGGCCCCAACAAGATGACTCAACTGCGGTGGATCAGGATCAGACCCTGTAGCATTTTGCCTTTTTCGCAGTTGTTTTTTACTAGCAATAAATTGAGATTTTTCAATTTTGCTTTGACGGAGGCTTCCAGTTGACGTGAATCTCAATTTAGATTGTCTAGGAGGCACCCATGAAATCGTCGTGGCTAAGTCCTTCGAGGTAATGCTTAGCATAATTGGAATAGACACCTGTTTCCCGTGCGGGGAAATCGATTAATCAATGAATTGGTTTAGGTTATCTGTGAGCGGAAATGTGGAGGCCATTCTCGCTGAAGTCCCGCGTCTTGTAGCTAACGCAATCCAATTATAGTCGTTCGTCGACGCATGCGTGGTTTGTCAGGGTCTTCGAGGTTTTGGTTCGTGAAATCTACAACCCCCGGTCATGAATCTGGCATCGCGGAGCGTCAATAAATGGGGAGTAAAATAGGTAACCTGCAGACATTTGACTGGTACTTGGCTCTACCTTTACGGACTGAGTCTCCAACAGCAGCGTCCACAATCCAGTATTGCCCCAAGGGGTACTGGTGATCATGCGGCGAAACTTCATGGGAAACAGGTTAACGACAAAATAGATAACCGATTCGGCCTAAAAAAATATTCGTTACTATTTAGCGCTTATTGTGCGTTATCGGTTCTTATTGGTCTATTCTTAACCCGCATTTAGATGGTTTCTGTTCACTTTTAGGCAGTTCTATTCTAATATGTGGCTACAACACCCAGTTAGTGTTCCTTTAAAGAGTAGCGATTGCCAACCACTTGAACTCTAGGGGCATTCTCCACAGACATCATTGAACACATTTCGGTAAAACGTGGTCGTCATTCGGAGACGTTTATCCACAGGTTCCTTTCACCAATTGGGATTATCTCAACTTATCGTTCAATTGGATCACCCCAAAATTAATTGGTTGAATAGACTTTGAAAAATCTCCTCTATCCAGTGTTAGCAAACGGAAGGGAATACGCCCTGTATATGACATAAAAAAACGCCCTTTGCAGACTTCTGTCCTCTCGAGAAGTGACTAACCGATGAATTTTGCAATTCTTCATTTCGCTTAATAAAATCAAACACGACGCGCGTTTTGGATTGGGCTGCCTTTCAATGGCCGCCATTTCTCGTTTGCAAAACTGTATTCACTTTGTGGGTTGAATATGCCTTTCTTGCAAACTTGCCTTGTTGTTATTTCATTTATTCTTTTAATCTGTATCTGCATGTTCTACGCATAATCGCAACTTCGTGTAGCGTTTTTGTTTATTGTAAATGTAAATGCTCAAAATTGTGGTCCTCGTGAACTTAATAAAGCGAATATTGTTATTAAAAAAACCTATACAGAAGGGTGAGCACAGAATGCCGTGTCTATCAGAGTTATCTCAAGTAGACAGTCGCTTAGCTGTTTCTATTTTGTTTTAACTTCTGTGGAATTACGACTTTATGAGCTCCAACAATATTTATAAATCGGGTAACCCAATCATGGAATAATAAATATCATAGGAGACCAATCAAATTCAGACGGGGCGTGAACGACAGTGCTAATTTGAAGACAGAACTTCATAATGGACATTATTTGGAAACTTTCTTCAGAACATTCTGCTTTTTCAATACAAAAATCCCAGCATGAAGGTATCCATAAATTTGGGGACCGGCGATTCTCGTCTTATCGCTTCTCTGTTAAGTTAGATGGTATAAGCTGTGAATTCTGTCTAACGCTACGTATCTAATGAGGTAAAATCATTAAAATGACTAAGCACCATGGCAATTTTTATTTTATTGATTTTCACATTGTTGAGATAATTTTGCCCCATCCTGTCTCACTGCTGTTTCTCACTGCCTTACTTATTTCATTCGTTCACCGATTTCTGAAGGCGTAATAACTACAGTCATTAAAAATTATAAATTGGTTGCTCGAAAAAATAGGTCTTACGGCCATTTCGCCGGCTCAGGAGACTTGGTTTAAGCTCCAGCCGTATAAAAACCTTTGTCCATGCCTGTATAATGTCCCTTATTGTATATTGTTCTCCAGTAATATTCCCCGGCCTTAAATGTTCTGACTTTTTAACCATTGGTAGGCTTTTTAAAATAATCTCGTTTTCTAGTCGTCTGCCTATTCTCTCTATTCAAGAAATCATCGTTCAACGCCACTTCACAAATCGCTGCTCGTATTTTAGGTGACCCCTCCCATCCCCTCTTTTCAAGTTGATCTAAGAGTAAATCTCTTTGACCAATGCGTAGGCTATACCGTTCAATACCAAAAAGAACGGCGGCATATCGCATTCGGTTATTCCCTATTTGTCACGATTTTAAGTTTCACCAGAGCAGGTGAAGCAGGAAATAAAAGACAATTTTCATATCATGTACTTGTTATACTGCCTTTGGTACACTGTGAATGGCGGGTTGCCCCTGGGACTTAAAATATCCGCCATCGCCGATGCTTCTTTGGAGGACGAATTTTAACAACGAACTGCTGGAAATAATAAACGGAGTGTCCAAACGCAATATTCTTCTCGTTTTGCGGGAGTAGAACGTCTGGACTGGGTCGTTGAACCCTTCCACTCGTACTCGGACATTCGTCATGGGACCACAACGGGAGAATTCGAACGCCCTGTAAATTTTGATGACCGAAGAAAATTCGCCGTCGGTTTCATCGCCCATGGAAACAATTTTATTCTAGAAAGATCGCGTTAAGAATCCTCCGTGGAATGCGGAATATATCGAGGTGCTGAGCAAGGAGACAAGAACGGCTCTTAATGTACTAACGTTGGCGAAAACATTTGAAATGTTTAAGATGAAGATCGTAAATCAAACTGTTCTTGTCGTGCTCGCATCTGAATTCAACCGAATATTTCCCACCTTTCAAACATTTGGACTCCACAATCAACCGAAATGTGAATTTAAAGATTAAGAATCGTTGTTCGACGATAATTACCTTATTCCCATTCAATGAAATTCGCGATCCGTTAATTTACGAATCTTGAGATAACTAATAATAATAATTGAAGTGGCTTTATTGAGGTCACGAGGACCAAAACTTTCAGCAGTAAAAATAGGCAATATGACAAGTATTAGATGTGAAAAATGTCTTTTAGTTCCTGTTTCACCTGCTCTGGTGATACTAAAAATCGGGACAAATAGGGAATGACCGAATTGCGATATGCCGCTGTTCTTGTTGGTATTTAGCGGCATAGTCTACGCATTGGTCGAAGAGATTTACATTCAGATAAACTGGGATAGAGGGGATTGGAGGGGTCACTTAAAATACGAGCAGCGATTCGTGAACAATTATTGAAGTGGCGTTGAACGATTATTTCTTTAATAGAGAGAATAGGCAGACCACTAGAAAACGAGATTATTTAAAAAAGTCTATGAAGGGTTAATCTGAGCGGCGGATAACGTTCAAGTTGGATTTTTGAGCGTTATATTTTGCACTATAATGTGTCCCATAAGAACCGGGATTACATTTTTATCTGCTCTAAATAAAAGCCCCATCAACCACCAGAGGTGATATTATCTAAGTTCAATGATTCCCTGATGCATCCCATTTCTAAAATTGCGGACGATATCTTTATTTTACTGTACGTTTATTTGAATTCTACGTCCATAAGCCACACTTTGCTTACGCTTTCCCCGAGAGTGTGTGTTCATCGGCGGTCGCTTCACTCCAAAATGTAGGAGCTCAAAATTGCTCGTCGCATTTTTTAACAGTTGGTTATGTAACCCACGCAATTGGCTGCATAGATAGTTTTTTCCCTGGTAACACGACTTGTTGTATATATCCTTTTAGGTCTGCCCTTTAAATCTCAACCACACTTCTGATCATCGTTGAATGTCATATTTATATCGTATTGTGAGTGCACGATTCTGTCAAGGTTCACTCTTAGCCAACTTTCCCTCAGATCGTGGACATTACATTTGGTGATAGCGGCGTTAAACGTTAAAGTTGCCACGTTTAACTACCTATACGCTCCTCAAACATCTACCCAGTCCAACATAATGTATCCATCTTAGCAGCAACACAACCACGAATTGTTCCAGACCCAACCTCTCGATGGAAGAGCCATTCCCACGACAACATGCTCCCATCCCTGCATTTACCCCACAGCCTACACGTGCCAACTTTATCAAGTTCCCCTCAGTACTTTTAAAACCAATAACCCAGTTACTGCAGCACCAAACTATCAGGAATCTGTTCATCCACAACGTATCCACTACCACTAATTGTTCCAGACCCCAGCATCCGATCCTCGAGCTCCCCATGGGCTGCCCCCTTTACCCTCGTCGAGAAAAAGGACATTTCTTTCAGGCTGTGCGTCGATTACAGGCGCCTGAACGCCGTCCCAAACAAACACGCCTTGCACCTACCCCGATTATTGACCGAGTTGTTGGAAACTCGACTGAGACAGCGCTTTTTCCACCTCAAAGTCGACCTCAACACAACCCCAGTCCCCGTGACGGTCCTAAGTTTATCCTGAACGTGGACGCCAGTAGCAATGCCATTGGCGGGGTCCTGTCACGGACCGGTGACGATGGCAAGGAACACGCTATTCAATATGGTAGCCGCACCCACGACAAGGCTGAACGTTACAACAGTGCTACCCGCCGAGAGATGTTGAGACTAGTCTACTTTACGAAACGGTTCGCCACCTTCCTAAAAGTCAAACCCTTTATCATTGGGAAAGACCACTCTGCGCCCCAGTGGCTTTCAATTTTCTGGGAGCCCGAAGGACAAGTGGCCCGCTGGCAGGAAGTGCTATCCGATTTTCCATTCAGAGATGTTCCCCGGCAAGAGAAACACCGCCTCAACGCCGACGCAATCTCGCGCATCGCAATGCGCGAACCTCACAGTGGCCCGTCTGCACAGACGTAGATGGCAACGTTTTTACAGCATCATCCTCCGCACACAATTGAGCTGATTTACAAGCCAACGACGCAGTCAGCGGCTTTATTTAAAACAGGATTGCCGATCATTCCACCAAGCCGAGAAAAAAACAAATGGCGGGAAAAAGCAACGCATTTCAAACCCTGTTGTCGTTCTGGCATAATCTATCGGTGAAGGACCGATTCCTCTTGTTCCAGTACGACTCCCCTGGTGCTGCCTCCACGCCATGCACGCAGTGTCATACGAGAACTTCACCACCAGCTAGGTCATGTCGGTCAGGGCAAATTGGACAAGGCAACGAGGTATCGCTTCTGGTTCCCCAGCATTTGACAGGAGATCGGCCTTGTATGCCAGCATCCTCAATCGCCGACGCCATCGTACGCGCGTGGATTACTAGGTTTTGTGTTGCAGATTGTATCCACCCTGACCTAGGGTCCAACTTCCAAAGCAACCTGGTCCACGAACTGTGTAATAAACTCGGCATCCTCAAATCCAGGATAATGACATACCACTCGCAAGTTAATGGTCAAACGGAAAGGACAAACAAATATCTCCTGCCCCTCTTACGTGCTTTCATCGACACTTCCAATAACAACCTGTGGGACACACTCATACCCCACTGCCTCCTGGCGTACCGGAGCACGTTAAACAAATCCTAGTATCCAGATTCACTGTTAGTCAAGTTTCACCACGTCTTCGAAGTAACGTGGAACATTAGAGTTATCCTAGATAGATAATGTTTATTCTTTCTTCGATACGTGTCGTCGTCTTAAACTCAAATCTCCTCGTGACCTTAATAAAACGCTTCCAATTATTATAAATTATTCAAGAGTGTTTGAAACTGTTTATAACGTGGTTATAGTGTACCCGACTACAAATATTAACGTTAGAAATGTCAGAATCTAGAGAACACAATGAGCCGTCACAGCTTATCCTTAATAAATTTGTGCCTTCTACGCCGAAAGTAGAACTTTTAGACGGCATTTGTAAGCCGGTTATTTTGTAAGTGTCTGTTTCCATTAACCGTTTCAGCAACGTCGTATCATCAGTTGACTTGGCATGTCCCATCGAGTTAAGGAAAGTAGTCCTTTACATACGAAACGCCGAATACAACCCTCGAAGATTTCCTGGCTGCGTTATTCGCATTCGTGAGCCGCGAGTCACTTGTTTACTCTTCAGTACCGGAAAACTAGTTACCACGGGCGGTCGTTCAGAAGAATTAAACAACCTGGGTGCCAGAAAGTGTGCGCGAGTCGTTCAAAAACTAGGCTTCCCTGTACGTCTACCATAATCATTTTCTTATTTTTAATCATCATTGGTAGGCTCAGTTCAACAACTTTAAAATCCAGAATGTTGTGGGCATTGTTGATTTGAAATTCCCGATTCGCCTAGAGGGGCTCTTGATGGCGAATGAGCAGATGGCTCAGTGAGTTTCTATTTTAATTTCTAATTTTTATCCCGCCGTGGAACATTTCTGAGCAATTTTATTCCTTGCTTTCTAGGTACGAGCCAGAAATATTTCCCGGACTCATTTATCGCATAATCAACCCCAAATTAGTATTCCTTATCTTCGTAAACGGCAAAGTCATTATTACAGGTATTCCGTCAAATACTTCACGTTTGCGCAAATTTCGGTCGATTCAGCTAAATATTTTACTTTTAGGTGCCAAGTCCCTTGAGTTAATATACGAAGCCCTTAACAAAGTCTACCCCGTTCTTCTAAACTTTCGGAAAATGTCATAAATGCACTGGGTTTTCTTTTTATTTTAAATATATGCGTGTCCTGTCTTTATTATAGCTCATTTCTTAGCGATATCCAAAAGAACCCAGGCAGTTATAATAATCATGTTAAACGACATATATATCCCTTAACTCTTTCGGCAGTTCTATTCTAATATGTGGCTACAACACCCAGTTATTGTTCCTGTAAAGCAGTGTTTCTCAAACTTTTTTCACTTGCGACACACATTAAGTAATACAAAATATTTTGGTGAAATTTTATTTTCAACGTTTATATTTATAATGCGATGGGTGGGCTTGCTTTCGAGAGCAAATAAGGTTGAAACGTGGTTCTAATGTTGACAAACAAACACGCATTTCGTCGTCAAGTCGAAGGCGTCGCGCTCTCTTTTTTGATTTGATTTCAGTCAAAGTTGAAAATCCGAATTCACAAAACCATGAAGACGCGAACGGCAAAATGATCTTGACTGCTTTCAAATTGAGAGCTGGAAAAAACTGTTCCAGGGAGAGCCAAAAGTCGTCCAAACTTTTTTCTGCGAATCCCAGTCAATGGAATTTGTCATTTCTCAACTCGATCAGCTCTTCTTCCACTTCACACGAAAGATTTGATGTCTCGTTGCTTCCAAACGGGTTGATCACGCAGTCATATTCGTCGATAGAAAGTGATGGAAAATAATGGTGAATTGCTAATTGAAAACTTGTCAGTGTGGACATGATGTCATCAGCGACTTTGCTCTTCAACTGAGAACGCTAGTAGCTGAGCTTTTCCGCGGATATCAGTAGATTCATCGACTTGAAGAGACCACAGTATCCTTGATTCGATTTCGAAATTTTCACGAATTTGATCTTTTAAATGGGATGATAAATCAAAAATCTCGCGACACAGATTAAGAAACACTGCCTTAAGTCAATGACTATGTTTTAGCACTTTTCGTTCTTAGGGTGTTGAGTACCTGATCCAAGTAAGCCATAAACCCGTGTCTAGCGTAATATTAATGGAACCGCTGACGCTTTATTTGTTTGCAGATTGCCAGTTGCGCTTATATAATTATAGAATCCTCGGCGCCCAGCACCTGCAAGAGGATGAGCCGGCTTCATTAAAAATGGGATGCAGAAAAGTGTTAATAAGTACTAGGAGGTCACCGCTAGTACCAGAGTATAGTCGACCGTGTCCAGTAAGGCCGTGCAATTGCTGATTAGACCTCATTATCCACGCGAATCTTCTGAAGTCGTACTATCCATCCACCTGAGAGACAGTTCGTGTCTAAGGTGAAGAATTCCACTGAAAGGCCAGTGCCATCGAAGACTGTCCCGGCGTGGTGAACTTGATATGCACCAGGTCCAAGCTGACTACAACGGCGTCCTGAAATTGGTCTCTCTGCGACCTGAAATCCACAGACGACCTTTTGCTTCCCGGGGACACTTCTACTATAAACCTAACTCCCACAACGATGTCGCCTCAGACCCCGGTTCCACCATCCCGACAAACGACCAAGCGCTGGAGGAAGTACAAACACGTTCCCACTGTCTACGCCGCTGAAATCCTACGGCTGCTAAACCTAACCACTACGCGTCGATTGGAAGTATTCGATAACTGGTGTCTACAACGAATCTCCAAAGCAGACGACGTTCTACGCCGGCCAGACACGGACCTTTCAAGTGGCTGACAGGTGCGATAAAAGCCGACATGGAACGCATGGGTTAGTAGTCCGTCTACGAAGTGTGCCACCGCGCTGTCTACCGATATCTGCTACACCAAGGGCTACCAACCCCTGGTTTTGTTTGCTGCCTATACTTGGAACCAGTTTCCACAACTAGAGGTTGCTCTCCATGTTGCAGTCAATGAGATTCACGTTTTTTTATTCCATTAATTCGTCCTCGGATAAACGAGGCGATGATCTCTAGTGCTTTAAATAGTGGATACAATACCGATTAACAATCGTTGGTTTACCAAACAGTTTTCCGAATATGGCAGTAAGTTTGCGGTATAACTGATAGAAATGGCCATTAATCTAGCGTACCTATGCTTTACCAGGACGAGGGGATGTGACAGTTGCAAAACCATTAAGAACAGGAGAATTTCGTTATGATTGTATGGATCACCGTCGCAGGTATCGTCCTAGGTTTTCAGATGGGCACGACTTTTAAAATGACGTCCTGTTTGGTTTGAATTGCCTTTATAGTCGTATTGCTAAATTCTGCTTTCAGGAACGCACTCCATAGACTAACTGGAGGCTTTGGTAGTACAAATCAACTAGAGGATAAACTGATGATTATCGGGAATATTAGATGGCGTTCCCAGTGCCACCTGAGATGGAATTTCAACTCATTCCGCTTTCAAGGTTCGCCACTGATCGATTACTTCCAATCCGTATGGTTGTTTTAAATGGGTTGAAAACGACTGGCACTTCATTCGTTAATCGAACTGTGCTGATTCAACAATTGTATCAATCCGGGTGATTCAGGTACAGACACAAGAATTTGAGACTTGACAGGCTATATATATCAAACCGTGAGAGGTAATAAAATGACGACAAATGTCAACGTTAAGTATTAGAAACCAAGAAATGGCTACATTAAAAGGAGGCTCCCCAAAACACGTATAAATTAAACCTCATAATTTATCTGTTTTGAAATAAAACATCACACTGCCCACCATGCCAATGAAAACAAGGCCATTTAGACATAATGCATTCAAATTTCACACACAAATATGAACATGCAGAAGAGGCGAAGTGGGATAATTATGGACGCATGGACTTTGAAAAATACACAGAAAAAACAAGCTCGCTTGACTCATCACCACCCACTTGCACCACCGGTTGGAGGATAGGCGCCAGGGGCCGCCATCTGCTGGTAACCGTAGGGAACTGAAGTCTGTGGAGGCGGAACGCCGTAGGGGGACAGGACGCCGGTGGGCCCACCAGGCACTGTCTGCTGTTGGACGGCTCCCACTGCCTGTTGTGCGGTTACCGAGGTAATACCGGCGCCACCGGAAGGTGTCATCGGTGGAGGAACTGGGCCCGGTCTGTAGGACTGCATACTAAAATTGATAGACGAGAATGGTGTAGTAGTTGACACCCTCGCTCTGTTGGTGAGGGACATGGGTTCCATTCTCAGGTCAGGCCAGCTCCAGTTGCACTAGGAACGCCACCCGTAAACATGTTCCTGAAAAACCCCCATAAAGCCGGTTTACCCTCTAGTAGGAGATAAACTTTGATTGGAGTTTGGCAGACGAGAATTAATCACCATCAAAAAACGCATACACAGAGTAAACCGCACTTGCGTAAAACACCTAACTCACGCCGGGTTTTGCTGCATTTGAGCGCCATAGACGCCACCTGGTGGCGGTTGCATGTACATCGAGGCGTCGTAACCGCTCATCTGGGGAGGCGGCTGTGGATATCCACCCTCACCCCCATAACCCCAAACACCGGCGGCACGCTGAGGTGGCGGAAGTCCGCCGCGGTACATTTGTTGCTGCGGATAGTGCAGAGGTTGAGGAGGGCCGGGTCTCCTGCCATACATCTGGGGGGGTCCACGAGCTCCGCCGTAGCCGCCACCACCTTGGCGACCACCACCCATGTATCCACCACCACCACCACCAAGATGCATTCCCTGAGATAGAGCTCGTAGACCCTCGGGGGATAGCCATCCACCATAGGTTAGTGCATCAGCTTCACTGCAATTGGTGGCATCGTAGTGTTCTGTTGGACCACGAATAGAAGTGTTCTATAGAAGCGGAGGAGTATGGTGCTACTGATTAACCCAGACGAACACGTAATCGGGAGGTATCTGAAGGTGCCTTACCTCGGCAACTTCAACAATAGCCTCCATACATTGAATAGCATTTTCAGGCTCAGCGATTAGCTGAACGACGCGGTCGCTGGATCCAGGCGCGAGCATCTGATATACCTTAATGACACGCATCTTATGCTTCTGGCGAAGTTCTCTGATACGATCACCACCTTTTCCAATTATACAACCAGCGATGCTTTGGTGGACGAGGATGCGCAGATCAACCATAGTGTCTTCCTCTTCTTCTGGCTCCTCCCCTCCTTCGTCATTGGCATCACCGTTGTCGTCGAGATTGCGTTTCCGCCGGGGTAGCCGCTGCTGACCCATGATCACTTTAGGATCGGAGAGCTTTGCACTCATAACCTCCTAAATATTTTGATTAATGGGTGAAACAAAGGTCCAGATGACCTACTTTTACTTTGGGCATAATATCACGCCAGACATTGCAGATATCCGAGAGCGCACCATCGACTGTGAATACGCTAAATAAGATACAGGGAAATCTATAATAAATATAATCATCGAAAGTCGCATAATTATTGTCAAAAGGAGAAGTTAACCACGTTAAACCGTCATATTCCGAGTTTAAAGTCATGCACTATATAAACAGATTCGGAGACGATTAGACACTGTAAAAATCGGCCGCGAAAACATATTGCCAATTGGTCGAACACGCCAAACGTCGGATTGGATACACAAAAAACGTGAAAATAAAACACATCCACTTGGCGTCCTACCGTTCTGTGCCTCTCGTGTCGGGGATATTGAGTTTCACCGAGTACTGGAAACCGTGAAAAATAAATTCGCAGAGGCGGATTAGCCATGAATTTCGTGCGATTTAGGTTGCGCATAGCGCAGTTCATGGATAAACGTAAACGTGTTCATTAGACGTGAAGTTCGATCGAGTTTTCAATGGCGTGTTTTGTGTAGTCGTGGCGGAAGGTAACGTGGAGCATAAAAAAAATAGAAACACAGATGGCATTAGAAACCAGCATCCTGAACACGCTGTTAAGTGGGATGCCGAAACAATATAAAGCAATGATTACCTGAGCACGAATCTTCTTTATATTTTCACCGCCCTTTCCAATCACTAAACCCGCCGCTCGAGCTGGGATAAGGAACCTAACAGATATGTTGGAAAGATCTGCCTTTTGCATCTTCTTTGGGGGGACCTCGGAATCATTATCATGGGCGTCTCTTTTCATTATTTTCTGGACAGATTAATATGGCCGAAAGATAACGAAAGCAAGCTTCGAATAAACAAACAATAACCAACATTCGATTTCTGCTTTCTAGACCGTTACTACATGGTTAAAGTAGACATTGAAAATGTCGTATTTCGAATTTATACAATCGAAAAATTGTTGTTTGTGGAATAATAAAACGCGGCTAACATCTGTTTAGTGCTCCTATGTCTTGACTATAATCTATTAATTTGTGGCCGATCATTATTGGTTTACATCAAAACGGTTTCCAAGAGAAACCGCTCTTTATTAGCATATATACTTAACCGATTGTTGTTAAATGTTGGTATACCAGATTCATACCAGATATATCTGGAAACAATGAAGACCTCTTTCCAAACATATGCCCCTTAATATAAGGTACGTCTTAAAATATTGGAGCCTGCTTTTTCACACACCAGTAACGTACCTAAACCCCCAAGATTTAGATGAGTCAAGATACCGATATGTTTTTGTGTCTTAATGGGCCTCTTATGAACCAAGGATTCACGAAATTGAGTATAATCTGGTTGGGTATGCTCGCATAAGGAAGTCTGTGAAGAAAGTAAAATACATTTTTTTCCTGCAGAACATCAGTGTGGAACGTTTAGTGATTCTCGAAGTCAGAAAAGCTCAAATGTCGAAACTGTTTGTGAACGTCAACACCAAGTGGGTGCAGGACAAGAATAAAGTGTTTCATGGTCTCTTCAACCAATTTAGTCATAAAACGATGGTTTTAGAACAGAGATTGGTAGACTAAATACACAATAATACTGGAAAAACCTAGAATACACACACCATAACATTGCAGTACGGTAGACGAAACGTCGAGATAACCACAACACTAACGAAAATCACCCGCTTAACAAAATGCCCTCAGTGTTATTTAGAAATTTTGTTACGATGAATAACATCCATAAAACGTTCTCTAAATTGCGACAGTATTCCCAGAAAATCGATTACCTGCCGGATACGCTAGTTGTGTTTGTGTGGTTCAACTTGCAACACACACGGAACATTCTCAGTGGTTAAGATAATTAAATGTGCACAATTGCTGAGCTGTTGGCATTGGTTTACTGAACTACAGTATGCGTACGTGCCTTCGGAGAATTTAATTGCAGCTGCTGTCATACGCAAGGAGTTACGTCGTTAAAAGACAATATCACACTCTGAAAGAACACAATGCGAGCCTTTCTTATTTTGTTTCTGATCGGTCTGGTCTGTCTTGTGGCCGAGAGTCACACCATAAGGAAGAAGCAGGAAGTTAAACAAGAAGATTCCGATGATTTAGAAAAGTACATAAAATTTCTGAAAACATTGCCAAAAGAATCAAAAAAAGATGATTTGAAGAAAAAACACGAAGAAGACGAGGACGGAGAAGAGAAGAAGAAGCACGAGGTAGAGAAAAAGCATAACGTCGAAAAGAAGCATGAAAAGGAAGAGGTGGAAGGTGAAGAAGAAGAAATGAAGAAGCACGAATTAGAGAAGAAGCATGAAGTAGAGAAGAGGCATGAAATAAGGAAGAAGCAGGAAGTCAAACAAGAAGTGTCCGATGATTTAGAAGAGTACGCACGCTTTCTGAAAACATTGCCAAAAGAATCAAAAAAAGAGGATTTGAAGAAGAAGCATGAAGAAGAAGAGGACGAAAAAGAGAAGAAGAAGCACGAGGAGGAAGAGGTAGAAGATGATGAAGAAGAAAAAGATGAAGAAGAAAAAGATGATGAAGAAGAAAAAGAGAAGAAAGATGAGGAGGAGGAGGAGGAGGAGGAGGAGAAGGAGGAAGAAGAGAAGAAGCACGAAGTACAGAAGAAGCATGAAATAAGGAAGAAGCATGATGTAGAGAAGAAGGATGAAGAAGAAGAAAAAGATGAGGAGGAGGAGGAGGAGGGAGAAGAGAAGAAGCATGAAATAAGGAAGAAGCATGAAGTAGAGAAGAAGGATGAAGAGGAAGATGAGGAAGAAGAAGAAGAAGAAGAGAAGGACGAGGAGGAAGAGGAAGAAGAAGAAGAGAAGAAGCACGAAGTAGAGAAGAAGCATGAAATAAGGAAGAAGCATGAAGTAGAGAAGAAGGATGAAGAGGAAGATGAGGAAGAAGAAGAAGAAGAAGAGAAGGACGAGGAGGAAGAAGAGGACGAAGAGGAAGAAGAGAAGAAGGGCGAAGAACTGGGATCGAAAATGAAGGCCTGGTTCCAAAAATTTGGACACCAGATAGAGAGTAGATGGAAAAAGCTTGAGAGGAAAGTGAAGGAAAGGTTGAGGAGAGATTAGTCCCAACTAATGATTAACGCCTATCCCGTAGTGTACACCAAGTACAACTCTTCGTTTCTGTTCATTTATCAATAAAACATTTATTTCCTCTATTGATCTGATTTTTCTTGGGTTGTGGTGGGGTACGCAGACCGGTGGAAATCAGAAAGATGTTGTCAGCTGTTTTCTCAGCCATAATATTCGTTTATTAAATCTACACCCTGATTGTTATACAATAGCACGCAAAAGAGAGGTTGCTGCTTGAGTCTGAAAGCGCCGGGTTGATCCGACTTATTCCCGAGACCACAATTCGTAACTCTTTGCTTAAAAGAGAATAACGTATAATAATGTCTTATACTTAATAAATTTGATCAGGTCGATCGAATAAATCATAAAACTGCCATAGCACTGCCATAAATTAAACATTAAAGGCCGGAAGAAAAAGACATTGACCACATTTTAAAATTCGACGAGTTCATCCCTATCGTTGAGGTTGTAGTGACCTTAAATTGTGTGTTAATTTATTCCAGACGCATGGCATCCATTAGACTGGCACCCCATTGGCCAACTCACACCACACCGCATTC
Organism: Proteocephalus fallax; assembly: GCA_028672205.1. NCBI lineage: Eukaryota > Metazoa > Platyhelminthes > Cestoda > Proteocephalidea > Proteocephalidae > Proteocephalus > Proteocephalus fallax. Next base: position 213,428 of record JAPUBX010001002.1, on the reverse strand, counting down.
GGTGACCTTAACGTGGATAAATTAAGACAACATCAACGACCCTTGGCCGGCCCCCACTTTTTACCACGACGCGCCCCACGTGTGTCCAGACAGGACTCGCCTGCAGCGGGCGCTAAGCATCGCGCCTTGTCGGCGTTTTCGGCCCAGGTCGGGCCCTCACTATTGTTTGAATAATAAGAAATATTATTCATTCCCGACCTTCGTCTTTGGCCATCGTGCCATTCTGAGTTTTGGGCCACGAAGTCTTCGATTTACCATAAGGTGACCGTGTCAACACCAATCACAATCATCAAATACAGATTTTGGCATTTGTATCTTTGCCCATATATAAATTTCTACATAGATAAAGAAGCAAAAACGATTGGTGTAGATTGATAAGTGCTTCTTGCCGCGTTCAGATATCGAAGAAAAATAATTTATCGCTGTTGATGGTTGAAATTTCCAAGCTTTACTGTTCAGTTTTGGGATCAAGTCATATGGTCATAGAACAGAATGCCTCAATTGTTCTGAGGTTCTTCAATTGATAAAATTTCCGAGAACCTATCAAATGGAAATTACACTCAATTATTTCTGCCAACGATTCAACACGATGAATAGATTGCGTTTTAATTAACGCATTCCCAATTATTTACGAAACGAGACAGCAATTGGCATCACCACAGACCGTGCCTGGCGTGGGGCACACCGTGAATCCACTTCATAACATGTCGAAACCAGAACCCACACACCTCTAGAAAGGTCACGAGTTCACTTAAGCCTAATTGAAATTATCGAATGCCCTGCTTGCCAGACATCGCGAGTTCTACTCAACCAGGAATTGCTTCTCACATGAAACACTGATGGATTTAGCTGTTTTCTCAGGCTTAATATTTGTTAATTGAATTAACATCCTAATTTTATACAATAGCACGTAAGAGAGGTTGCTGCTTCAGTCTGAAAGCGCCGGGTTAATCCGACTATTTTATTATCCGACCTATTACCGAGACCACATTTGTCGAGTTCTACTCAACCAGAAGTGCTTCATGTGAGAAGCCATTACAAAGAAACATGGTACTCCTGTGTTGTTACTTTCGGGACTAGTTCCGTCCCGATTTAAAACACCGTCGTAGAATATCGAAGATGTAGAAGCTTTGGACGGTCCCTTTTTAGGACCCATGCCAGTTGAATAGAAATTGGCAAGGCTTTATGAAATCGTGCACGTTTTTGGTAAATATTTGGGTAAAGCCAGCAGATTTAATAGTAAATTTTATACCGTTATGGGGGGGGGGTTTGCTGACAAAAGATTTGACTTGGGCTGCTGTACCTCCTAGGATCGCTGAGGTTCCACATTTAGATAGTCCCGTTTAAGACAGTAAAACAAAGTTGAGAAAGATCCCGGGATATTACTGATCTTCTGTTAGGATCTCCGGATCCTAGGATACACATTCGCGGAACGCATCAACGAAAAGGTTTCCCAGATTATGGGAATCGAGTGGATTTCGGGGTCTTACAGAAATGATTGAAAAAATCGATTGAATTTCACTTAGATTTTACAATCGATAAGTTTCTCGGAATGGAATGGTGCAGAAACGCAAGGATACAGACACTCTGTTTTTTTTAAATTTGAATGAATTAGGAAGAGAGTTTGAGAGAATGAATAAAATATTAAACAAAGTAAGGAAGACGAGCATCCGAGACTAATTGAAGAAAATGATCATACAAAGTTCAAGATCATGAGGTTATTTCACCAGAACACTAACGAAAAGCATTCGCTTGATAGAATGCCCCCAATTTCATTTTGAAATGGTGTCATGATGAAAAAATACTAAATAAATCAGGAACAATTGGCTTTATATTATGAAAATCGTTCACTTATCGGATACGTTTGTAGTTGTGGAGGCTCACCTTGCATGACACACTGCGCTTTCTGATTGGTCATGAGTATTCAATTTACACTCCAACATATACTGCACATGTTATGAGCGGTTTGGATTGGTTTTCTGTGATACTGTCGGCGTACGTGCAATCAGAGAATTCAATCACAACAAATACCGTATATAAGAAGTACCGCCACTAAAAGCCCACAACACACTCTACACGAGCACAATGCGAGCCTTTCTTCTTTGTTTCCTGATCGGTGTGGTCTGTTTTGTGGCCGAGAGCCACACCATTAGGAAGAAGCAGGAGGACGATGGAGAGTTCGTTAGCAACCTGACGGAAAAGGAGGAGGAGGAAGAAGAAGATGAAAGAAGAAGAAGAAAGATGAGAAGAAGAAGATGATGAAGAAGAAAAAGATGAAGAAGAAGATGAAGAAGAAAAAGATGAAGAAGAAGATGAAGAAGAAGAAAAAGATGAAGAAGATGAAGAAGAAGAAAAAGATGAAGAAGAAGAAGATGACGAAGAAAAAGATGAGGAGGAGGAGGAGGAGGGAGAAGAGAAGAAGCATGAAATAAGGAAGAAGCATGAAGTAGAGAAGAAGGATGAAGAGGACGATGAGGAAGAAGAAGAAGAAGAGAAGGACGAGGAGGAAGAGGACGAAGAGGAAGAAGAGAAGAAGGGCGAAGAACTGGGGTCGAGAATGAAGGCCTGGTTCAAAAAATTTGGACACCAGATAGAGAGTAGATGGAAAAAGCTCGAGAGGAAAGTTAAGGAAAAGTTGAGGAAAGATTAAACACAACTAATGATTAACACCCATCCCGTAGTGCACATCAAGTACAACTCTTCGTTTCTGTTCATTTATCAATAAAACATTTATTTCCTCTATTGATCTGATTTTTCTTGGGTTTGGTGGGGTACGCAGACTGGTGGAAATCAGAAAGATGTTCTCAGCATAATGGAACTTTTGGGAGATGACTAATCTATAATGGTCCAGGTGAAGCTTGAGAAACTAATTGTAATCGTATTTCGCTCTAATCAACAGATAATTCCTTGTCCCTTATTTTCGATATATTTGAACCATTTTTCGAGAATTTCTTTGTGGCTGGTTAATTGTGTTGACATTCATCGGAAATTACACTTCCACTTAAGCTGCTGATGGGTTTATCTGTTTTCTCAGGCTTAATATTTGTTTATTAAATCGACACCCTTATGTTATAAAATAGCACGTAAGAGAGGTTGCTGCTTCAGTCTGAAAGCGCCGGATTGATCCGACGTATTTCCGAGACCACAATTGGCGAGATCTACTCAACCAGAAGTATTTCATGTGAGTAGCCATCACAAAGAACCATGGTACTTCTGTGTTGTTAATTTCGGGACTCGTTCCGTCCCGATTGAAAACACCGTCGCATTATATCGAAGAGGTAGAAGCTTTGGACGGTTCCTTTTGAGGACCCATGCCATTTGAATAGAAATGGGTAAAGCCAGCAGATTTAATAGTAAATGTTATACCTTTATGGGGGAGGGTTTGCTGACAAAAGATTTGACTTGGGCCGATGGAAATCAGAAAGATGTTGTCACCAGAATTGAACTCTTGGGAAATGACTGATCTATAATGGTGTTGGTGAAGCTTGAGAAATCAATTGTTATCGTATTTCGCTCAAATCAACAGCGAATTCCTTGTCCCTAAATCGATTTATTTGAACATTTGTTTCCAGAGATGTAACGATCTTGGAATATGCTTTTGAACTCGGTCGTTATTTTTAATGAACAGAACGTTTCTTTCGCTTCAAATGCTGATTGGCGCAGTATTTTAATATTCACGGACAATTTCTTAAATCACGAATAAGACACCTTATCTTATGAAGTTCTCGACAATGCTATGGTTGGTTATGTCTGCCTCATGTTTCTCAGAACGGTTTTAAAAGCCAAAATACTGCCCTAAATGTCTAGAACCTTATTTGATCGGCACTTTTGGAAGTTGCACACGCAATAGTAACAAATGAAATTGAGGATTTCTAAACCCACCTAATTGAAATGTTTGCGCACAGTGAACTCTCTGGATAGGTAGATAAACTTCAGCGAAACATGTCGAAGAAAACGTTTGTCCAGATAATATTTTTCGTGGCTGGTTCATTGTGTTGACATTCATGGGAAATTACACTTCCACAACTGTTTGCCCACATGTCATATTTACTCATTAAATTTTCAGTACCCTGATCACCGAGGAATTCGAAGTTATAATAAATGTTGAATAATTATAAATAAATCAACTTTTAAACAATTACGAACTTGTCCATTAATCGTAGTTGTTGGCAAACTATAGTCCTTTATGACTAAAATTGAATTCAGATCGAGTTGATCCTTTTTAATTTATGATTCATAATTAAGTGCTATTTTAGGTATTAAAACTTTGACTACTTGGATCAATTTATGAAACTTTCGGCTTCTAGGCCAAGATCACCATTAATCAAAAAATATTAAAAACTATTTCTGGATCTATCGATCGAAACCCAAAGAAAACCCTAATGAAACGGAAGATCGATGTTTAATTTGCAATTAAGTTTTTTGTTCCTGTTTTGATCGATTCTAAAATACTTTTAATGAGTTCCGACAACCGGAAAATAGTCATGTCTGATTCCTTTTTGTGCTCGCCATTCGACATATGACAATAATAATAATAATTTTTACGCTTTATTAAGGTCACAAAGACCAGAAATTTCAGCATTTTAATGTTTAACAGGAATGGAGGAAATAACAACGAGGTAATGGCGGCCATAGAAGGCCTTGTCCATAACGCGCGCGGGACAGTTTCCGCCACCCGGCATCCAGGTTGCTAGATTACAAGCGCACGCCACTACGCTCGGCTTTCCAAAACCCAAATATGGATCATTAAGAACTGATTCCTCATTTTTGTGTTTCGCTTGAAAACCACAGACTTGATTTATTTCAATGTCTCATGATCTAGCAAATAGAAACACAAAAGCGATGGTCATCTGAAATTTTTTATTTTGCATTCAATCCAAACCCATGCTAATTAGATGACCCCTAGTTGATGAAAAAATCGAATAATTTTTTTTTACAGGGCTCCAATCAAAGTGCATATTCTTGGGAATTACAAATCTGTTTACGCTGGCATTCAAATATAAGGAGAACCCCGGAGAAACGAAGCATTGTCAAACACAGCAAGAACACAATGCGAGTCCTCCTTATAATTTGCATGGTCGGTCTGGTCAGTCTTGTGGCGGAGAGCCACACTATCAGGAAGAAGCAGGAAGCTGATGAACAAGACCAAGACCAAGTGGTTCAAGAAATCAACACATTACTTAGATTTCTGAAACAAATGAAGGAGAAACTTAAGGGTTCAGACACCGAAGAATTAAAATCCCTTCTTCAGGAGAGCTTGCAATTGGAAAAAACTCTGGAAGTATTAGATAAAGAAATTGAAGAGAAGGAGGAGGAGGAGGAGGAGGAGGAGGAGGAGGAGGAGGAGGAGGAGGAGGAGGAGGAAAAAAATGCGAAAGACTGGTTCAAAAAGCTGGGACACAAGATAACGAGCAAATGGGGAAATCTCGAGGATAAAATAAGGAAAGCCTTCAGAAAACCCTAAGCCAACTCAGTGGCCAACTCGCATCCCCTACGCAACACTGCATGCAAAACTGCCTGTTTCTAACCATTTTTTAATCCTAAAGATATTTACTCCAATCATTTGATTTCTCAAGTTATGGATGGGCTGATGATGCGAAATAAATCATAAACGTCGTGGTAAGCCCCTGATGGCAAAGTCTAATCACTAGTTGGTTTGGTGAAGGGTTCGAAATTAACCTAACCCCAATGTTCCTTCTTTCGGATACGGCAGATATGCTAGCCGGAATAGATGTGATAGCCGAAATAGCGTGATCGAAAGTCACCAATAGACGTCGGGTGTCGCCATATGTTGCAAAAGGTCGTTGTTTAATAGGCACTCGGCAATCGCCTGGCGCAGAGTCTTAGTAATCCAACCTGGTGACAGGCTGTTTCTCATGCCTAATTGCTTTCCCATGGTTTTACAAGAACGTGGGATTGGTGGGTGAGTCGACAGCCCAAACATCGGAGATAAGGACTCTCAAGCATTTGCCTGTTTGTATGGTTGGAAGACAAAACTTTAGCCTTCTATTTAAAATCTGTTAGTGAAATGGGAGCTGGTTACTCCTTGGCCATTATTTCTTCAATTAATGGGGTGGTTGAAACAATATGCATTGTTTTTGTGGCAAAATTGCGAATAAAAACCCAAGCAACACCTTTGGCCTGCACCAAAGAGAGATAGAATGAACAAAGCCAAACCCAACGGCACTAAATGTTTGTCGTGGCTTTGAGATAATCGAAATGCATTCACTTAAGACGCAACGAATCACGATCAGCCTAATTTAATTGCATCATCGTCACCAGCAACAACTCGCATGATTGTGAAGGTCATATCAAGTTGAACCGACAGATCGCCCCATTGTGTGCACTCAGTTGTACCCGGAGGCGTAAGACAACCAACCACGATCAGCCCATCTGGCACTGGAAAGCCAAATCTACATGGTCACAGCGCTGGTTTAAGAGATGGCTGGAAAACTAATTAATCGATGCCGTACAATTTTATGTCGGCCTTTGAACAGTACCATTCTTATTCCTGATTAGTCAGAACAGCCACGAAGTCATGCTTATTTCATTTGGGAAACAGAATTAATTAACAATTGGGAAAGTGCTAGCTAAGGTTGATGCCGATGGTGAGATTCGGAGACGTCTGTTTTACCGAGAGACAGAGCAGATAGTTTTTACTTATATTTTTGAAGAAGACGATAAATTAAGCACATTAATTTTAAAAAAGGACTGAGTTTCATACAGTTCGGCAGACGCCTTCTTTAAGTGTCTCCTCAATCCTCGGCTCTTTACCTATATTAATGAAACTTGTTTAAAATTTTATAAGTATATAAAAGATAACTGTTGACAACCTCAAAGTAACAGACTAAAAAAAGTAAGACACTGATCGTACCTACCCAAGGTTGGTAGCAGCGGATGTCGTAAGTATCTTGTTGTATCGGGGTGATCTGGTTCGGATTGGCTCCCACTGAGTAGGTTAACAGTTGATCGATTTGCTCAACCCATAGCTTCAGCTTTCTGTCCATCTCCGATATCAGTTGTCCCGCTGAATCGCGGAGTAGATGCTTTGAAGGCTGGCGCTTACTAGATGCAAGAAAGTGACATCGCCTCGTAGCTCCTAGTACCAACGCTGGCCGAAGGATTATTCCTCTCAAGTAGTTCACGAGAAGGCCTAGCGCGATGGCCTCTTCTGCAGTGCCAGACGTGTCCCCCTGTTTAAGCCTCTGTTGATGAAGAAGTAATTAAGAAATTGAAACGTGGCTGGGTTTTTCCGCATGAACACAGCAACGAAGGAGTTGCTTCGTAAGAAAGCATTTCAAGGTCCTAGCCAGTCACCAGGCCCGAACCAGATGGAACATCTTTACCAGCAGCAGTGTGTGAAAACCTTTCCAAGAATTACAGAACACGTTTGAAATGTTTTGTTGCCAACAAAAGTATTGAAATAAACGATTTTCTTCATCAAATACTTATTTTCCACCATAATTTACCAATAAATTCATAACATATTATACAATGCGATTTTCTGGATTTGTTCTCTCAGTTCGTCTATAATATTTGAAGTGTACCTATCCAATGATAATTGCAGGCCTTTCAAACTTAAACAATCAGTGAATAACTAAATATTTTTTGCTCCAATGTAAATATGCTTCCAACTCAGATTTATAGAACCTTTAATGAAAAGCACCATGAAATCATTAGGAATGTTGGTGCAACCAATCATCCGACGGTAATCCCGTAACATGTGATCCATAGAAGCGGTGGATAATTAAATTACGTGTCTGTATGTGCGTGTGAAAATTTAACTGCTTGCCAAAACCTAGATTTCTAGGCTATGATGGTAATGAGTAAGACTAGCTTTTAGGATTTTCAGAATCTCCTGCTCCAATTGATTTCGAGTCGTGATAGAGAAATGCCCTGAAAATAATTCAAAGATTCATTTCGAGAAAGTTTTTTTTAATATTAAGGCTTAAATACTAGCGATTTGTTACAAATTTATTGTATATACTACTAATAGTAAATAGTAACATATACATATTTCTCTCGTAGATGAACAAAATCCTCCATGAACAATGCTCAAGTGACGAATAATGATCCATTTCCATATTTCGTAACACGGCGAATTACAATTGCTGTGGTTGATCCGTAGATGCCATTTTCCGTTGAAGAATCTGAATTATTTGCCCTGAAAATTGCGTCTGGCATGGACGCTTGAGTGCTTCGAACACTACTCACAGCTAATCTGCCTCAAAAATGCGTCAATCGAGCTTGAAGAAATTCTGTCGAACGTGACGCGTTCCCGTAGCTGAGGAAAACTCCATGGAAACAGGCATTTAGCCTGTTTATCCTCACGTAAGAGGATTGTGATTGATTAATTCGGGCTTAAAAGTTGAGATATTTGTATTGGTGAGACAGGCAAGCAAGCCATTGAGCGTTTGGGGTACCACATTGTGTTGGAGATTTATTCGAATTCCTCGCAATCCGAGCTTGTAACTATTGTAACCCCCCGGATTTATACCAAGACATCGCGTGGTATTTAAAAGACATACAATATCAAGTACGCGCCAATCAGACGTCACCATAGGTTTCCCTACCCGTTCGCAAAACCGCCATAGAACGTGAGCATTTGATGTCGCTCATGCACGTTGATTAGGTGATAAAGGTACCCTTGGCGTTAAACCGCGGGGACAGGCAGGATTTAGCAGATTAAATAATGCTTCCCCATTACGAAGGTTTGAATCAGTAGAAGTTGGGAATTCCAAATCGTGGAAGTCGGATGATCCGCGAGAGATGCAGAATTTGTTGCCACAAATAAACGAGGTTCAATATAAGGTAATTCAGCCCCCTGGTAAAAGCTTCGCAGGGTCATTGAAAGACGCCAAACGTTGGTGCACGTAAAATGCCTTGAATACATGAAAAACGTTCCCACTTCGATGGATTCTGGCAGCAATTCGATCACACAATGGCGTATCCTTTACTCTTGCGTCTTCCGTGATTGAGGCAAGGTCTCATTCCGCGTTGAAATTGACCCTGAACACGCGATCCATTGAAAGGCTACGTGTAACAGACTCAGGGCATTCAGCATGCGAAACGTATTGCAGCCATGCCAACTTATTGTTTTGGATGTATGCTCAATGGCGCGCAAAAAATCGTCTCGCTGCAGGATTTGCGTGGACCATTTGGCAATGATTGATATTGATCACAGGCGATTTTAGGCAAACAATACCACTAACTCCTCGATCGACAGTTCAGTTGCACAAAAGCTTAGGTCTTCCGGGTCAATTGATGGAAATTGGAAACGGGAAGGTTGCGGTTGATCAGACATCCGGAAAAATATCAGCATCCTAGCGGGATGGTCATCTCTGTGACGGTGACGATTGCTATCTGGTTTATCAAGAGTCAAGTAACTTACTAACTCGCACTCCCAAAACAGGATGCCTTATTCTGGATAAAAAACGGCGAAGAAGAGTCCTCTCTTTTCCCAGCTTATAAACCGCCATGGTAGTTTCCCCGTTATTAAGACTACCCGATGTTTACCCAAAGCATCGGTAGTATCGTAATTCACTTATTTCAGTTGTAGCATCAGGCAAAACTGCGGTCAAAGCGACGATGAATGGGCGCAATTGGCTGGTTTCACATAAATTAAGAATTTTCAGCACAAAAAACACATATTTTGGTTCCTGCTGAATTAAAACGGTGAATTGAAGAGCACGAGGCCTTCCATTCGCCGTTTAATACACGATTTGGAGGCTGGGTTGCGTAAACCGGAAAGGTTCCAAGTTTTCTCTGCATGACTGATTACTTGTGGAATGATGTAGTGGTCTATTCTGGACATCTATAGGTGGCACTGCCAACGACACCTGCGAAATGTCTCAGATATAAATTATAGAAACACCCATGAAGCCAGACGAACAAACAAAGCAGACGACAATAAATGTTACTGTTTCTGCACTTTCGTGTAACCTGGGTCCAGAATCGCGAATTTACAAGACATGGATAATTATGTTTGAGTTTAAAAAAATAATTTCCCGAAACGACCCAATGGCGAACCTAGTGATTACAATGAATCACGCACGAATGTTAGTCGCCATCGGTAAAATTAGTTTTGATTTCATGACTACATTATTTCTAATTAGGATAAACTGAACCTAAAGCGATGAAGACGACTGCAAAAAAGATTACGAAATGGTCTACAATATGCCCCATTAAATTTGAAATCGCTTTATTGATACCACTAGCAGCAAAACTTTCATCATGAAACATCTTCATTAATTTTAATTTCCGTCCTCCAAAGTGCCCCGCTGTTGACTGAAAAGCGCGCGGAAAGACAACTTTCCACCATTAGTTGAGATATTGCAACGTGTGTCAAAGTTATTGGATCAACCATTTGTTATGCAACCATCCCCGTAAGTATATATATGGCAGAAAGCAGCGCTGAGAAATCAAATCACAACCAACACAATGCGAACACTTCTTGTTTTCTTCCTCGTCGGTCTACTTGGTCTTGCGGCGGCTGTTCCAATGGAAACCCCGGAAGAAGAGAAACTCGCTCCAGTGAAACCCACTGAGGTTCCAGTCATGGAGGAAGAACTCCCAAGTGCTGCAGACTTTGTATCTCTGGACGAATTCCTATCGGCAGCCAGAGAAATATTTTTGCAAGACAATGTACGCAACACAATGAAGTATTTGGCGAGACAAGTTGCCCTCTACCTCGCATAAAGGATGCATCGACGAGCCAATTACAATTCTCTTCATCTTTCGTCTTCTCGTTTAATGTGTTTTTCAAGGATATAAAAATGCGTAGCCTTTAAAATGAACGACTTTTGCCGTCTGGGGTATTTGGTAGCATGGAATAGATGAGGGGGGTTGTTAGCATGATGGGATGGGATTAATGGAATCGTAAAGCATCGCCTATCGTTTTTTAGTAGAAGAAACGAAAATGCAGCTATTGAGATGCTGACAATCAGACTCTATCCAAAAACCGCAAGACATGAGTATTCCCAACACTTCAGGTGGGCCGTCAATAAGGTAGTCGAGTTGTGTTCATACAATGGCCTTTTGTTGAACGCATCAGAATTCGTCTCCATTAAGTTTTCCATGAGAGAAGATGTTGATTCGCAGGACATCGCCTCAATCCATTATTTCGCCTCGATCTCAAAATCTAAATTCTTCGGCGTTCTTTTCAATGATGCGAATGCCGTCGCCTCTGTGTCTTAGGCCATCGTTTTAGTAGTAATGAAGACCTTCTTCCTCGTCTGAATAATTTCTCGTATTGAATACTATTTCCCGTAATTTTCCTTGTCCTCAAATGTTTTGAATTTGTAACCCTGCGTTGACTGTTTCAAATAATCTAGACCTTTGATCTCCATCCAGTACACAATCCATGAACGTAACTTCCTCGCTGTAAATCTTTTTCTCGAATGTAAAGAGAATACCGTTCAATACACACACGAATGGCCATTATTATTTTCCCTGTTCAATAGTTTCGTCTCGAGCTCAAAACCTAAATATCGTTCAATACACACACGAATGACGGCATAGCGAAATTCGGTCATTATTACTTTCCCCGTTCATTAGTTTCGTCTACATTCCTCGACTTTATTTTCAACAGTCGATTGAAACCCAGCTTTATCTCTACCTACTACAGAAGCAGAGCGTTGTGTTTTTACATAATCCGACGAGGCTCTTAGTTCGACGATATTTAACTCTACAATCCTGCACATTTTAACCCCCGCTCAGTATTTTAAATATTTCATCACTAGAACCCAAACGAATAGAAGCCTTACCCCAAATACCTAATCTAATCGCCACAAATGCGCATAATCTATACATATAATGAGTCCAGTGGCATCAGCAAAGCCTTTGACTAGGATGAGAGCCTGTCTCGAATAAGATCTTCTTCTTCTTCTTCTTCTTCTTTAAATACGGGTAAATGTGTAGTCCTTGCGACCGTTTCAGCATTTTGAGATGAATTGTGCTAGGTGTGTTGTTAAAACGCCGGACCGTTTTAAATCGATATTTGAGCATATAGGTAAATGAAATCGTAATATCCTTGCAAACGGCTGCTTTTAGCATTGTATAATCAGGTTAAATGAAGAAGATTTCGTGGAAAGTATGACTGTTTCTCTTTCTGTGTGCGGTGATTAGAACCCACTTTTATTTTATAGCGATCGATCACAGCAGAATGACGCTTCCAATTAGGCCTCTCAGGTTTGTGTGCGTTAATGCATAGTTTCAATATTTCTTCACTTGAAGCAAACGAATAGAAGCCTTACCTCGAATACCATATCTAATCGCCTCAAATGCGCATAATCTATACATATAATGTGTCCTGTGGCTTCATCAAAGCCTTTAACTATGATTAGAGACTGTCTCGAATAAGAATTTCGTCAATAAAATCGCAGTATCCTTGAGAACGGCTGCGAATCTTCACCATGGTGAATTGACACAATCGATTTATGCAACCCCGTGGACTAATCCAGGGTGGTTATTGTAGCTGTTTAGTGCCAGTTTGCTATAACAACTGACAGGTCATTAGAACCCACTTGAATTTGATATTGATTGATCACCTGGAATGACGCTTTCGATTGGGCCTCTCAAGTCGATGTGCGTTAATACATACGTTCTTAACTCAGACCTCAAAAACAGTGTCAAATATCAATTTGCTTCGTTTTCGATCACAAAACCAATGCCCTATAATTTCATAGTAATCGGCCTGCTACATGTCGAAACAACTGAATCAACCAAGGCGTTAGAAATGCCTTGGAAACGCTGAAATATTCACAAGGTGGAAGACCTAGAGACGACATAGAAGGCAACAGGGAAGACGAAGACACGGCAGAATGGCTTTACTGAAGTTGTCGAGACGACACAAAGAAGACCGAGAGACAACAGAATGGACACAAAGGCAATACAGGGAAGACCTAGAGACGACATAGAAGGCAACAGGGAAGACGAAGACACGGCAGAATGGCTTTACTGAAGTTGTCGAGGCGACAGAAAGAAGACCGAGAGACAACAGAATGGACACAAAGGCAATACAGGGAAGATCTAGAGACGACATAGAAGGCAACAGGGAAGACGAAGACACGGCAGAATGGCTTTACTGAAGTTGTCGAGGCGACAGAAAGAAGACCGAGAGACAACAGAATGGACACAAAGGCAATACAGGGAAGATCTAGAGACGACATAGAAGGCAACAGGGAAGACGAAGACACGGCAGAATGGCTTTATGGAAGTTGTAGAGAGTGCAGAATGACCGTTGAAAAACACGTGGAGTCGACAAAAAGAAGACCAAGAGACAACAGTAATGACGTAAGAACGACAGAGAGCGCTTTATTGATATCGCTAGGAGCAAAACTTTCATCATGAAAAATCTTCATTAATTTTTATTTCCGTCGTCAAAGTGCCTCGCTTTTGATTGAAGATGCGGCGACTCTGGCGGTAGAGACTGTGGGAACCCCGAAAGAACAGAAACTCCTGAGGTTCCAGTCATAGAGGAAGACCTCCCAATAGTTCCAGACTTTGTATCCCTGGACGAATTCCTAGCCGCAGCCAGAGAAATAATTTTGCAACACAATGACGTTTTTAGCGAGACAAGTTGCCAACTACCTCGAATAAAGGATGCATCAAATGCTCTTCATCTTTCGTCTTCGCGTAGCCTTTAAAATGAACGACTTCTTCCGTCTCGGGTATTTGGTGGCATGGACAAGATGGGGGGGGGGTGTTTGTTAGCATGATGGGATGGGATTAATGGGTTCATAAAGCATCGCCTATCGTTTTTAAGTAGAAGAAACGAAAATGCTGGCGATCAGACTCCATCCAAAAACCGCAAGACATGAGTATTCCCAACACTTCAGGTGGGCTGTAACTGAGGTAGTCGAGTTGTGTCATACAATGGCCTTTTGTTGAGCGCATCAAAATGCGTCCCCATTAATATTTTCTATGAGAGAATATGTAGATTCGCAGGAAATCGCTTCAATCCATTAATTCGCCCCGATATCAAAATCTAAATTTTTCGGCGTTCTTTTCAACAGTCGAAGAAATGATGTGGATTCCGTCGCCTCTGTGTCTAAGGTCACCGTTTTAGTAGAAAGCTCAAGCCAAATGAAGACCTTCTTCTTCGTCTGTAAAATTTCTCTTATTGATTACTTTTTCCCGTAATTTTCCTTGACTCCAATTGCTGTGAAATTGTAACCCTCGTTGACGTTTTCCAATAATCTCTACCTTTGATCTCCATCCAGTACACAATCTATGAACGTAGCTTGACCAATGGAACATTCCCCGCTGTTCTTTCCATCCCTAAATGTAAATCTCTTTCTCGAATGTGAAGAGAATACCGTTCAATACACACACGAATGACGGCATAGCGAAATTCGGTCATTATTATTTTCCCCGTTCATTAGTTTCGTCTAAATTCCTCGGCTTTATTTTCAACAGTCGATTGAAACCCAGCTTTATCTCTACCTACTACAGAAGCAGAGCGTTGTGTTTTTACATAATCCGACGAGGCTCTTAGTTCGACGATATTTAACTCTACAATCCTGCATAATTGACCCCCAGCTCAGTATATTAAATATTTCTTCCCTAGAACCCAAACGAATAGAAGCCTTACCCCAAATACCTAATCTAATCGCCACAAATGCGCATTATCTATTCATGAAATGAGTCCAGTGGCATCAGTAAAGCCTTTGACTATGACTAGAGACTAAGATCTTGAATAAGATCTTCTCCTTAAAATGTGGGTAAATGTGTAGTTCTTGCGACCGTTCCATAATTTTGAAATGAATTGCGTTTGGTGTGTTTTTCAAACGTTGGATAGTTTAAAATCGAAGTTTGAGCGGATTGGTCAATGTCATAGCAATATCCTTGCAAACGGCTGCTTTTAATATTGTAAAATCAGGTTAAATGAAGAAGATTTCGTGGAAAGTATGACTGTTTCTCTTTCTGTGTGCGGTGATTAGAACCAACTTTTATTTGATAGCAATCGATCACAGCAGAATGACGCTTCCAATTAGGCCTCTTAGGTTTGTGTGCGTTAATGCATAGTTTCAATATTTCTTCACTTGAAGCAAACGAATAGAAGCCTTACCCCGAATACCATATCTAATCGCCTCAAATGCGCATAATCTATACATATAATGTGTTGTGTGGCTTCATCAAAGCCTTTAATTATGATGAGAGACTGTCTCGAATGTAATCGTATCCTTTTGATGCGGGTGAATGTGTAGTCAGCATTTTGAAATGAATCGCGCTCGGTGTGTTGTCCAACCGTCGGACCGTTTAAAATCGATGTTTGAGCGAATAGTTTAATAAAATCGCTCTATCCTTGAGAACGGCTGCGAATCTTCACCATGGTGAATTGACACAATCGATTGATGCAACCCCGTGGACTAATCCAGGGTGGTTATTGTAGCTGTTTAGTGCCAGTTTGCTATAACAACTGACAGGTCATTAGAACCCACTTGAATTTGATATTGATGGATCACCTGGAATGACGTCTTGAATTGGGCCTCTCAAATCGATGTGCGTTAATACATACGTTCTTAACTCAGACCTCAAAACCGGTGTCAAATATCAATTTGCTTCGTTTTCGATCACAAAACCAATGCCCTATAATTTCATAGCAATCGGCCTGCTACATATCGAAACAACTGAATCAACCAAGGCGTTAGAAATGCCTTGGAAACGCTGAAATATTCACCCGAAACGAAATAGACGTGACCGTAATAAATCAGTTTTTTTTAATTTTCCGCAAATCGACCATTCCGTTGTCAACCAATAGCGCTCCCGAGATTACGGAGTAAGAAAAATGCATCAACCTGATCACTATTTATGTTTTATGTACTTGTGAGGTTTTTCGCTATAAATACGAAATGTCGCTCCCGTGGGCGAATTATATGACTTGAAAAGGTTCACAAGGTTTTCCTGCAAGTCGTTCACTTCCTTTACTGCACTGAGCCACTCCTGTTTGACTGAATAAAACATGTTGTGGCCAACTATTTTGGGACTCTGTCCTGCCCATGGGTATCGCCCGCCGGTTCGAATACACGCTTTCTTAAATGTTCTGACTGTTTAACCCTTCGTAGGCTTTTAAAATAATCTCCTTTTCTAGTGGCCGACATATTCTCTCCATTCGAGATCTTCGTTCAACGCCCCTTACATTCTTGTTCGAAAATCGCTGCTCCTATTTTAAGTTTTTTCAAAATCAAATCTCTTCGACCATTGCGTGGGCTATACCGTTCAATAGCCTCAGAACGGCGGCATATCGCAAATTGGTCCTTTTATATTTGCAGAACTGTCTTTGCATTTATATTTTCTATTTTCATTTTGAAGTCGGAATCTGCGAAAACGTTGTAAGTTCGACTTTTATAACCTCTTGAAAGGTTTCCTGTAGACAGACCACACCGACAGGTCGAAACATAGCAGTTGTTAGCAGAAAGATAAAATCGTCAAATTTGTTCAGAATCGAACGAGCAGGAAGCGCTGTATTTGCAGGATAGGGACTGCGAACAACATTGAGCAAACCAGATCGATGATTGGGCTTGATGTAAGTGAGTGGTTATTGGGGGGATTGCAATAGTCAGCGTTCAAAAGGAAGGTTGACTATTTTGCCCATTAAAAATACGAAACCACGCTCACCTTTACAAATACTTTGAATCAATCAGATTCCAAAATTTCCTAAGTCGAACATATAAGGCATTACTTATACAAACGGCAGTAGCGAGTATCATTTTCTATACAACTGAATTATGCGTCTATACCTAATTAAATAGGCAATGCCAATACTATTCGAAATTAAATAATTTCGTGCTTAAAATCGGCAAAGTTAGGAAATATCGTTATTTACTAACATTGATTTTTGTGGAGCTAAGTATTTTATCGAAAATTTAGAGATGTTAAACAAATTCATTTTTAATTTTTTGTTGCACTAATGGTGCGCAATTTTTTTCGTAACCAGGTAATGTTCACACAACACCCAATATTGCGAGAAGTACTACTTTTTCCAACAAATTACTAGGTATTAGAGCAATCAGATCGAGCTCTTAAACTGGTCATCAAATTGGGCTTGATATAAATGAGTGGTTGTGAGGGGGAATCGGTTTGGCAGGACAAGGAATATTGTCTGAAAAAACCCAATAGAGCATAAATAAGAATGAAACATGAATCTCGTTTTGAGAAATAAATATGGTTTTCGGTGTGGTTTTTTATAAAAGGACTCCTATTTTCCACGCATAAGCCATGCCAAGTAATGACAGCTCGCAAAAATACTAAATCGTTTTAGTTCGAATAATGAACCGAATAATAAATTCATCATTTTCCAGTTTGGTCATTGGTCAATTATGATATCTGGTCACCACGACGAATTGGCTACTTCCTTCACTGACAATCAAGCCCGGATTGATGTCGGAACACGGAACCGCGGATCAAACGACATGATCACCTGCTTCAGATATAGACTTCTTTGCGTAATGTCAGTAATTCTCATTCACGACGTCACGTGCACAAGGTACTTTTTTTCCAATTATATAACGTCAATTCGATGTTACATTAGAATCGAAATTTAAAACAAACAAAATAGATATAGAAGGTTGCATTTATAAGAAGATAATAATAATAATAATAATAATTGTAGTGGCTTTATTGAGGTCGCGATGCTAACTAATCGTAAAAAACGTAAAGAACGCAAAGGCCCCCATTTAAAGGAAATATCCGTAACGTGTTATTATTTTTATTTTTATTACAACTACAACTACAACAACTACTACTTCTTCTACTACTAATATTAATGCTACTTATAATAATAATAATAATAATAATAATACTACGTCTACAACGTTAATACTGCTACTATTAGTACTTTCAATACTTTTGCTACTACTAATAATGTTCATAATAACACTTTTCATTATTATTCGAATATTCACTCGGGTGTACAAAAAGCATTATTTGAGAAGGTTTTTACTTGATCAAGGTCACCTGCTTCAGATGCATACTGCTTCGTGGCATGTCAGAAATTGTCATTCACAGAATCACGTGCCACATTGTACTTCTATCCCAAATAATTAACGCAAATGCCATGATTATTTTACTCCAGAATTACTTCTACTACTTCTACTACTACTACTACTACTAACTACTACTACTACTACTACTACTACTACTACTACTACTACTACTACTACTACTACTACTACGATTACTAATACTACTTCTACTACTACTTATAATTCTACTTCTGATAGTTTATAATTCGTTTTGTCTGCATCGTTGCGTTTTAAATATATTCATATCCATCGAAGAGGTCAAAGCCCACGGAAATGACTTCAATGTAAGATCGGTTGATCTCTAGTCGCTTATTTGTCACAATACCTACTAATCCTTCGACTATTTCTACAAAAAATCTTCTACTAAAACTACTGCTTCTACGATTACTACTACAACAACTACTTCTACTATAGCTTCTACAAATAATGTTAATTATACCAATTTTAATAATATTACTCAAAACGGGACTTGGTTTTCCCCCGCTGGAAACGAATTCTACACATACTACTAATAATTAAATAACCACGAAAAAACGATTACTACTTCGATTACTACTTCAACTACTGCAACAGCGACTACAAAAATAACCACAATTACTACTGTTTTCTCATAGATGAATGCAAAACGGCTTCATTATTTGCAGACTTTTTTATTGTATGGAAACTAATCAGAACATTTAGAGTAAATTGTGTCCATTAAAAAATAAAGCAGCACAATTACTTCTTTGGGCTCACACGGAAACAGCCGAATGGGAAAGGCAATGTTGGATAGCAAAAAACTGTACATATCAACGTCTAATTTGCTATCTAACACCCTAGACAATGTGCTGGATACTAACAAAAATCTTAATTTATTTTCATTTTCCGCCTCCAAAGTCCCCTGCGCAAGATTCAAAAGCGCGCGGAAATACGATTTTTTACCCTTGGTGGAGCCGCTGCAACGTGCGTCAAAGTTATTGGATCAACAATTTGTCATGCAAACATCCCCGTTAGTATATATATGGCAGAAAGCAGCGCTGAGAAGTCATACCACAACCAACACAATGCGAACACTTCTCGTTTTCTTGCTCGTCGGTCTTGCGGCGGTTCTTGCGGTGGAGTCTGTGGGCACCAAAGGACGCCCGACACCCCCTCCCACGCTTCCAGACATGGAGGAGGAACCCCCAATGGCTCCAGACTTTATTTCCCTGGAAGAATTCCTAGCCGAAGCCAAAAAAATATTTCTGCAACCCAGAGTGCGCTTAACAATGCAGTATTTGGCAGAACAAATTGGCAACTACCTCGAATAAAGGAGGCATGGACGAGCCAATTAAAATTCTCTCCATCTTTCGTCTTCTCGTTTAATATGTTTTTCAAGGATATAAAAATGTGTAGCCTTTAACATGAACGAGTTCTGCCGTCTCGGGTATTTGGTGGCATGGACAAGATGGGGGGGTTTGTTAGGTTGATGAGGTGGATTAATGGGTTCGTCTCTGCGTCTTCCTAGTTGTCCTCTCTGTGTCGTCTATGCGTCTTCTTTGGTTAACTCTCTGTCGTCTCTGCGTCTTCCTTGGTCTCTCTCTGTCGTCTCTACAACTTCTTTGGTCTCTCTGTGTCGTCTTTAGGTCTTCCTTGGTTACTCTCTGTCGCCTCTACTTCTTCCTTGTTGTCTCTCTCTGTCGTCTCTACGCCTTTCTTGTTTTCTCTCTCTGTCGTCTCTACTTCTTCCTTGTTGTCTCTTTCTGTCGTCTCTTCGTCTTCCTTGTTGTCTCTTTCTGTCGTCTCTACGTCTTCCTTGTTGTCTCTCTCTGTCGTCTCTACTTCTTCCTTGAACTCTCTCTGTCTTCTTACGTCTTCTTTGGTTACTCTCTGTCGTCTCTACTTCTTCCTTGTTGTCTCTCTCTGTCGTCTCTTCGTCTTCCTTGTTGTCCTCTCTCTTTCGTCTCTGCGTCTTATTTGTCGTCCTCTCTCTTTCGTCTCTGCGTCTTTCTTGTTTTTTCTCTCGGTCGTCTCTACTTCTTCCTTGTTGTCTCTCTCTGTCGTCTCTTCGTCTTCCTTGTTGTCCTCTCTCTTTCGTCTCTGCGTCTTCCTTGTTATCCTCTCTCTTTCGTCTCTGCGTCTTCCTTGTTGTCTCTCTCTGTCGTCTCTTCGTCTTCCTTGTTGTCCTCTCTCTTTCGTCTCTGCGTCTTCCTTGTTGTCCTCAATCTTTCGTCTCTACTTCTTCCTTGAACTCTCTCTGTCTTCTTACGTCTTCTTTGGTTACTCTCTGTCGTCTCTACTTCTTCCTTGAACTCTCTCTGTCTTCTTACGTCTTCTTTGGTTACTCTCTGTCGTCTCAACTTCTTCCTTGAACTCTCTCTGTCTTCTTACGTCTTCTTTGGTTACTCTCGGTAGTCTCTACTTCTTCCTTGTTGTCTCTCTCTGTCGTCTCTTCGTCTTCCTTGTTGTCCTCTCTCTTTCGTCTCTGCGTCTTTCTTGTTTTCTCTCTCTGTCGTCTCTGCGTCTTCCTTGTTGTCCTCTCTCTTTCGTCTCTGCGTCTTCCTTGTTGTCCTCTCTCTTTCGTCTCTGCGTCTTCCTTGTTGTCCTCTCTCTTTCGTCTCTGCGTCTTTCTTGTTTTCTCTCTCTGTCGTCTCTGCGTCTTCCTTGTTGTCCTCTCTCTTTCGTCTCTGCGTCTTCCTTGTTGTCCTCTCTCTGTCGTCTCTTCGTCTTCCTTGTTGTCCTCTCTCTTTCGTCTCTGCGTCTTTCTTGTTTTCTCTCTCTGTCGTCTCTGCGTCTTCCTTGTTGTCCTCTCTCTTTCGTCTCTGCGTCTTCCTTGTTGTCCTCTCTCTGTCGTCTCTGCGTCTTCCTTGTTGTCCTCTCTCTTTCGTCCCTGCGTCTTCCTTGTTGTCCTCTCTCTTTCGTCTCTGCGTCTTCCTTGTTGTCCTCTCTCTTTCGTCCCTGCGTCTTCCTTGTTGTCCTCTCTCTTTCGTCTCTGCGTCTTCCTTGTTGTCCTCTCTCTTTCGTCCCTGCGTCTTCCTTGTTGTCCTCTCTCTTTCGTCTCTGCGTCTTCCTTGTTGTCCTCTCTCTGTCGTCTCTGCGTCTTCCTTGTTGTCCTCTATCTTTCGTCCCTGCGTCTTCCTTGTTGTCCTCTCTCTTTCGTCTCTGCGTCTTCCTCGTTGTCCTCTCTCTTTCGTCTCTGCGTCTTCCTTGTCGTCCTCTCTCTTTCGTCTCTGCGTCTTTCTTGTTTTCTCTCTCTGTCGTCTCTGCGTCTTCCTTGTTGTCCTCTCTCTTTCGTCTCTGCGTCTTCCTTGTTGTCCTCTCTCTTTCGTCTCTGCGTCTTTCTTGTTGTTCTCTCTCTGTCGTCTCTGCGTCTTCCTTGTTGTCCTCTCTCTTTCGTCTCTGCGTCTTCCTTGTTGTCCTCTCTCTTTCGTCTCTGCGTCTTCCTTGTTGTCCTCTCTCTTTCGTCTCTGCGTCTTCCTTGTTGTCCTCTCTCTTTCGTCTCTGCGTCTTTCTTGTTTTCTCTCTCTGTCGTCTCTGCGTCTTCCTTGTTGTCCTCTCTCTTTCGTCTCTGCGTCTTCCTTGTTGTCCTCTCTCTTTCGTCTCTGCGTCTTCCTTGTTGTCCTCTCTCTTTCGTCTCTGCGTCTTTCTTGTTTTCTCTCTCTGTCGTCTCTGCGTCTTCCTTGTTGTCCTCTCTCTTTCGTCTCTGCGTCTTCCTTGTTGTCCTCTCTCTGTCGTCTCTTCGTCTTCCTTGTTGTCCTCTCTCTTTCGTCTCTGCGTCTTTCTTGTTTTCTCTCTCTGTCGTCTCTGCGTCTTCCTTGTTGTCCTCTCTCTTTCGTCTCTGCGTCTTCCTTGTTGTCCTCTCTCTTTCGTCTCTGCGTCTTCCTTGTTGTCCTCTCTCTTTCGTCTCTGCGTCTTCCTTGTTGTCCTCTCTCTTTCGTCTCTGCGTCTTCCTTGTTGTCCTCTCTCTTTCGTCTCTGCGTCTTCCTTGTTGTCCTCTCTCTGTCGTCTCTGCGTCTTCCTTGTTGTCCTCTCTCTTTCGTCTCTGCGTCTTCCTTGTTGTCCTCTCTCTTTCGTCCCTGCGTCTTCCTTGTTGTCCTCTCTCTTTCGTCTCTGCGTCTTCCTTGTTGTCCTCTCTCTTTCGTCTCTGCGTCTTCCTTGTCGTCCTCTCTCTTTCGTCTCTGCGTCTTTCTTGTTTTCTCTCTCTGTCGTCTCTGCGTCTTTCTTGTTGTCCTCTCTCTTTCGTCTCTGCGTCTTCCTTGTTGTCTCTTTCTGTCGTCTCTACCTCTTCCTTGTTGTCTTCTCTCTTTGTCTCTGCGTCTTTCTTGTTTTCTCTCTCTGTCGTCTCTGCGTCTTTCTTGTTTTCTCTCTTTTTCGTCTCTGCGTCTTCCTTGTTGTCTCTTTCTGTCGTCTCTACCTCTTCCTTGTTGTCTTCTCTCTTTGTCTCTGCGTCTTTCTTGTTTTCTCTCTCTGTCGTCTCTGCGTCTTTCTTGTTTTCTCTCTTTTTCGTCTCTGCGTCTTCCTTGTTGTCTCTTTCTGTCGTCTCTACCTCTTCCTTGTTGTCTTCTCTCTTTGTCTCTGCGTCTTTCTTGTTTTCTCTCTCTGTCGTCTCTGCGTCTTTCTTGTTTTCTCTCTTTTTCGTCTCTGCGTCTTCCTTGTTGTCTCTTTCTGTCGTCTCTACCTCTTCCTTGTTGTCTTCTCTCTTTGTCTCTGCGTCTTTCTTGTTTTCTCTCTCTGTCGTCTCTGCGTCTTTCTTGTTTTCTCTCTTTTTCGTCTCTGCGTCTTCCTTGTTGTCTCTTTCTGTCGTCTCTACCTCTTCCTTGTTGTCTTCTCTCTTTGTCTCTGCGTCTTTCTTGTTTTCTCTCTCTGTCGTCTCTGCGTCTTTCTTGTTTTCTCTCTTTTTCGTCTCTGCGTCTTCCTTGTTGTCTCTTTCTGTCGTCTCTACCTCTTCCTTGTTGTCTTCTCTCTTTGTCTCTGCGTCTTTCTTGTTTTCTCTCTCTGTCGTCTCTGCGTCTTTCTTGTTTTCTCTCTCTTTCGTCTCTGCGTCTTCCTTGTTGTCTCTTTCTGTCGTCTCTACCTCTTCCTTGTTGTCTTCTCTCTTTGTCTCTGCGTCTTTCTTGTTTTCTCTCTCTGTCGTCTCTGCGTCTTTCTTGTTTTCTCTCTTTTTCGTCTCTGCGTCTTCCTTGTTGTCTCTTTCTGTCGTCTCTACCTCTTCCTTGTTGTCTTCTCTCTTTGTCTCTGCGTCTTTCTTGTTTTCTCTCTTTTTCGTCTCTGCGTCTTCCTTGTTGTCTCTTTCTGTCGTCTCTACCTCTTCCTTGTTGTCTTCTCTCTTTCGTCTCTGCGTCTTTCTTGTTTTCTCTCTCTGTCGTCTCTGCGTCTTTCTTGTTTTCTCTCTTTTTCGTCTCTGCGTCTTCCTTGTTGTCTCTTTCTGTCGTCTCTACCTCTTCCTTGTTGTCTTCTCTCTTTGTCTCTGCGTCTTTCTTGTTTTCTCTCTCTGTCGTCTCTGCGTCTTTCTTGTTTTCTCTCTTTTTCGTCTCTGCGTCTTCCTTGTTGTCTCTTTCTGTCGTCTCTACCTCTTCCTTGTTGTCTTCTCTCTTTGTCTCTGCGTCTTTCTTGTTGTCTCTCTCTTTCGTCTCTGCGTCTTCCTTGTTGTCCTCTCTCTTTCGTCTCTGCGTCTTCCTTGTCGTCCTCTCTCTTTCGTCTCTGCGTCTTTCTTGTTTTCTCTCTTTTTCGTCTCTGCGTCTTCCTTGTTGTCTCTTTCTGTCGTCTCTACCTCTTCCTTGTTGTCCTCTCTCTTTCGTCTCTGCGTCTTCCTTGTTGTCCTCTCTCTTTCGTCTCTGCGTCTTCCTTGTTATCCTCTCTCTTTCGTCTCTGCGTCTTCCTTGTTGTCCTCTCTCTTTCGTCTCTGCGTCTTCCTTGTTGTCCTCTCTCTTTCGTCTCTGCGTCTTCCTTGTCGTCCTCTCTCTTTCGTCTCTGCGTCTTTCTTGTTTTCTCTCTCTTTCGTCTCTGCGTCTTTCTTGTTTTCTCTCTCTGTCGTCTCTGCGTCTTCCTTGTTGTCTCTTTCTGTCGTCTCTACCTCTTCCTTGTTGTCTTCTCTCTTTGTCTCTGCGTCTTTCTTGTTTTCTCTCTCTGTCGTCTCTGCGTCTTTCTTGTTTTCTCTCTTTTTCGTCTCTGCGTCTTCCTTGTTGTCTCTTTCTGTCGTCTCTACTTCTTCCTTGTTGTCTTCTCTCTTTGTCTCTGCGTCTTTCTTGTTTTCTCTCTCTGTCGTCTCTGCGTCTTTCTTGTTTTCTCTCTTTTTCGTCTCTGCGTCTTCCTTGTTGTCTCTTTCTGTCGTCTCTACCTCTTCCTTGTTGTCTTCTCTCTTTGTCTCTGCGTCTTTCTTGTTTTCTCTCTTTTTCGTCTCTGCGTCTTCCTTGTTGTCTCTTTCTGTCGTCTCTACCTCTTCCTTGTTGTCTTCTCTCTTTGTCTCTGCGTCTTTCTTGTTTTCTCTCTCTGTCGTCTCTGCGTCTTTCTTGTTTTCTCTCTTTTTCGTCTCTGCGTCTTCCTTGTTGTCTCTTTCTGTCGTCTCTACCTCTTCCTTGTTGTCTTCTCTCTTTGTCTCTGCGTCTTTCTTGTTTTCTCTCTCTGTCGTCTCTGCGTCTTTCTTGTTTTCTCTCTCTGTCGTCTCTGCGTCTTTCTTGTTTTCTCTCTCTTTCGTCTCTGCGTCTTCCTTGTTGTCTCTTTCTGTCGTCTCTACCTCTTCCTTGTTGTCCTCTCTCTTTCGTCTCTGCGTCTTTCTTGTTTTCTCTCTCTTTCGTCTCTGCGTCTTCCTTGTTGTCCTCTCTCTTTCGTCTCTGCGTCTTCCTTGTTGTCCTCTCTCTTTCGTCTCTGCGTCTTTCTTGTTTTCTCTCTCTTTCGTCTCTGCGTCTTCCTTGTTGTCCTCTCTCTTTCGTCTCTGCGTCTTCCTTGTTGTCCTCTCTCTTTCGTCTCTGCGTCTTCCTTGTTGTCCTCTCTCTTTCGTCTCTGCGTCTTCCTTGTTGTCCTCTCTCTTTCGTCTCTGCGTCTTTCTTGTTGTTCTCTCTCTTTCGTCTCTGCGTCTTTCTTGTTTTCTCTCTCTGTCGTCTCTGCGTCTTCCTTGTTGTCCTCTCTCTTTCGTCTCTGCGTCTTCCTTGTTGTCTTCTCTCTTTCGTCTCTGCGTCTTCCTTGTTATCCTCTCTCTTTCGTCTCTGCGTCTTCCTTGTTGTCTCTCTCTGTCGTCTCTTCGTCTTCCTTGTTGTCCTCTCTCTTTCGTCTCTGCGTCTTTCTTGTTTTCTCTCTCTGTCGTCTCTGCGTCTTCCTTGTTGTCCTCTCTCTTTCGTCTCTGCGTCTTCCTTGTTGTCCTCTCTCTTTCGTCTCTGCGTCTTCCTTGTTGTCCTCTCTCTTTCGTCTCTGCGTCTTTCTTGTTTTCTCTCTCTGTCGTCTCTGCGTCTTCCTTGTTGTCCTCTCTCTTTCGTCTCTGCGTCTTCCTTGTTGTCCTCTCTCTTTCGTCTCTGCGTCTTCCTTGTTGTCCTCTCTCTTTCGTCTCTGCGTCTTCCTTGTTGTCCTCTCTCTTTCGTCTCTGCGTCTTTCTTGTTGTCCTCTCTCTTTCGTCTCTGCGTCTTCCTTGTTGTCCTCTCTCTTTCGTCTCTGCGTCTTTCTTGTTGTCCTCTCTTTTTCGTCTCTGCGTCTTCCTTGTTGTCTCTCTCTGTCGTCTCTTCGTCTTCCTTGTTGTCCTCTCTCTTTCGTCTCTGCGTCTTCCTTGTTGTCCTCTCTCTTTCGTCTCTGCGTCTTCCTTGTTGTCTCTCTCTTTCGTCTCTGCGTCTTCCTTGTTGTCCTCTCTCTTTCGTCTCTGCGTCTTTCTTGTTTTCTCTCTCTGTCGTCTCTGCGTCTTCCTTGTTGTCCTCTCTCTTTCGTCTCTGCGTCTTCCTTGTTGTCCTCTCTCTTTCGTCTCTGCGTCTTCCTTGTTGTCCTCTCTCTTTCGTCTCTGCGTCTTTCTTGTTTTCTCTCTCTTTCGTCTCTGCGTCTTCCTTGTTGTCTCTTTCTGTCGTCTCTACCTCTTCCTTGTTGTCCTCTCTCTTTCGTCTCTGCGTCTTCCTTGTTGTCTTCTCTCTTTCGTCTCTGCGTCTTCCTTGTTATCCTCTCTCTTTCGTCTCTGCGTCTTCCTTGTTGTCCTCTCTCTTTCGTCTCTGCGTCTTCCTTGTTGTTCTCTCTCTTTCGTCTCTGCGTCTTCCTTGTTGTCCTCTCTCTTTCGTCTCTGCGTCTTCCTTGTTGTCCTCTCTCTTTCGTCTCTGCGTCTTCCTTGTCGTCCTCTCTCTTTCGTCTCTGCGTCTTTCTTGTTTTCTCTCTTTCGTCTCTGCGTCTTTCTTGTTTTCTCTCTCTGTCGTCTCTGCGTCTTTCTTGTT
Source organism: Proteocephalus fallax (assembly GCA_028672205.1). NCBI lineage: Eukaryota > Metazoa > Platyhelminthes > Cestoda > Proteocephalidea > Proteocephalidae > Proteocephalus > Proteocephalus fallax. Next base: position 187,048 of record JAPUBX010001002.1, on the reverse strand, counting down.
GTCCTCTCTCTTTCGTCTCTGCGTCTTCCTTGTTGTCTTCTCTCTTTCGTCTCTGCGTCTTCCTTGTTATCCTCTCTCTTTCGTCTCTGCGTCTTCCTTGTTGTCTCTCTCTGTCGTCTCTTCGTCTTCCTTGTTGTCCTCTCTCTTTCGTCTCTGCGTCTTTCTTGTTTTCTCTCTCTGTCGTCTCTGCGTCTTCCTTGTTGTCCTCTCTCTTTCGTCTCTGCGTCTTCCTTGTTGTCCTCTCGCTTTCGTCTCTGCGTCTTCCTTGTTGTCCTCTCTCTTTCGTCTCTGCGTCTTCCTCGTTGTCCTCTCTCTTTCGTCTCTGCGTCTTTCTTGTTTTCTCTCTCTGTCGTCTCTGCGTCTTCCTTGTTGTCCTCTCTCTTTCGTCTCTGCGTCTTCCTTGTTGTCCTCTCTCTTTCGTCTCTGCGTCTTCCTTGTTGTCCTCTCTCTATCGTCTCTGCGTCTTCCTTGTTGTCCTCTCTCTTTCGTCTCTGCGTCTTTCTTGTTGTCCTCTCTCTTTCGTCTCTGCGTCTTTCTTGTCGTCCTCTCTCTTTCGTCTCTGCGTCTTTCTTGTTTTCTCTCTTTTTCGTCTCTGCGTCTTCCTTGTTGTCTCTTTCTGTCGTCTCTACCTCTTCCTTGTTGTCCTCTCTCTTTCGTCTCTGCGTCTTCCTTGTTGTCTTCACTCTTTCGTCTCTGCGTCTTCCTTGTTATCCTCTCTCTTTCGTCTCTGCGTCTTCCTTGTTGTCCTCTCTCTTTCGTCTCTGCGTCTTTCTTGTTTTCTCTCCTTTTCGTCTCTGCGTCTTCCTTGTTGTCCTCTCTCTTTCGTCTCTGCGTCTTCCTTGTTGTCCTCTTTCTTTCGTCTCTGCGTCTTCCTTGTCGTCCTCTCTCTTTCGTCTCTGCGTCTTTCTTGTTTTCTCTCTTTTTCGTCTCTGCGTCTTTCTTGTTTTCTCTCTCTGTCGTCTCTGCGTCTTTCTTGTCGTCCTCTCTCTTTCGTCTCTGCGTCTTTCTTGTTTTCTCTCTCTTTCGTCTCTGCGTCTTCCTTGTTGTCTCTTTCTGTCGTCTCTACCTCTTCCTTGTTGTCCTCTCTCTTTCGTCTCTGCGTCTTCCTTGTTGTCTTCACTCTTTCGTCTCTGCGTCTTCCTTGTTATCCTCTCTCTTTCGTCTCTGCGTCTTCCTTGTTTTCTCTCTCTTTCGTCTCTGCGTCTTTCTTGTTTTCTCTCTTTTTCGTCTCTGCGTCTTCCTTGTTGTCCTCTCTCTTTCGTCTCTGCGTCTTCCTTGTTGTCCTCTCTCTTTCGTCTCTGCGTCTTCCTTGTTGTCTCTCTCTGTCGTCTCTTCGTCTTCCTTGTTGTCCTCTCTCTTTCGTCTCTGCGTCTTTCTTGTTTTCTCTCTCTGTCGTCTCTGCGTCTTCCTTGTTGTCCTCTCTCTTTCGTCTCTGCGTCTTCCTTGTTGTCCTCTCTCTTTCGTCTCTGCGTCTTCCTTGTTGTCCTCTCTCTTTCGTCTCTACTTCTTCCTTGAACTCTCTCTGTCTTCTTACGTCTTCTTTGGTTACTCTCTGTCGTCTCTACTTCTTCCTTGAACTCTCTCTGTCTTCTTACGTCTTCTTTGGTTACTCTCTGTCGTCTCTACTTCTTCCTTGAACTCTCTCTGTCTTTTTACGTCTTCTTTGGTTACTCTCGGTAGTCTCTACTTCTTCCTTGTTGTCTCTCTCTGTCGTCTCTTCGTCTTCCTTGTTGTCCTCTCTCTTTCGTCTCTGCGTCTTTCTTGTTTTCTCTCTCTGTCGTCTCTGCGTCTTCCTTGTTGTCCTCTCTCTTTCGTCTCTGCGTCTTCCTTGTTGTCCTCTCTCTTTCGTCTCTGCGTCTTCCTTGTTGTCCTCTCTCTTTCGTCTCTGCGTCTTCCTTGTTGTCCTCTCTCTTTCGTCTCTGCGTCTTTCTTGTTTTCTCTCTCTGTCGTCTCTGCGTCTTCCTTGTTGTCCTCTCTCTTTCGTCTCTGCGTCTTCCTTGTTGTCCTCTCTCTTTCGTCTCTGCGTCTTCCTTGTTGTCCTCTCTCTTTCGTCTCTGCGTCTTCCTTGTTGTCTCTCTCTGTCGTCTCTGCGTCTTCCTTGTTGTCCTCTCTCTTTCGTCTCTGCGTCTTCCTTGTTGTCCTCTCTCTTTCGTCTCTGCGTCTTCCTTGTTTTCTCTCTCTGTCGTCTCTGCGTCTTCCTTGTTGTCCTCTCTCTTTCGTCTCTGCGTCTTCCTTGTTGTCCTCTCTCTTTCGTCTCTGCGTCTTTCTTGTTTTCTCTCTCTGTCGTCTCTGCGTCTTCCTTGTTGTCCTCTCTCTTTCGTCTCTGCGTCTTCCTTGTTGTCCTCTCTCTTTCGTCTCTGCGTCTTCCTTGTTGTCTCTCTCTGTCGTCTCTGCGTCTTCCTTGTTGTCCTCTCTCTTTCGTCTCTGCGTCTTCCTTGTTGTCCTCTCTCTTTCGTCTCTGCGTCTTCCTTGTCGTCCTCTCTCTTTCGTCTCTGCGTCTTTCTTGTTTTCTCTCTCTGTCGTCACTGCGTCTTTCTTGTTTTCTCTCTTTTTCGTCTCTGCGTCTTCCTTGTTGTCTCTTTCTGTCGTCTCTACCTCTTCCTTGTTGTCCTCTCTCTTTCGTCTCTCCGTCTTCTGTGTTGTCTTCTCTCTTTCGTCTCTGCGTCTTCCTTGTTATCCTCTCTCTTTCGTCTCTGCGTCTTCCTTGTTGTCTCTCTCTGTCGTCTCTTCGTCTTCCTTGTTGTCCTCTCTCTTTCGTCTCTGCGTCTTTCTTGTTTTCTCTCTCTGTCGTCTCTGCGTCTTCCTTGTTGTCCTCTCTCTTTCGTCTCTGCGTCTTCCTTGTTGTCCTCTCTCTTTCGTCTCTGCGTCTTCCTTGTTGTCCTCTCTCTTTCGTCTCTGCGTCTTCCTTGTTGTCCTCTCTCTTTCGTCTCTGCGTCTTCCTTGTCGTCCTCTTTCTTTCGTCTCTGCGTCTTCCTTGTTGTCCTCTCTCTTTCGTCTCTGCGTCTTTCTTGTTTTCTCTCTCTTTCGTCTCTGCGTCTTCCTTGTTGTCTCTCTCTGTCGTCTCTGCGTCTTCCTTGTTGTCCTCTCTCTTTCGTCTCTGCGTCTTCCTTGTTGTCTTCTCTCTTTCGTCTCTGCGTCTTTCTTGTTTTCTCTCTCTTTCGTCTCTGCGTCTTCCTTGTCGTCCTCTCTCTTTCGTCTCTGCGTCTTCCTTGTTTTCTCTCTCTGTCGTCTCTGCGTCTTTCTTGTTTTCTCTCTCTGTCGTCTCTGCGTCTTCCTTGTTGTCTCTTTCTGTCGTCTCTACCTCTTCCTTGTTGTCCTCTCTCTTTCGTCTCTGCGTCTTCCTTGTTGTCTTCTCTCTTTCGTCTCTGCGTCTTCCTTGTTGTCCTCTCTCTTTCGTCTCTGCGTCTTCCTTGTTGTCCTCTCTCTTTCGTCTCTACTTCTTCCTTGAACTCTCTCTGTCTTCTTACGTCTTCTTTGGTTACTCTCTGTCGTCTCTACTTCTTCCTTGTTGTCTCTCTCTTTCGTCTCTGCGTCTTCCTTGTTGTCCTCTCTCTTTCGTCTCTACTTCTTCCTTGAACTCTCTCTGTCTTCTTACGTCTTCTTTGGTTACTCTCTGTCGTCTCTACTTCTTCCTTGAACTCTCTCTGTCTTCTTACGTCTTCTTTGGTTACTCTCGGTCGTCTCTACTTCTTCCTTGTTGTCTCTCTCTGTCGTCTCTTCGTCTTCCTTGTTGTCCTCTCTCTTTCGTCTCTGCGTCTTTCTTGTTTTCTCTCTCTATCGTCTCTGCGTCTTCCTTGTTGTCCTCTCTCTTTCGTCTCTGCGTCTTCCTTGTTGTCCTCTCTCTTTCGTCTCTGCGTCTTCCTTGTTGTCCTCTCTCTTTCGTCTCTGCGTCTTCCTTGTTGTCCTCTCTCTTTCGTCTCTACTTCTTCCTTGAACTCTCTCTGTCTTCTTACGTCTTCTTTGGTTACTCTCTGTCGTCTCTACTTCTTCCTTGTTGTCCTCTCTCTTTCGTCTCTGCGTCTTCCTTGTTGTCTTCTCTCTTTCGTCTCTGCGTCTTCCTTGTTATCCTCTCTCTTTCGTCTCTGCGTCTTCCTTGTTGTCTCTCTCTGTCGTCTCTGCGTCTTCCTTGTTGTCCTCTCTCTTTCGTCTCTGCGTCTTTCTTGTTTTCTCTGTCTGTCGTCTCTGCGTCTTCCTTGTTGTCCTCTCTCTTTCGTCTCTGCGTCTTTCTTGTTTTCTCTCTCTATCGTCTCTGCGTCTTCCTTGTTGTCCTCTCTCTTTCGTCTCTGCGTCTTCCTTGTTGTCCTCTCTCTTTCGTCTCTGCGTCTTCCTTGTTGTCCTCTCTCTGTCGTCTCTGCGTCTTCCTTGTTTTCTCTCTCTTTCGTCTCTACTTCTTCCTTGAACTCTCTCTGTCTTCTTACGTCTTCTTTGGTTACTCTCTGTCGTCTCTACTTCTTCCTTGTTGTCCTCTCTCTTTCGTCTCTGCGTCTTCCTTGTTGTCTCTCTCTGTCGTCTCTGCGTCTTCCTTGTTGTCCTCTCTCTTTCGTCTCTGCGTCTTCCTTGTTGTCCTCTCTCTTTCGTCTCTGCGTCTTCCTTGTTGTCCTCTCTCTTTCGTCTCTACTTCTTCCTTGAACTCTCTCTGTCTTCTTACGTCTTCTTTGGTTACTCTCTGTCGTCTCTACTTCTTCCTTGTTGTCCTCTCTCTGTCGTCTCTGCGTCTTCCTTGTTGTCCTCTCTCTTTCGTCTCTGCGTCTTCCTTGTTGTTCTCTCTCTGTCGTCTCTGCGTCTTCCTTGTTGTCCTCTCTCTTTCGTCTCTGCGTCTTCCTTGTTGTCCTCTCTCTTTCGTCTCTACTTCTTCCTTGAACTCTCTCTGTCTTCTTACGTCTTCTTTGGTTACTCTCTGCCGTCTCTACTTCTTCCTTGTTGTCCTCTCTCTTTCGTCTCTGCGTCTTTCTTGTTTTCTCTCTCTGTCGTCTCTGCGTCTTCCTTGTTGTCCTCTCTCTTTCGTCTCTGCGTCTTCCTTGTTGTTCTCTCTCTTTCGTCTCTGCGTCTTCCTTGTCGTCCTCTCTCTTTCGTCTCTGCGTCTTCCTTGTTTTCTCTCTCTGTCGTCTCTGCGTCTTTCTTGTTTTCTCTCTCTTTCGTCTCTGCGTCTTCCTTGTTGTCTCTTTCTGTCGTCTCTACCTCTTCCTTGTTGTCCTCTCTCTTTCGTCTCTGCGTCTTCCTTGTTGTCTTCTCTCTTTCGTCTCTGCGTCTTCCTTGTTGTCCTCTCTCTTTCGTCTCTGCGTCTTCCTTGTTGTCCTCTCTCTTTCGTCTCTACTTCTTCCTTGAACTCTCTCTGTCTTCTTACGTCTTCTTTGGTTACTCTCTGTCGTCTCTACTTCTTCCTTGTTGTCCTCTCTCTTTCGTCTCTGCGTCTTCCTTGTTGTCCTCTCTCTTTCGTCTCTACTTCTTCCTTGAACTCTCTCTGTCTTCTTACGTCTTCTTTGGTTACTCTCTGTCGTCTCTACTTCTTCCTTGAACTCTCTCTGTCTTCTTACGTCTTCTTTGGTTACTCTCTGTCGTCTCTACTTCTTCCTTGTTGTCTCTCTCTGTCGTCTCTTCGTCTTCCTTGTTGTCCTCTCTCTTTCGTCTCTGCGTCTTTCTTGTTTTCTCTCTCTATCGTCTCTGCGTCTTCCTTGTTGTCCTCTCTCTTTCGTCTCTGCGTCTTCCTTGTTGTCCTCTCTCTTTCGTCTCTGCGTCTTCCTTGTTGTCCTCTCTCTTTCGTCTCTGCGTCTTCCTTGTTGTCCTCTCTCTTTCGTCTCTACTTCTTCCTTGAACTCTCTCTGTCTTCTTACGTCTTCTTTGGTTACTCTCTGCCGTCTCTACTTCTTCCTTGTTGTCCTCTCTCTTTCGTCTCTGCGTCTTTCTTGTTTTCTCTCTCTGTCGTCTCTGCGTCTTCCTTGTTGTCCTCTCTCTTTCGTCTCTGCGTCTTCCTTGTTATCCTCTCTCTTTCGTCTCTGCGTCTTCCTTGTTGTCCTCTCTCTTTCGTCTCTACTTCTTCCTTGAACTCTCTCTGTCTTCTTACGTCTTCTTTGGTTACTCTCTGTCGTCTCTACTTCTTCCTTGTTGTCTCTCTCTGTCGTCTCTGCGTCTTCCTTGTTGTCCTCTCTCTTTCGTCTCTGCGTCTTCCTTGTTGTCTCTCTCTGTCGTCTCTGCGTCTTCCTTGTTGTCCTCTCTCTTTCGTCTCTGCGTCTTCCTTGTTGTCCTCTCTCTTTCGTCTCTACTTCTTCCTTGAACTCTCTCTGTCTTCTTACGTCTTCTTTGGTTACTCTCTGTCGTCTCTACTTCTTCCTTGTTGTCCTCTCTCTTTCGTCTCTGCGTCTTCCTTGTTTTCTCTCTCTGTCGTCTCTGCGTCTTCCTTGTTGTCTCTCTCTTTCGTCTCTGCGTCTTCCTTGTTGTCCTCTCTCTTTCGTCTCTGCGTCTTCCTTGTCGTCCTCTCTCTTTCGTCTCTGCGTCTTCCTTGTTGTCCTCTCTCTTTCGTCTCTGCGTCTTCCTTGTTGTCCTCTCTCTTTCGTCTCTGCGTCTTCCTTGTTGTCCTCTCTCTTTCGTCTCTGCGTCTTCCTTGTTTTCTCTCTCTTTCGTCTCTACTTCTTCCTTGAACTCTCTCTGTCTTCTTACGTCTTCTTTGGTTACTCTCTGTCGTCTCTACTTCTTCCTTGTTGTCCTCTCTCTTTCGTCTCTGCGTCTTCCTTGTTGTCCTCTCTCTTTCGTCTCTGCGTCTTCCTTGTTGTCCTCTCTCTTTCGTCTCTGCGTCTTCCTTGTTGTCCTCTCTCTTTCGTCTCTACTTCTTCCTTGAACTTTCTCTGTCTTCTTACGTCTTCTTTGGTTACTCTCTGTCGTCTCTACTTCTTCCTTGTTGTCCTCTCTCTTTCGTCTCTGCGTCTTCCTTGTTGTCCTCTCTCTTTCGTCTCTGCGTCTTCCTTGTTGTCCTCTCTCTTTCGTCTCTACTTCTTCCTTGAACTCTCTCTGTCTTCTTACGTCTTCTTTGGTTATCTCTCTGTCGTCTCTACTTCTTCCTTGTTGTCCTCTCTCTTTCGTCTCTGCGTCTTTCTTGTTTTCTCTCTCTTTCGTCTCTGCGTCTTCCTTGTTATCCTCTCTCTTTCGTCTCTGCGTCTTCCTTGTTGTCCTCTCTCTTTCGTCTCTACTTCTTCCTTGAACTTTCTCTGTCTTCTTACGTCTTCTTTGTTCTCTCTCTGTCGGCTCTACGTCTTCTTTGTTCTCTCTCTGTCGGCTTTACGTCTTCCTTGTTGTCTCTCTCTATTCTCTCTGTCTTCTTTCTGTCGTCTTAACGTATTCCCCGTTTTCTCTTTGTCGTCTCTTTGTCTTCCAAGTTCTCTCACTGTCGTCTGCATGTCTTCCTTGTCTTTTCTACGGCTTCCTTGGTGTCTCTCTTCGATTAATAATTAAACGGTTAATCTGATTTTTGTAATGGTGGTGGCCGTCAAAAGGCCCTGAACCAAAAGCGTACCAATAACCTTGGCCTACGTGTATCGATACAACAAATCGATAAATATTGCGAGGTATATCGGGTTTATGTTGGAAGAGAATACTGAATTCGGTTTCTTTTCTTTTGGTGTTTGCGTGATAACAATAAAAGACAGTCATCAGTTTGGCAGGACAACGAATATTATCTGAAAATACCAAAACGAGCATAACTTAGAATGAATCCCGAAACTCGTTTCGAGAAATTTAAATGGTTTTCGGTGTTATTTTTATAACGAAAGGACTCTTATTTTCCACGCATAAGCCATGCCAAGTAATGACAGCTCGCAAAAAATACTAAATCGTTTTAGTTCGAATAATGAACCGTATAATAAATTCATCATTTTCCAGTTTGAGTTATTGGTCCATTATAATATCGGGTCACCTCGACAAATTGGCTACTTCTTTCACTGACAATCAAGCCCGGATTGATGTCGAGACACGACACCGCAGATCAAACGACATGATCACCTGCTCCAGATAGGGACTGCTTTGCGTAATGTCAGTAATTCTCATTCACGGCGTCACGCGCACATTGTTCCTTTTTTCTAATTATGAAACGGCAATTCGATGATTATGTTACATTAAAATTGAAATTTAAAACAACCAAAATAGATACAGAAAGTGGAATTTATAAAAAGATGCAAAATAAAAGAAAAAACGTAAAGAATCTTGAACATTTAATGCTCGCAAAGGCACCCATTTAAAGGCACTATCCGTAACGCGTTATTATTATTATTACTACCACCTTTACTACTACTACTTCTACTACTACTACTACTACTACTATCAATGCTACTTATAATAATAATACGTCCAAAACTATAATTCTACTGCTATAAGTACTACAAATAATTTTCATAATATCACTTTTCATTATTACCTCAGGTGTACGAATAACATTATTTGAGAAGGTTTCACGGTTTGTACTTGATCACCTGCTTCAGATGAATACAGCTTCGTGGCATGTAAGCAGTTACCATTCACAGCATCACGTGCCACATTGTACTTCTATCCTTATTAATTAACGTCAATGCCATTTTAATCCAGAACTTCTACTACTACTACAACTACTACAACTACTACTACTACTACTACTACTACTACTACTACTACTACTACTTCTACTACTTCTCCTACTTCTACTACTATTTCTTCGACTATTTCTACTAAAACTACTGCTGCTAATACGATTAATACTACTACACAACAACTTCTTCTACTAAAGCTTCTACAAATAATGTTAATCATACCAATTACAATAATATATCTCCTCGAAAAACAACAAACAATTACTCCTCTAACGTTAGTAATGAGAAGATACTGGTCACACCCGTGTACACGTAAACAACCCAACATGCATCAATATTACTCAACACGGGACTTGTTTTTCCCCCGCTGGAAACGAATGCTACCAATACTACTAATAATTAAACAACCACGAAAAAACGATTACTTCTTCGATTACTACTTCAACTACCGCAACAGCGACTACAAAAACAACAACAATTACTACTGTTTTCTCATAGATGAATGCAAAACGGCTTCATTATTTGCTGACTTTTGTATTGTATGGAAACTAATCAGAACATCTACAGTAAATTGTGTCCATTAAAAAATAAAGCAGCACAATTACTTCTTTGGGCTCACACGGAAACAGCCGAATGGGAAAGGTAATGTTGGATAGCAAAAAACTGTACATATCAACGTCTTATTTGCTATCTAACACCCTAGAAAATGTGCTGGATACTTACAAAAATCTTAATTTATTTTCATTTTCCGCCTCCAAAGTCACCTGCGCTAGTTCAAAAGCGCGCGGAAATACGATTTTTTACCCTTGGTGGAGCCGCTGCAACGTGCGTCAAAGTTATTGGATCAACCATTTGTCATGCAAACATCCCCGTTAGTATATATATGGCAGAAAGCAGCGCTGAGAAGTCATACCACAACCAACACAATGCGAACACTTCTCGTTTTCTTCCTCGTCGGTCTTGCGGCGGTTCTTGCGGTGGAGTCTGTGGGCACCAAAGGACGCCCGACACCCCCTCCCACGCTTCCAGACATGGAGGAGGAACCCCCAATGGCTCCAGACTTTATTTCCCTGGAAGAATTCCTAGCCGAAGCCAAAAAAATATTTATGCAACCCAGAGTGCGCTTAACAATGCAGTATTTGGCGGAACAAATTGGCAACTACCTCGAATAAAGGAGGCATGGACGAGCCAATTAAAATTCTCTTCATCTTTCGTCTTCTCGTTTAATATGTTTTTCAAGGATATAAAAATGTGTAGCCTTTAACATGAACGACATCTTCCGTCTCGGGTATTTGGTTGTATGGACAAGATGGGGGGGTGTTTGTGAGCATGATGGGATGGGATTAATGGGTTCATAAAGCATCGCCTATCGTTTTTAAGTAGAAGAAACGAAAATGCAGCTATTGAGATGCTGGCAATCAGACTCTATCTAAAAACCGCAAGACATGAGTATTCCCAACACTTCAGGTGGGCCGTAACTGAGGTAGTCGAGTTTTTTTTCATACCATGGCCTTTTGTTGAACGCATCAAAATGCGTCTCCATTAAGTTTTCCATGAGATAAGATGTTGATTCGCAGGACATCGCATAAATCAATAATTTCGCCTCAATCTCCAAATCTAAATTCCTCGGCGTACTTTTCAAGAGTCGAAGAAATGATGCGAATGCCGTCGCCTCTGTGTCTTAGGTCACCGTTTTAGTAGAAAGCTCGAACCAAATGAGCACCTCCTTCTTTGCCTGTATAATTTCCCGTAATTTTCCTTGACCTCAGATGTAGTGAAATTGAAACCCTACGTTTACTGTTTCTAATAATCTCTACCTTTGATCTCCATCCAGTAAAAAATCCATGAACGTGACTTCACCGATTGTACATTCCCTGTTGCTCTTATATAAGATAATTGTAAATCTCTTCCACTAATCTAAAGGGAATACCGTTAAATACAACCCAAGATCGACGGCATATCGCAATCCGGTAATTCATTATGTTTCCAGCGTTGTTACTATGTACTATTTAGAGCCGTCGGGGTCCGTAATTGGACCTGTTATGTCCCATTCCACGAACTCGTAGCGCTCTCGAAGTTCCAGAGGGCAAATGAGGGTCTTTTCGCCTCACATAGCGGTCGCCTGGCATCTGCGGCATTCTTTGACGAACTTCTTTGTGCCCAGGAGGAATCACGACTAGAAGAATCGGTCGCGGACGGCATCATGCGTCCTCACGGAATCGTAGTGTCCGTTCCGGTCGTGCATGATGGCTAGTACGGCCTATCGCGTAGTCGGGGGTGCGTGGATTTGCGTCAGCGGCTGGCCCTTGAACGTGTATGGTCGGTCGAACTGATGCTCTCTCTTTTGGAGGTTGTAGCGTTCTATTTTAACCGGGGTAGCTAGTTCACCGAGTTCCTTGATGGATTCCCTCTGTAGGCGGGTGAGTTCGGCGTCGGGCTTTCTTCCTCGTGTTGGACCATCGGTTCCATGGACTTCGTCTCGACGTGCGCTAGGCCGGCGAAATTGGTTGCCGAGTCCGGCTCCTTTACAGGGTCTAGGGTTCCTGGACACGCGTCGTCACCTTGCGTCTTGTCCTCGTCCGGGTTTAGCATCCTGGATAGCGCGTCGGCGACCACGTTCAACTTTCCCGCTCGGTGTTGCAGCACGAAATCGTGGCGTTGGAGGGCCATCAGCCACCGTGCTATGCGGTGGTGGACGTCCTTGGATCTGTGCAGGTACACTCAAGGATTGTGGTCCTTGACCACCGTAAACCAGGGCTGTATCGGATGCATAAGCCCAGATCGTTAACTCCTGTTCGAAGTCTGTGAGGGCGATTATTGGGGTTTGCTGACAATTCACTTGAGCTTTTTGAAAGCTTCCTCTTGCTCCTCCCCACACGAACGGAGCTTTCTTCCGGAACAGTCGGTTTAGGGGTTCAGCTATCTCGGCTAGCCTATCCATGTTCTAGGAATAGTACGTTTCGAACCCCAGGAATCGGCGGATGTCCCGCGCGTTCGTTGGCAGGCCGTAGTTGAGTACGAGCGTCGCCGATTCGGGAATCGCCGTTACCCCTTCCGCCGAGATGAGATGCCCAACGTATTTAACGGGTGATTGGAACTACTGGCATTTCGAGGGTTTGACTCCGAATCCGCAGTATCTGGAGTGTTTTCAGGAGGTGTCGTAAATGGTCTTCACTTGTCCTTGAGAACACGATTATGTAATCCATGTAGGTGGACGCGAACTTAAGCCCCTTAAATAACGCCAGGGAATATGGTTGGGGCATTTGTGAGTCCGAAAGGCATTACGTTGAATTCATACAGCCCCCATGTAGTACGAAGGCTTTATTGTGGCGATCCTTCGGATTGACCCCGATCTGCCAATACCCGCTAGCTAGGTCCAGCGCAGTGAAGACGGCGGACCCCCCCGCCCTACTCCAAATTCGCCGTTATGTCCATTGGCTTGGAAGTGGCGTCTTAACCTTCACGATTTGACTGTTAAATGTTCGATAATCATTGCAGAGGCGACAAGTTCCGTCGCCCTTTCGCTGGAACAGCATTTGGCTCGCTTAAGGGCTCACACTGAGTTGTATTACCACCGGGGTATAATTTTATTGACTTGACGCTTGAACTCCTCTTGAAGCGTATACGGCATTGAGCGATAAGTGTGTTTGAACGGTTACCCGGTCGTGTGGATATGGCACCGAAACTCGTGGGCGCGCCCAAGTTTGGTCGTCGAAAGGGCAAACGTTACCCTGTATTTGTCAAAGAGGGTCTGGACCTGTTAAGGTGCTCCGGGGATCTCGACGGGTTAAGAGTTTACCCGGTTCCAAGGTTCTGCGTTCGATTTGTCGAACGTCAAACTCCGGCTCTTAAAGTTTAAGATGGAGGCCTCCTTCTTGAGGTAGTCCAAACGAAAAATTAGGTCGCAATTTTGGCCCGGCGTTACTACGAAATCCCATGTGTACCGCCCTTTTCGTGGGCGAAGCTAATTCTGGCGATTACGGAACTATTCGTCGAAGGCCCTTTAAACACTTGAAAGCTAATTCGTCGGGCGTGTCGGTCGCTGGTAAAACAGCGACGGAAGTGAAGCATACGGATAGGCTGGACCCCGAGTGGATGAGCCTGTCCACTTCTTTATTACCTATCTGTACTTTGATCACGATGGTCTGAGACATACGAAGTAAACGGAAATAGGTAAACGGGGTGAATTACGCGGCCTGGGCTCTGTCTTCGTCGGGCAGTAACGTGACCCTTGTTGTTGCAGTTGTAGCACAGTCTATCAGCTGCAGCCGTCTGGTCTCTCCAAGGTCTTTATTGGAGAAAACGTGGGAATCAGGGAAGAGGCAGGCCCTTAGCCGCGTCGGAAAACATTTCGAAGAACGAGTGGCATTTTATCTTCCGTTTCGCAAAGTTGGTAGGGGGATCACTGGGGATGCGGGAGCGAAAACTTGGTGACAGCAAACACCGTCATTTGGTCTCTTAATACTCCGGGTTTAATGAGCTTGCGGACGTGTTCTTGTGCCCGGATAGCGAAAAGCCAACCTCGGTTGCCTCCGTGGATTTCAGCAATGCTCCCACGGATCGCGCAAAGGATTTCTAAGACGCCGTAGCATTGAAACGCGGCGTCAATCTTGCTCGCAACTGCTTCTTTGATTTGCGCTCCCCCAAAGCGCCGGATGTTTTCTGGCGTCGCAAGTCGGGGAAGTTCGGTGTTTGCATTTCCCCGGTAAGGGTTGGGACAACGAGTGTCGATCCATCAAAACGGGTAAGGTTAATCTCACCAGTGCTGTCACCACTGAACCGATGAAGGAAAACTTCAGTGAAAGATGGGGCCAATAGTAACGGGGACAAGGTCGTCGGGAGTGAGTTGGGGTATTGAGCGTCGGCTCTTGTTCAAGAGCAGGGTAACCGGCGATTCTTCCTTGTTCGGCATCCAGTGCTGATGCTCTGCCTGAAGCTTCGCCATAGCTTTCGTCAGGGAAGCAAATTTGAGAAACATTTTTTTCCAAAATGGTTGTTTTTGTCAATTATGTGTCGCAAATTCAAGAAGTTTTCGAATTTGCTTGCGTGAGAATTCACACTTTCGTCTAGATTCACATACAGGACAAGTAAAGTCATTTTCATGACCTTCAGTGTGGTAATTTGGGGATCCGATTCCATGGGGACGTGGGCTGGAACTTGGGTAATCTTTCACACAATCGGCGTGATATACCCGATTTGGCAATACCAATCATGGCGTTGACGTGGACAAGGACGACGCAAATCCGGCAGTCGATAACAGTCATCCCCTTTGCCGATCGAACTGCTCACCTTTACAAATTGTTTGAATTAATCAGATTCCAAAATTTCCCAAGTCGAACATATAATGAACTACTTATGAAATCCGCAGTAGCTAGTATAATGTCCTATGCAACTGAATTATGCATCTATACCTAATTTAATAGGCAAAGTCAATAAGATTCGAAATGAGATAATTTAATGCTTTAAATCTGCGAAGTTTTGATCGATCGTTATTTACTACCATTGATTGTTGTGAAGCTAGCTATTTATCGAAAATGTAGAGATGTTAAACAAATTTATTCTTCATTTTTTCATAATTCTTCCACTATGGTGCGCGATATTTTATCGTATAACGCCACACGTAACCTGGGGATATTCACACGAAACCCAATATTGCGCGAAGTACTACTTTTGCAAACAAATTTTTAGGAGCAATCAGATCGAGCTCTTAAACTGGTCATCCAATAGTAAATGAGTGGTGGTGGGGGGTAATCGGTTTGGCAGGACAAGGAATATTACCTAAAAAAACCAATAAAGCTTAAATTTGAATGAAACACGAATCTCGTTTTGAGAAATAAAAATGGTTTTCGGTGTGGTTTTTCTAATAAAAGGACTCTTATTTTCCACGCAAAAGCCATGTCAAGTACTGACAGCTTGCAAAAAAGACCAAATCGTTTTAGTTCGAATAATGAACCATTTTCCACTTTGGTCATTGGTCCATTATGATATCGGGTCACAACGACGAATTGGCTACTTCTTTCACTGACAATCATGCCCGGATTGATGTCGGGAGACGGAACCGCGAACTTATAATCATAATACTACGTCTACAACTATACCTCTTTTACTTTTAGTTCTATAAATACTTCTGCTACTACTAATGATGTTCATAATGGCACTTTTCATTATTATTCGACTATTCACGCGGGTGTACAATTGGCATTATTTGAGAAGGCTTCCGGGTTTGTACTTGATCACCTGCTTCAAATAAATACTGCTTCGTGGCATGTAAGCAATTCTCATTAACAGCATCACGTGCCAGATTGTACTTCTATCCCAATTAATTAACGCCAATGACATGATTACTTTACTCCAGAACTACTACTACTACGTCTACTACTACTACTACTACTACTACTACTACTACTACTACTACTACTACTACTACTACTACTACTACCACGATTACTAAGACTACTTCTACTACTGCTTAAGTGCCAGTTTGCTATGCCATGTGACCGAATGCGTGGTGCGTGCTTCTGCCTTGAAACGTGGCAGCTTTGGGTACTGTGTAATCAGGTTAAATGAAGACGATTTGGAGGAAAATATTGCAATTTCCGTTTATCTGTGTGCGGTTATTAGAACCAACTTGTATTTGATATTCATCGATCACCTGGAATGACGCTTTTTGACGAACAGTTTGTGAAACATTTGCACAAACGTTTGTTTATTCGGTGGAACACTAGAGACCGACAATATTGAATACTGAAGTGACTAAATATTGTCAAATTTCGGCAACATCAGATGTTGGAGGTAGTAGGTTTAATTCCGGTTTGAATTCTTTCTAGGCCGTGCAATGATTAGAAAAAATGAGTTTTCGGAGTTGACGTTTCTTTATTTAATTCAAATGATAACTGGTGTATAGAAAATGTACCTTTTAAAGGTTGCCTTGAAGATTGCAGACATTGCACTGACCATAAATTTAATAGCTTTAGGATATAGAGGACGCAGACACTACAGATAGATAACAGGAAAGACGTAGAGATGACAGTTAGAGAACAAGGAAAACGTAGAGACGACAGAAAAAAGACAGAGAGACAACGGGAACAAAAAAAGTTACGGAAAAGAAGAGAATTAGTTTGAATAAGGAAGACGCAAACGCGAATGAGAGAAGACAGACAGACAACAGGGAATCGACGACAAAGATGAGAGCAATGTGAAGGGAATAGCGTTCAATATCACTAACGGCGGCATATCGCAATTTGGTCCTTTAATATTTGCAGGAACGAAATGACTGTTTTTGTATTTATATTTTCTATTTCCTTTTGAAGTCGGAATCCGCGAAAACGTTTAAGCTAGATTTTTACAACATCACCACAACATCCCCTTTGGATTAAGCGCCGCGCATTTTGTCCTCACAGACGCATACGAAATTCTCTGGCATAACTATGTGATCACGATTGATGTCCCGAAGAAAGGTTTCCTGTAGACAGACCACACCGACAAGTCGAAACAGAGCAGTTGTTAGAAGAAAGATAAAATCGTCAAATTTGTTGAGAATCGAACGAACATTAAAGGACGCAAGAGCAGGAAACGCTGTATTTGCAGTATAGCAACTGCGAACAGCATTGAGCCAACCAGATCGATGATTGGGCGTGATGTAAATGAGTGGTTGGGGGGGATTGCAAAGGTTGAAGATTCTGCGCATTAAAAATACGAAACCACGCTCGCCTTTACAAATAATTTGAATTAATCAGATTCCAAAATTTCCTAAGTCGAACATATTAGGATACTACTTATAAAAACGGAAGTATCATTTCCTATGCAACCGAATTATGCGTCGATACCTCATTAAATAGGCAATGTCAATACGATTCGAAATGAGATAATTTCGTGCTTAAAATCTGCGACGTTTTGATGGATCGTTATTCACTATAATAGATTCTTGTGGAGCTAGCAATTTTATCGAAAATGTAGAGATGTTAAACAAATTCATTTTTAATATTTTAATTATTCTTGCACTAATGGTGCGCGATTTTTTATCGTATCACGCCACACGTAACCTGGTGATATTCACACGAAACCCAATATTGCGCGAAGTACTAGTTTTGCAAACGAATTACTAAGAGCAATCAGATCTAGATCTTAAACTGGTCATCAAATTGGGCTTGATACAAATGAGTGGTTGTGGAGGGTAATCGTTTGGCAGGAAAACGAATATTACCTGAAAAAAACCAATCGAGCATAAATAGAATGAAACACGAATCTCGTTTTGAAAAATAAAAATGGTTTTCGGTGTGGTTTCTCGAATAAAATGACTCTTATTTTCCACGCAAAAGCTATGCCAAGTACTGACAGTTTGCAAAAAAAGACCAAATCATTTTAGTTCGAATAATGAACCGTATAATAAATTCATCATTTTCAACTTTTGCCATTGGTCCATTATGATATTTGGTGACCACGACGAATTGGCTACTTCTTTCACTGACTATCAAGCCCGGATTGATTCGGGACACGACACCGCGGATCAAACGACATGATCACCTGCTTCAGATATAGACCGCTTTGCGTAATGTCAGTAATTCTCATTCACGACGTCACGTGCACATTGTACTTTTTTCCCAATTATGTAACGCCAATTCGATGATTATGTTACATTAGAATTGAAATGTTAGACAAGCAAAATAGAGAATGAAACTTGCATTTAAAAGAAGATGCCAACTAAACGAAAACACGTAAAGAATCTTGAATATTAAATGCACGCGTTATTATTTTAACTATTAATGCTACTACTATTATTAATGCAACTTATAATCATAATACTACGTCTACAACTATAATTCTTTTACGTTTGGTTCTATCAATACTTCTGCTACTACTAATGATGTTCATAATGGCACTTTTCATTATTATTCGACTATTCACGCGGGTGTACAATTGGCATTATTTGAGAAGGTTTCCAGGTTTGTACGTGATCACCTGCTTCAAATGCATACTGCTTCGTGGCATGTCAGCAATTCTCATTCACAGCATCACGTGCCACATTTTACTTCTATCCCAATTAATTAACGTCAATGCAATGATTATTTTACTTCAGAACTACTTCTAATACTTCAGATTGTTAAAGATTCGTCTTTTCTGAATCGTTGCGTTTTAAATATATTCACATCCATCCAAGAGGTAAAAGCCCACGTAGATGACTTCAATGCAAAATCGGTTGATCACCAGTCGCTTATTTGTCCCAATACCTACTACTCCTTCGACTATTTCACCAATCAAAAACTACTACTACTACTTCTACGATTACTACTTCTACTAAAGCTTCTACTAATAATGTTAATGATTTCATTATTTTATAATATTTCTCCTCTAAATAAAAGTTAGCAATTACTCCTCCAACGTTAATTATGCGAAAATACTGGCCACACCCCCTTGAATGTAACATGGCTTCATTATTTGCAGACTTTAGTATTGTATTGAAACTAATCAGAACATCTGCAGTAAATTGTGTTCATTAAAATATTAAGCAGCAATATTTCTTCTTTGGGCTCACACATGGGAAAGCCTAATGTTGTATATCAAAAAACTGGACAGATCAACGTCGATTTCTAGCTTAAACCCTAAACAATGAGTTCGATACTAACCCAAATCGTCATTAATTTTCATTTCCGCAAAAAAAATTCCCGCGTTGAAAAGCGCGCGGAAACACGATTTTTTACCCTGAGTGGAGATGCTGCAACGTGCGTCAAAGTTATTGGGTGAATTTTTTATGCAACCATCCGCGGTAGTATATATGGCAGAAAGCAGCGTTGAGATATCATACCACAACCAACACAATGCGAACACTTCTTGTTTTATTCCTCGTCGGTCTTGCGGCGGCTCTTGCCGTGGAGCCTGTGAAAACCAAAGGAGGCATGACACCCCCTCCCACGCTTCCAGTCATGGAGGAGGAACCCCCAATGGATCCAGAATTTGTGACCCTGGAAGAATTCCTGGCCGCAGCCAAACAAATATTTTTGCAAGAAAATGTACGCAACACAATGAAGTATTTGGCGAGACAGGTTGCCGACTACCTCGCATAAAGGATGCATCGACGAGCCAATTAAAATTCTCGTAATCTTTCGTCTTCTCGTTTAATATGTTTTTCAAGGATATAAAAATGTGTAGCCTTTAACATGAACGACTTCTTCCGTCTCGGGTATTTGGTGGCATGGACAAGATGTGGGGGGTTTGTTAGCATGATGGGATGGGATTAATGGGTTCGTAAAGCATCGCCTATCGTGCTTTAGTAGAAGAGGAAACGAAAATGCAGCTATTGAGATGCGGGAGATCAGACTCTATCCAAAAACCGCAAGACATGAGCATTACCGTCACTTAGTTGTGTTCACACAATGGCCTTTTGTTGAACGCACCAAAATGCTCGTATATAAGATAAATGTAAATCTCTTCCACCAACATATTAAGTTTCCTGTTCATTTGTTTCGTCTTGAGCTCAAAACCTAGATTGCTCGGCTTAATTTTCAACAGTCGTTTGTCATGGAAAGCAGCCTTCTCTGTTATTAAACTAGCCGTTAAACACGTATTAGAGAAGGCTGAGGGTATTGTGCTCGTGGCGTTAATAAAGCGCTTACTTCCATTAACATTAGATTCACAAGGAAGCAACTGTCGAAATAGTGAAACCCAGCTTTAATTTTGCCTACAACAGAAGCAGAGCGTTGTGTTTTTACATAATCCGACGAGGCTCTACGTTTTTTTCTACAATCCTGCACAATTGAACCCCAACTCCGTATATTAAATATTCCATCGCTAGAACCCAAGCAAATGGAAGCTTCAAACCAAATAACTAATCTAATTATCTATACATGAAATGTGTGCTGTGGCTCCCACAAAGCCTTTAACGATGATGAGAGACTGTCTCGAACTTGACCAATGGAACATTCCCCGCTGTTCTTTCCATCCCTAAATGTAAATCTCTTTCTCGAATGTGAAGAAAATACCGTTCAATACACACACGAATGACGGCATAGCGAAATTCGGCCATTATTATTTTCCCCGTTCATTAGTTTCGTCAATATTCCTCGGCTTTATTTTCAACAGTCGATTGAAACCCAGCTTTATCTCTACATACTACAGAAGCAGAGCGTTGTGTTTTTACATAATCCGACGAGGCTCTTAGTTCGACGATAGTTAACTCTACAATCTTGCATAATTGAACCCCAGCTCAGTATATTAAATATTTCTTCGCTAGAACCAACAGAAGCCTACCCTAAATACCTAATCTAATCGCCACAAATGCGCATTATCTATACATGATAATGTGTCCAGTGGCATCAGCAAAGCCTTTGACTATGATGAGAGACTGTCTCGAATAAGATCTTCTTCTTTAAATACGGGTAAATGTGTAGTCCTTGCGACCGTTCCATAATTTGGAAATAAATTGCGCAAGATGTGTAGTCCAAACGTCGGACCGTTTAAAATCGATGTTTGTGCGGGTTGGTAAATGAAATCGTCATCTCCTTGGAAACTGCTGCCAATCTTCACCATCGTTAATTGACACAATCGATTGATGCAACCCCGTAGACCAATCCAGGGTGGTTATTGCAGCTATTAAGTGCCAGTTTGCTATGCCATGTGACCTAATGCGTGGTGCGTGCTTCTCCCTTGAAACGTGGCAGCTTTGGGTACTGTGCAATCAGGTTAAATGAAGAGGATTTCTTTATCTGTGTGGGGTTATTAGAACCCACTTGTATTTGATTTTCATCGATCACCTGGGAACGGCGCCTTTTGACGAACTGTTTGCAAAACATTTGCACAACCGTTTGTTTATTCGGTGGAATCCTAGAGACCGACAAAATTGAATACTTAAGTGACGAAATATTGTCAACTTTCGGCAACGCCAGATCTTGGAGGGAGTAGGTTTAATTCTGGTTTGACTTCTTTCTAGGCCGAAGGAACCACGTCATAGGGACGAGATAGGCGGTATTTTATGTGGTGATTGATACAAAACGATTCTTTTGTTTTGATTTCTTTAACAATTTTAATATCGCCTACAGATTCGAACTTGTTCTACCATGGCCTGTTGTATCAGGGCTTGCTTTGGGTGCTGTGATTGCGAGTCTCTTGGTGTAAGGGTGTTTTTCCATTTAGGAAATGATGTCCAGTTTGTTGAACGACTAAGATATCCCCAATAGTTAGGAACGATGACAAGGTGTTTCAGGTCTTGCAAAAACCGATACCTTAGATTTTTATTGCATAGAAATAATCTCGTACCATACAAGCATCCTTTTTTAATGTACATAGAACAGTTTAAACATTCCCAGAATTCTCTTTTTGGCTGATACAATGAGCATTGAAGAATAACTGTTCTGCAAAACGTGATTATTAAAAAAAACTCCATAACTTGATTGAAATTAAAATACTGCGAGTTTCTGCGAAAACAAATTTTAGGGAGCAATAAATCTCAGTCTAGCGCTGTTTTATTGGTGTCACATGATGCTTTTATTCATTCGAATGCTCTAGAACAGTGTTTTTTTATATGCTAACAGTAAATTTGACGTTGTGGGAATTTTTAAATCACGCCACCTCATTGATCTAGTGCAAGACAAATAAAAAAAACCCGTGTCGTTTTCAAATAATTTCTATACCTTTTTTTGTTTTAAGATTTTAAGAATTTTAAGAGTTCAAGGAATCTATACACAACCGAAGAGTTCAAACCTGTTGGTCGAACAGGGTACAAGGCCACCACAGGCACAGGATGGGGTGTGAGATGTCTTTCCGATGGCAGGTTTGCCGAAAGACCGCCATACATTCTCGGAGATGATGATGGTGATGATGTCCGATGCAGGGCCCAGCTGCAATCGAGCAGCCAGTCACAAATTTCTACCGTGTTTACTTGAACAGTGGCAAGAAGACTGGATGATCTATTGCTTGATTGAGTTCTGAAGTTGGAGCCACGTTTACTGTTGTTGAACGACTTGAAATGACTGATTGAAGCACCACAGTGCCAACTGCCAGGTAGTCTTGCTCTGTTGATTGGGGGTTATGGACCGCTGCGTCATAGAAGATGTTACAGCGTCGACAGAATTGTTGCATCCATTCTTGAGATTGATCAAGGCTTGACACACACCGCCGAGGGTTTGGTGTATCGCCTTAGAGCCCGTTGTAATTTAGTTAGGAGCCGCGTCTTTTGTGAGTGAGAATAACCGCTCATTAAGACAAAGATAAGACCTGGTTTCGTGAAAAGTCATTTTTCGGGCGCCCAACAGGACCTTTTTGCATGGTATGCATGGCTGGGCCAAGGACCGAAATGCAACCAATGAGGGAATAGGTGGGATGAGTCAATTCAACGCCCAGTCGCGGTTTGTGCTGATTGGATGTGGCCTGACAGTCATGAGTCACAACATCGCCTTCAACATGGTATTGTTAGAACGGGGTACAGGCAGATTGAGTTTTCGTTGGGGAAATGTTTTATTCCTTCACTTCCACCTCCTCCTCCTCTTCCTCCTCTAAACACAAATTATTCCAACTACCGCACCGACAAATTGATATTACTACTACCAATACTACTGCTACCACTAGTACTAGTACTGCTAATACTTCTACTGCTATTAATTATATTTGTCGTTCCCAGAGAATTTAGGAACATTAGGTAGTGCTATATGTCGACAGGAAGGGTGATGTCTGGCTCTTTTCGAGCTAATCGCCGGTGTATGTACGGTTGGTACCCTCTTAATCAAGAAGCCATTGAACAGATCGACATTTAGCCTCTACCCAAAGAGGTGCAAGACTCGTGGATCCTGGTTAGTCAGAACTATGGAGCAGATGTTACAAAAACGACGGAGCCCCATAACATCGTTAATGACCAGCTTACCAAAGTTTCGAATTAAGTCCACAGCATCTCAATTCACGCGAGATCAATTGTTTAACAACTGCTGACAATAGTTGTCATTGGTGCAAATTGTACAGACGGGGAGGCTGACTAAGGAGTTGCAAAAAGAGAATTAAAATGTCGGCTCTCTAGCAACCAATTAAATGTGATCACCCGCTCGAATTCAGGAGTAAATACAGTGAAATGTTGTCTGGAACAGCCGCCTTTGGTCATAAACCCCACCGTCTGTGGAACGCAATAAAAGGGTATGTCTAACAAGACACTGAAGCTGTGCTTAGGACCGCAAAACACTACACGTAGGAATGGATCACCACGAGCAGTGTCCAGCTATTTGCGAGCCTCAGAGAAGCACGCCTGTCACCCTAGCCGAACATCTAAGACGACAAAGCACACAACCAGCGAGACTGGATCGCAACAAGTACTGGTTTGAGGTTGAAGTAGATTGTTTCTAGCTCTAAGTGCCTCGAAATTTATGTCACAACTTCGAGACCAAAACCCGTCAAGAACACTGACAGAAATCGCAGTGGACTGATCTTAAAACGTAAGGTAAATGGAAGATGAATATGTCGACGTCGACTGATCTGTAGATTGACCGGAATCTACGTGAGTACTAAAGGTAAATTGAGAACAAAGAGATTGAAGTAGACTGAGCTGCAGTTTTACCTGTTTCTACCAGGGTTAATCTTAAGCGACAATATCGCAGTTGAATGATCAGCAAATAGACTTGAATCTAGCCAAACGAACCTGGGGTGAATTTAAGATGAGTAGATCGCTGTAGACTGAGTTGTTGTTAGAACGAAATCTAACAAAAAGGATGACGACGAGATTGCAGTTTACTCATCTGCAGTTAAACCTGTAGGTACCTCAGCGTAAACTCGAGGTTAATTGTATGCGAAAATATCGCATTGGACTCATTTGTAGTCAGAACGAAATCTACTTAAGCGACAACTCCATGTGAATGGAAGACGAAGAGGATCAAGGTGGACTGGTCTTCAAATAGACCTGAATCTACCCAAGCGACATTTAAAGGTGAATAGAAAACAAAAGAGTACACTTATCTGAAGACGAAGATATCGAAGTTCATTTATGTGTAGTTAGACCTGAATCTTGTCAAACGACAGCTTTAGGATTATGGAAGATGGAAGGATTGAAGTGCACTGATTTGCAATTTGACTTAGCGACAAGAACAGTTTGAGGTTAAGCAGAGCTTTATTTACAAATCGAATAGGTTGTTTAATAACGACGGATCCGAAATTAAACGCATGACGAATAAACCATTCGGATTTTGTGGTAATTTGAAATCATCCTAGCACCATGCATTTCACAGATTCATTAGGTTCGGGGAGTAACGTCTTATGCAAGTGAATCGATCTAGAATTAACTTGCTAATTGGCGTGAATTGGTCTGACTCGTTTGTCGGCAACTAGCTATAGACTGCGAGATGGTAATTTATTGTAAGTTTCTTCTGAATTAACTGCGGCCTCCCCCACCCTATTTTTATTGGACTGTCGTATCATCCTGGTCGCATCATCCTTTAATGATTCACCCGCTTCCAATTGCCAGGTGTCCGCACAGGGTTTGATCCGTCTGTCGAGCGGTTCAACAACGAAGTGTGGCCCCTGCACGGAGCATCATCAAACACCCAAGCTGATTCATGGGCTGACACATGACCCGCCTGACGCGACTAAATCACTGCGACTTCATATTGTCTCACTACTCGTGTCGTTCGAGTAGATATCAATGCAGGGATACTTGAGTGCACCATGTGAGACTGTCAGATAATATCGTTGACTCCACTAGGATACTTGGTTTCAAGAACGGGCATAAATGATTGTAGAAATAAGAATATACTGCAGGGTTAAGAGGGATTTCATTGACCATGGAAGGACAGACAGTAACGGAGTTTGGATTGTACTGTCGTGGGGAAGGAACGGGGATATCGGGCAACGGCTCTTGTTCCATAGCCGGGGCAGGGATAAGCGACAACGGGGCCATGTTCTGCTTCCTTTCCCGAAGCTCAGCCCGAAGATTCGCCATTTTGATCATCAGCTCGCATATCCGCACCGCCGTTGACGTCAGTTTTTTACCTGGCTTGACGAGCAAATAATAAACTGGACTACGAGCAGTCGTCGACGTTCTCGTAGATACGGCAATCCCTGGGTGGATATTTCGGTTCGTCTGCTGGATTAGCTTCTCAGTTTTTCCTCAATAGAAAGTAAAAACAGCGTGCTGAGCTCACCTTAGCGTGATCGACGATCCCAAAGAGTCAGCGCTTCAGCACGGCTGCGGTTACGTTTAGAGCAAAACCCTTAATCGAGACAAGAACTACAGAAGCTATTGGAAAGTATGTAAAAGCTTACTGAAAACGTTAATTATAATTTAATAAGATAGTTTTCTTCTACAATGATGACCTGGTGACCTTAATTTAGCAAAAACGAGGCATGCTTCGTAAACGTCGTAGTAAACCATGGTAATTTCTCAGTTTGTGTGGAAAAATTAATATTTTTGGAAAAGCTGAGACATGCGAAGTTAGGCATATAAATGATTTGCGATTTACTAAACTCAAGGTGCTCCCTTAAATTTCATTTACATTTCCAATTTTGGCACTTCCAACTACCGAGAACCAGCTGGTCTATCTCTTGTGTCGGTCTTGTTTTAATCCAACAATTCAGCCTTTCGGTTCCACAAAGAAACTGCTTTCTGAATTGATTCCCTTTTTTTAATTCTTCTTCTAGACATGACACCCCGATTCTGAACCAGACATTGCCCTCTCTGTCCATAAACCATGCCTTACGTTAATCTCTAGCCATGTCCAAAATCTGGCCCATCAATACCTCTATTTTCATTGGCTTACTCAGTGAAAGAACCATGCATTTTTTACATTATCATTCTTGTCAATAAACAAGGCTCCTCATGTCTTCCGGTTGGTTATAACAGTTCTGGTATTCGTGACCTTAATAATGAGAATAAAAATACTATTGTTAAATTAGTCGAATCGCCGTTGTCTCAATACTATTTATACGATGCCCTTAGAATGGAATAGCAGATTCGATCCTCAAACAACTGTAAGGCACCTTGCTTGAATGAACTAACAAGAATGCAGGAATTTGCCGATGCAAGTGTCGACTAGTTCCATCTCTCCACGGGTATCGGTCACATAATACAGACTGTTGTTGTCGCCTAAGCATAAACCTGGGAATTCACGTGACGAGCAAATGAGGAATCTGTTGTAATCAAGCTCGAGATTGGTGTCGTGAAGGGTAAAAAGACGGACAGGCCGTGTGAAGGTAAGGGAACGCATGGAGAGTAAAAATTACTTCATTCACGTTAACAAGACTGGGAGTAACGAGGTTTAAACAATATGGTCGTTGGGTAGGGACAGCGATACTGGGCAACGGCTCTGGTTCTTGTTCAGCCGGGGTAGAGGGCAACGGCTCTGGTTCTTGTTCAGCCGGGGTTACGGAAGACGACTTCTGACCCTGCTCCAGCATCGATGCGAGAAGCATCTCGGGTAGCGTCCGGTCCGTCTTCATCCTGTTCCGATGGTCGAGCTCACTTCTTCTTTCCGCCTTTTCGGTGAGCATTTCTAGCCAGACTTCCATTTCGCGCATCCGCTCCTCTATAGGCGTATTAACGTCTTGCTTCACAAGCGTCCGCATCTTCTTCACCTGCACCCACACCTCGCGGAGCTGCAATGCTTCCAACTTCAGTCGTTCCTCTACTATGTCCTCGCGCGAAGATTCCGGTCGACTGCTCGTCGTCGACGTCTTCATATACGCGGCCATTGCTAACAGGATATTTTCAGTCATCTGCTTGATTAGCTTCACCGTTTTCCTAACTATAAAGGAGAATTCCAACGGAGTAGCAAAGCTCACGATAGCGTGAACGACGATCCAAAAAGTCCGCGTTTCAGCACGGTGATATTAAAACAAAACCCTTAATCAAACGAGAATTAACAAAGCTATGTTAAAGTAGGTAAAAGGTTATTAAGAACCTTATTTGTAATTAATTAAGATAGCTATACTCTACAGGCCGCAAACCAATTACTTGGGGTCTTTCGTGTAGAATACGATTTATTTTTTAAAAAACCAAACCAAATCGATCTCAGCAACTTTCCACTTCCTGTAAAACGCAATGACTCCTTAATTTTCCAATTTACCAGATAACTTTAAAGCAGCTATCTTGGAATGAGAAAACCAGAATATAAGCAGTTATCGAGGTGATCCTAAATGAAGACTGTTCCTGAAAATGGCAACATACAATGGGATAACCTACTAAACAATTTGTCCTTCCAGGGGAGATTTCAGTAGTAAAACCGAGTTATAGTTGGTTTGTCAATAAAATGTTGGGAATAGTCTGTCTTTGCAGTCACAACGTGTCAGAGCTTGTGAATACAGCGCTAAGGTAATTTGGTGTAAATGAGCCAATCGACAAGAGCCGTCCAACCATAAGTTGAAATTTGTCCAACCAGCGCCCAGATTAGCGGTCAAGGCCGCCAAGGTATGACTAAACGAATATAGCGTGTGGTTTGGTACGGGCCAATCAAGACAGTTGTACAAGAAGACAGGGGCCAATCAAAACCGTTGTACAACACGACAGGGGCCAATCAAGACAATTGTATAAGAAGGGGGGAGGGGCTTGTCATTGAAGGGTGACGCGATCTATTCGTTGAGTAATAAAAATATTATTCGTTTTATTAAGGTCACGAGGACCAACACTTTCAGCATTACAATTTACAATAAACAAAAATGTTACGGGAAGTGACGATTATACGCAGAAAATGCAGAATAAGTTAAGAAGAATAAAAGGAGTAACATCAAGGTAAATTTGAAAGAACGGCCAATTTAACCCACGAAGTATATACAGTTTGTCAAACGAGAAATGGCGGCCGTTGAAAGGCCCTATCCAAAACGTGCGCCAATAGGAAGACATAGGAGGTATAATATAATTGATTCAAATAGAATCAACACCACGTCTATCGTTTTTAGATTGAATTACCACAAATGCTTAATCGAATTTCTTTCTGCAGTGGTTCGATTCAGTTGCGCTAAGAGGTGATTATCCTGAGTCAATTTTATTGGAGACCGTTATGACCAAGAAGCCGTCTGGTGGCAAAATATATTTTATTAACTCGTAAGTGGTCGTTTATGCTATTGTTAACAGGTTTTACCATCGTGGATTCTGTGATCGTCTTGCCGAAACCACAGATTGCCCAAAGCAACGTTGGTAACATGTCACGATATCGCAATTCCTTGAGTTAATGCTCATTTGCAGCAACAATGTCGAAGTAAACGGACACCACCATACAAGAATGCAGCATAAGGGCCCCTAAACGTGCACTTTCCAATTCCCAAATACGGTAATTTTGTTTGCTTCCGTACTCATTCAAATTGAATGTTGACAAATGAACGGCCCATTGTATGATGGGGTTTCAATGTCTTGTTCCGAGCCAGAGAACGTGCATTTTACCGATTACATTTCTTAATCATTATCGTAGTTGACTTGATGATTTATATGCGGTTCAAGGGTGAAATCAGATTAATTTAAGTAAATTAAACACTTTTACTAGATATCTGTCGACGATATGCTTCAAAACTTACATCTATCAGCGCAAAACATAGCGAAAAAATAAATTCGAAATAGAAAGAATCTCTATTTTTTGTAGTCGCAGTCGCATTCTTCGTACAAATCGTAGTTTTGGGTTAAAAATTAAACAAGCAGAATGTTCGTTTAATTCTCAGGCTTATGTCTTGCGCGTTCGAAGAATTGAGTTGTTTCAAGGTACTGAAATTGAATTTATGATGAAAATGTTCACTTGATGCAAATGAATGCGTCAGCATTAGATGGAGGATTAACGGATTAAAACAAAACAAATGCAAACACTAATTAACCAACTATTTGAAAGCTCTCTGTGTAGTCGCTGATGGCAAACGGATCGATAAATCCGCATGTCACAGGTGTCGCCATGTGCGTTGAATCAAAAGCATGTTAAATCATCACGAAAGTGAACGCGATCTTGAGGACATATCTAGTTAAAGAACCCAGAATATTGAGCCATCGTTCGAAGACCAGCCTCACTAGACACGATTCACACCCAATGGGCGGCTGTAGATGTCTTCTCCTGGGACTCTTGGGCTGCCTTGTGGCAGCCTCTGCTTTGGGTGGTTTTTCAATCAGGAAGGATGATATCATGATAACATCCGTGCCTCTAATTCACGAATACGAGGACCTTTTTCCTATCCTGATTGACATCGATGCCCTGTTGCTTATTATAAAGACAATTATGATCCGTCCACAAGTAAGAAATCAAATGAGAAATATTTTGCACTTCTTCAATTGATACAAACGTTCCCATTTGCATCAATATTTTATCATCACATTGCTGGTTTGAATAAAGAAAAAACCCTGAACGTTGATTGGACTAAATCGTGGTGGTCATTGAGTGCGATTAATAGTTGTTAAGGGCAAGGGATGAGTCGAAGAAACGCATTTTAAACGATGTTCATCAACTATGTATCCCAAAAATATATTCTATGATGAAATTCGGTTAAACGTCGCAGAGCCGCCTAATAGCCATTCATCAGCTATTTAAAATGTTGTTCCTTATTTAAATTTAAGTAGAATATAATTACGGAGAAGTAAATCGAAGGTCCAACTAGCATTTATAGAGATCTTTTTGTCTGACTTATTCAACTTTGCTTCCAAAAAGCTAATTCGTATTTTCTCTTTAACTTTGCATAACTTGACACCGCTGGTCGAAGGATTACTCATCGCGTGGTTTCACAAGTTAATCAAAAGCGGAGTCCTTGGTGTTTCGTGGATTCTTCTGCGATATTTTGGAGATCGAGGATTCGTTAGCGGGTAGAAAAGCGATTGAGGATTGAGGCACCGCGGAATGGTCAGCGGATTTGAAGATAAAGCCATTAAACAGGGCATCCAGGTCTAGGGCACAACTTGGTAGATATGAGCGACGGGTTCTCGTCAATCTATTTTGATTTTTTCCAGAGGTCGCCGGGTTTCGATGTTCTGGATAGGTCATCTTTAAAAAATGCGATTAAGGTGATTTACATCAACTGTGATCATTATTGAAATTGGTTTAATTTCACGATACCTGCCCTGGCGTCAGAGCCGCCGCTTCTTTCGCCTCAGTTGTTTGAGAAATGGAGATGATACGACACCGGGGGGTGAGGGATATTTCCACAAGTGGGCTGTGCGTATCGTACGGAAATAGGAAATAGCTATTAACATTGTCTATTTCCTTATCGAAGTCGGAATCCGCAAAACCTTTAACGTCGGTTGTTGCAACGGCATCTCTTAAAGTGCACTTGTGGGAACGGATGCGAAGATGTTTAGGTTTGGGACAACGATTATGGTTTTTGTTATCCTTGGCATACATTTTCGGTAGACCAACGACGATGCAGTGGTCAGACTAGGCTTAAGGTGCACGTTTACGGTAGCATACAGAGAAGAATCGGACACGATTCGGCGCCACTGGGTTCCACGCAGATTGCTGGACGTCTGGAAAGGAGCATCCTCCTAACGAATAATTTGTTAAAAAGGAAAGGAGATAGAACTGCGCCTTGTTGTAAACCGCAATTATTTGGCGATGAGGTGGAGGCTTCATTTCCGACTCTTACATGTTGACTTCGATTAGAAAAATTGTTTTGAAGCCAATTAATCAACCATCCTTCAACACCATCTTCACATAGTTGAGAAAGGATGCGGGAGCGCGAGATAGTGTTGAAAGCAGAGGTGAAGTCCAAGAAAAATCCTTTGACGGAATTCGCTCCGGCATCAAGTGAAGAGTGGAGTCTGTACGATAAAATAGCCACAGCGTCCCTAGTGCTTCTATTTGATTTATAAGCGAACTGGAACGGGTCATCGGCAGTTTTCAACGTGTCCATCAATTTAGAGAGGAGGTGCTTCTCAATCACTTTAAAGCAGACCGATGAGTTGGCGATAGGTATATCCTTAACAGGTCCCACGGAACCATTCGCTGGTTTCAGAATAGGTGTTATAGCGACATCTCTCCATTCCAAAGGAGAAAAGCATCCTCCTAACGAATAATTGACTAGCCGTGTGACAATCAGAGAAATCTCGCGCTGACAGATTTTTAGAACCGCGGGAGGGACCCTGTCCTGACCAGTCGCTGTGGAGATCTTGAGGCCAGCCAAAAATTTGGATGAAGAGGATTCGTGAGCGGGTAGAAAAGCTCTTGGATTGAGAGATCTAACGTGAGGCACCGCGGAATGGTCTGCGGATTTGAAGATAAAGCCATCGTTCAGAGCATCAAGGTCTAGGGAACCACTTCGTGGATACGAGCGACAGGTTCTCGTCAATCAACGCCGGATTTCGATAGTGAATACAGCTCATCTACAAAAATCTTATTAAGGCGGTCACACTATGCTATTTTCCTTTTGGTGGATCCAATCGCAAGTCGCTGAGATAGATAACGTGTGTACGCGCAGGCCTTGAATAAGGGAGAAGCTTGTTAAAGAAGGGGCGAAGTTCAAGTCGAAGATCTGTGGAATGATCCCGAGACCGCTATCCGCAAGACTTTCCGAGCAACGGAGACTGGATCCAGAAATTGCGAACGTCCTTCCTTTATCTGGTGTTTCCATATAAACCCTGCGAATAAAAATCGAAGACTCTGTGTAGTTGACCTCCACAAATACACACAGGTGACCTATGGCAATAGCGAAGTGTTAAATGTGTTGGCGACGGAAATGAAGAGCAGTGTTAAGCTTAAAGACAAACAATTTAGAGGCACATTTGAGTCCGCCCCCAAAACTGGAACGCCTTTTAGTCAAATGTCTACGTCTCCTCTCAACACTAAACCGGTTTGTGCTTGTTGGACGCTTCACCAACCTCTCTATAACCGTTTTACTCTGTGCTCATTGAGATCAAATCACGTTAATCCCCATGTTTATCATCGCCTCTCATTAATAACGACTAACACGTCTTGTAAGGTTGGAACTTACGAATTTTAGTAAGTTTATTCTATTTATGGACTTCTTGTGTACTTTTATATTTTTTTAAAAACTTCCATAAATGTTTCAACATAAAAGCCAGTGTAATTAAACAAGCCTCTAACATGCAGTAGCAGTCTCTTTGTTTCAAGAAGATAACATGTGCGGAATAAAATGGTTCTATTTTGACAATTTCAAAGAAAATGCAAAAACGTTCATTCTGGGTTGCTAAGCGTCATTATAAACGGTTGGAGGTTATTAATTGGAGTTTTTGTAACCCAAAATACATATAAAAGCCGTTACATGGTGGTCTGTTAAGCATAAGATGGCTCTGTTAAACTGAATAATTGCTCCTGAACCCTGTGGACACACACGAGCTCGCGATTTTATAATGCGTGGCGCCTGGGAACGCTAACTGTCCCGAATCTCCCAGGACCAACATTTTACAATTATCAAGGGCTGTAATTTGGGTTCCCATCCGCTGTTCTGCATATCTGAGCTGTATGGGGTGTCGGAGAAGTGTAGCGCCTTTGGTCGCGGCGTCTGTCATGCCTGAGGGTATCTCCCGTTCTCTGGCTCCACGAACTGCCGCACCCTGGTGAACCACTGACAGGTAGACTACCATTGGTGCGGGTAGCTTGAATACGAATCTCTCCAGCCCATTGGGCGGAGGAAATCTAACGGTCAGGAAGGCAGTTCACATTACACCGCGCAGATCCTTTCTGCCTTGCCACTAGAAAGTGTAAAGACTAGAGTCGTCCCCCAAGCAAAGCTGGGTGGCGCTGGGAACGCTTACTGTCCCGAATCTCTGAGAAACCTCATGCAATATGTCTCGAATTATACACGCACTAAAGATCCTCGACCCCAACACGCAACCCCCAACCAAATCAACTTCCCCAACAGCAATCTACACATTAGCTGCAGGAACCTGAGAATACCTATTGACACCGGAAGTGGATACATCACTGCCCGCACGATACACATCTACAACGTAGACGAAGCCGGCCTCACCGATGTCCGTCTACCGCCTTTCAAGTTGTTCGGTAAGAATTCTTGCTACTACTAACGAAAACTCCGACCCCACGTGTGACACATTCGCATTTGGGGACAGGGTTAAGAACTCTGTCCTTGCTTGGGTACCAATATCTCCAAGATCGGCCTAAATCGCTTTCGCTGCAGACCTTTCAATCTCTCCGTCAATGCCGTGTACGCACCCACAATGGCAGGAGAAGCTAACGAAAAAAAACACATTTTCACGACAGTAAACAAAGTCCCAAAAATCGACATCCCTCTCGAAGCAGGGAAATTGAGCAACCGCATATCCTCGGAAAATTCGGCTTAAATTATCAATTCGAAGACGGTGGACGGCTCATAAGTGTCGCGGACCATAACAGACTCGTTGTCTTCAACTCGTCTCCAGCAACATAAAAAAAACATCTGCAAACGTGGTACTTTAACAACAGCCGCACTGCGCATAAAATCGACGATCGCCTTGGGGATCTTCAATCATCGACTGCAGATGGAGAATGGCTTGGCCATACTCTTGTCAATTCGCACTTCAAGATGCGCCTGGTAACCAGTTGGAGTTACCGCATTTCCAAACAGGAAACTTGCGAAACACCAGGTTCTCTCTGAAGCCATCCGACTGAATCCACTGGCGAAACTCGGGGAGGAACTCTCCGTTGGTCAGTCGTTGAGGACCGTCCATAAAGCAAACGGTCGAAACAGAGCATGGAACAACACGACATCACTGAGACCACACTGCAACTTTCCTCAACAGCTACGAAGGTTGGCACCCCGTTCGGCAAAGCCAGACGCCAATAAGCGCTGAATCGAAGTGTTACGGCCGCCGCTTACACGGGAGACTTTGCAAAGCTCTTCCGCATAATTTTACTAGCATTAGGCAAGTTTAAGCCCCAGAGAATGTACTGCGCGGGACAAGTGAAACCGATGATGAAAGAACAGGATGAAAACAGGACACTGGCTGGACAACACGGCCCTGCTGTTGCAAGATACCGAAGGCATTCGCCACGACCTAGCAACTTGGTCAGACATTTCAAGCGTAATACTAAAATTTAAAAATCGCCAGTCCACTTCCAGATCGTCGTACCCTCTCTCCACGCATTGGGTTGCTCAATCTGGAAAACCGAGGAGCTTGCAGTACTTCCGTCGTTACTTCGCGTTCCCCATGAAAGGCGACAATACCATTTCGCTACTTCTCCTCCACCGCTTCACATGATCGTGAGACGCCCACACCAGCCTAAATCATGGAAGCAGATTCTGAGTTGGCGTGCGTTTTTGATTAGGCTGCCTTTCAATGGCTGCCATTTTCCGTTTGCCAAACGTGATATCTATCGTGGGTTAAATTTGCCGCCTGTCTTGCAAATTTACCTTGATGTTACTTCTTTTATTCTTCTTAACTTATTCTGCAATTGTCTACGTATAATCGTCACGTCCTGTAACATTTTTGTTTATTGTAAATTTTAATGCTGAAAGTTTTGGTCCTCGTGACCTTAATAAAGCGATTATTATTATTATTATTATTAGTTACAAAATAGGGTTGCTTCCAGAGGGCTCGTGACCAATAAAGAATGCTCGCAATTTGACGTCAACGAATCGTAAATTTTCAAGGTGTGGCAAAATTGTCTGGAAGAGGTGCAAATGTCCATCATTTGTAAGTTCAACTGTGTAGATAAAGTAAATCTAAATTCCTTGGTGTTTTATGTATCGTCATACATTAGTTTGATTGAGTAAAGCTGTGACGAATAGATTAAAACTGAAAGAATATTTGAGTCCTTCCAACATTTCCGACTGCAAGCTACATGCAAAATTAAGCTGTACAAAATCACCACCACGCACAAAGCCAATCTCTTGTCGGCTCCGGTGGCACTATGAATTTGTCGATCTGCTTTAGCTACGAAGCGAGACTTCCGAGGTAGACGGAGAAGACGTGTTTTCATAAAGACGGTGGCGTGAACACGTCTCCTTGTGGGTTAAATGTATCATCGGAGGTGCTGTGATGCTGGGATTTGGGGCTGTTGTTTAAGTCGCAGAGTGTTTAAGTGACAGACAAAAATTCCATCAAGAAGAAGCAAAAACTTGAGAAAAAACGAAGATGAGGAGAAGGATCCTGATGCAGGGAGAAAGTGAGTTGCCTCACTATAAATGGACCAGAGGGTCGCATGAAACCATCGAAAAACACCAAGGAAAGATGGCCGCCTCCTATTGGGCCATGTCGTGCACTAAAAGACAATTTTCTGTCTGGTTTTATGCTGAAAGTTGTGGTCCTCGTGACCTTAATAAAGCCGCTACAATTATTATCATTACTAAACTCGTGTGGTGTCCTCGTAACTTCGAAGACCTGAGGAAAAACAGGAGTGAGAGTGAACCTTGATACTCAGGCAGAATGGAGGACACGGGAGGAGAGTTTGTGGGGGAAGATTTAAAATCGATAAACCAACACGATAGGATATGAATGTTAGGTTTGATGAGGATCAGAAGCGTGGTCGCGGATTAGAGGGCAGACCAGGTTTAAGAGAGTGGCGTTCGTTACAGAGCCCTCCCTCTACAAAGCCACTGTCCTCAGTGGCTGGACGAAGACAGTTCGATGGTATGGGATATAGGGATATCGTCACTAGGGATGAGGGTAGGTTGGTCGGGAGGTTGTGGTGTGATTCCCGCCTTCAACCGATTGAAGTGGACTAGGAGTGTGGCTGGGTTATCGTCCGAGCGGATGCGGTACACGTTGCTAGGGAGACTCTGAACGACCGAAAAGGGGCCGCTCCATGGGTGGTGGAATTTGCTGGATATGCCCTGGGGGAGGGTTAGGGCTGCTGAGCCACACGGTATCATCAGGCTGGAATGGAGAGCCGTGGCCTTGGCGGTCATATGACCGCGATTGGGTGACTTGGGCGTGTCGTAGATGTGTGCCGGCTAAGCGAGGGCATTCCTGATGGATGTCGATCAGACGGGAGACTTACGACGGGGGGGAGGGAGAGATAGATAAACCTATAGATAAACTAGATAGCAATCTTCGCTATCATTGAAGACGAACTTTCCGTGTAAAGGGTATATAGACACAAGCATGCGTCCTTTCGACGCTAAGTTAATATTGGGCATGCTTGAAATCAACCGCGCTCTCCTGGAATAACACCGGGGCTTAATAGAAATGGTTCCGGGCCTGGAGTAATCAGTCTTTGCAGTCTTTGACGTGTAAATACCCCCATCCTCAACCAGAGCGGATAAAACTACGTTTGATTGGATGATACCATAACCCTTGATGGGGTTCACGACGAGGTTTCTCGGGAATATGTTTACAGGTGGCACCATCCCAATTGCAACCTAAGGTGGCCTGACCTTTGTATCGAACCCGGGTCTGTCGCCAACTGTGCTAACCACTACATGTTCCAGTAAGCCTCTATATTACCGGTTCGAGGTATAAATCAGGGTATCTTTAACCTTCAATGAATCCAAATTGATAGTTACAGCGTCTGCGTGGTCTGGTAGGTCAAGATGGTACAGTTTAATAACATTATCGCTCCCTGACCCGTATGCACACACGAGCGGCGATTTAATTATCCGCGGTAATTGGTTCACGGATTGGCGTGATGAATGACAGGTTGCTGCACCAGCCTCTGGTGAATTTGCCAGGGGTGGGATAATCGATTAAAAGAGAGCGATGTCATGGTATTTTTATGTCAATTTAAAACTTCCTTTATCGTGGAAGCAGATTCGTTGCTTTTCGGAAACCATCTTTGCCCTTAAGCTCAGACGAAAGTGATTACTGTGGACATTACATGTGTCGTGGTTGGGCGCTAAATGAAGTTCAGTGGAAAACAGCCCCTGCAACATGGTTATAAACAGGAAAATTATTTAGCCTTAACTATCAAGCCACAAGGTGATGGTATATATCATGAGAGCAGATTCGTTTTTCTGGCATCAAGCATAATAAAATCACTTGTTTCGATTTTACGATAGAGGCAGGACCGTATCTTTGTCTGCTAGCCAACCATTCTGTCTGATTTAAGGATTGAGTAGCACCTCCTCTCTAAATTGGAGCACACGCTGAAAACTGCCGATGACTACTTTCAGTTTGCTTAGAAATCAAATCGAAGCACTCTGGACGCCGTGGCTACGTTAACGAAAGCCGGTAATAGGAGTATTTTTGAACTTCACCTCGCCTTTCAGCACTATTTCACGCTGCAGCATCCTATCACAACTGTTTGAAATGGTTTATAAATTGACTTCCCTTTTATTTATCTAACGAACACCAACTCATAAGAGTCGGAAACGAAACAGCCTCCTCCTGACTTTATCTTTTCCTTTTTAACAATTACGCGGCTGTCACCAAATACGAGGACGGCCTGGCATTGTGCCATGCCTGAAAGATGAATGGGGATTCTTTAAAGCAGGCAGGCAGTCACTGAGGTTCTTGAGTGGTCTTCGGAGAATTGCGCTGACAATCTGGAAATGGCACCGCTCAATAATGTCGCACCCAGCTCAAAATAAAAATTCCTCGGCGTTATTATGAAAATGCAGTTATCTTGGCGTGATCGTGTGGATGCCGTCTTCGGTAAATGTCGTCGCCTCTATTTCGTAGTTCTCGGGTTTGGGAGACTTCGATTGAACTCAAACAGCATAACTTTGTACACGTCTATATAATTCCTCTCATTGTATATTGTAATATTCCCTGTTCTCAAACGTTGTGACGGTATAACCCTCTGCAAGCCTATTTGCTTGTGGCCTGCCTATGCATTGAATGCAATTGATGATCGCTGAAAGGTAACTTGCAACTCTTCGCTGTTCGTATATTAGATTATCTCTTCCATACCCTCTTTTCACGTTTGTCTAAATGTAAATCTCTTATGTCAACTAGAAGGCAATACCGTTCAATACCAACAAGAACAGAAACATATCGCAATTCGGTCATTCCTTAATTGTCCAAATTTGTTTCACCTGAGCAGGTGAAGCGGGAACTTAAAGACAATTTTCGTTTATGGAATTATTCTATTATATTGTGGTCCTCGTGACCCCAATTCTTAGTTTGTTTTAATTGGACAACGAGTCAACAGTTTTTCTTTTCCCACAAATTTCGCAGTGTTTCACGTCTCGTTATACCTTTGTTTGAATGAGTAACCTGTGGGCAGAAAACGCCGGGAATATTTGAGTTGGCATAACCGTTTTAACTGTGACAGCACACATTTAAAGCAACCCTGCCAATATCTGTTTGGTTCATGCTGTGGCAGTAGCACGTCGCTAGCGATTGATAATTTGTTTTCGTGCGTGCCTTCGTGTATAAAGGGCGATTCCGTGAAATGAGAACTTAGCACACAGAACAACCTTCGTTGACAACATGCGAGTCCTTCTCTGCTTCCTAGTGGGTCTGGTGAGTCTTGTCGTCGCTCCTATGGCAGCGGGCCATTCCATCAAGAAGAAGCAAGAAGTTGAGAAAAGGCAAGAAGATGAGGAGAAGGAGGAAGACGTGGGTGATGGAGAGGTAGAAGGACCTGAAGAGAAGGAAGAAGATGGTGATGATGATGATGATAATGATGAGAAGGAAGAAGAAGAAGAAGAAGAAGAAGAAGAAGAAGAAGAAGACGATGTCGATGTCGATGAAGAGGATGAAAAGGAGGAAGAAGAAAACGGTAATGACGGAGAAGATTTAAAGGAAGAACATGAAGATGATCATGATGAGAAGGATGAAACTGACGACGAAGAGGAAGAAGAAGAAGACGATGACGATGAAAAAGTCGAAAAGGAAGAAGAAGAAGAAAAAGAAGAGAATGATCATGATGAGAATGAGGAAGAGGAGGAAGACGAGGAGAAGGTGGAGGAGATTAAACCGAGCTGGGGTGCGGTAGAAGCTTGGTTAAGAAAGGCTGGCGCTAAAATCGAAAATAAATGGAACGTTTTCGAGAGCGCTCTACGAAGGGCTTTCTAGTGACCCTTTGAAACTATTTTGTAACGAATTTAGCGCCAACTTTTATGTAGATGTCATTCGTATAGAAATGCACTTAGTTCTCTCGTTTGTGTTTGCGAATTTTAATCTTAGACTTCAAGGGGGGAGGAGGGGTCAATAGCGCGCTGAGGGTTTGAGGCGACGTGAGGCGTCTAGTTCGAACGACGGTATGATTTGCAAGAATTACAAGAACTGCACAGCGACTATGGCCGCTAATTCCGAATTAATGTGCGTGAACAAGGAATTGGGGTTTGAAACACAATCTCGGAATCCCGTAATTGCTTGTTTCCACCAAGAACAATCAATTGATAATTCCTGTGCGGAATGCATTTTCACGCGTAGATTATTCGATAATCTCATGCCAGCCCGCTGAGGTAGACTAAAGTCATTGAGGTCCAATTCGTTCCAGGTTCTGGTCGAATCGCTACATCGCTAATTGGAGAGAATTTAGCGTAATGCCTATTCTGAAACCGGAAAGGTGTTTCGCGGGGCTCGTAAATTTAGACTTATCGCCAAATCCTCTCTATGGTTGAAGAAAAGCACCTTCCTCTAAATTGGAGGCTGTCCTATATACAGCTTGATTATAAAACACTTCCAGATTTCGAGAAACCGTGGCCACGATCTTGCACACACAAATGGCGTAGCTCTCATTAAAAAAAACGAGAAACGCTTCAACATTTCGTTATCAGGACGTAATGTCTCTCGACATTGAAATTTAGGATTGTTATTATTGTTTGCAGCTTTAACAGGATTAGGCAGGACCTGGATATTTGACCTCTCAGTCGGTGATGCTCTCGTTATTAGTTCAAATTGTAGCAGATCGAGTTTCGGCCATTAATTATAGATGCCCATCCCCATGTGATTCTGTAGTGATTGCTGACTGGAATTATTAATTGTGTTTTACTATATTAACGTATGTCGTTACACTTTTGAATACGAATTATCGTTGCTGCACGTGTTCTATTCGTCAAGGGTCTCGGTTGGCTTTCAGAGTTACACCGGTATTACAGACATTCCGTCTATTCTCCATTCAGGTTTTATTCTACCCTACATACAATACTATCACATTTGGCGTCGCAACAATGTCAAAAATGAGCCTCGAATTCTTATCAGTTAATGCAACTTCAAGAGAAGTGTCAGACTATATTGAGCGTTTCGAAATTTGGGCCTTTACCCAACATAATCTCGCTGAAGAAAAGAAAGCCGCTTATTTTCTGAATGCAATTGGAAAAGATGCTTATGCTCTGGTGAAA
The DNA here is from genome assembly GCA_028672205.1 of Proteocephalus fallax. Classification (NCBI taxonomy): domain Eukaryota; kingdom Metazoa; phylum Platyhelminthes; class Cestoda; order Proteocephalidea; family Proteocephalidae; genus Proteocephalus; species Proteocephalus fallax. The sequence continues at coordinate 147,452 of JAPUBX010001002.1, read as the reverse complement.
AACTTGGTTTATCCGGATATTCCTATTAAAATGCCACTTGCCAAGATCCAGGAAGCTATTATTCAGCATGTTCAGCCTATAGCTTTTGAGGCTGCTGAAAGGAGCATATTCCATACTATTATGCGAAAATCCGACCAAAAAATTCGAGATTTCATACTTCTACTTCAGACCCAGGCAGCAAAATGCAACTTTGAAGCTCAGTTAGACACGCAATTGCGCGACCGTTTAATTGCAGGCATCAATGATACAAATCTCCAAAGACAATTACTATTGCTAAAAAATCCTACATTCCAAAGTGCTCGTGCTATATGCGAACAATTCGAAGATGTCTCGAATATTATCAATATTTCTCATATTCCAGATCCAGTGTTTCACTCCATAAATATCCCAAGGAGACCAAACACGCAGATATTCAAAAATCGCAAAACGAAGACTGATAATTCATTGCATACTTGTCATTCGTGTGGCAAATTGCATTCACGGGAGCAATGTAAATTCCGTGATGCGAAATGCTATAATTGTGGCAAAATAGGCCACATCAAGTCGGTCTGCAAATCCAAGGTTTGTGCGATTACAAACGATTTCGAGGACAATATATCTGATATGGCTCTGATGAGTTCTAACAATCAGAGCGCTGGCCATATTTCTAAGGAACTAACGAATTCACATGGAAAAAAGATGTCCTTTATTGTTGATACTGGGAGTGTGGAATCACTCATTCCTATCGAGGCATTAAAGAAGTTCTGTCCAAGTCCATGTATACAGAAGACAGACCAGTTGATTATTGGTATCTGTAGAGGATAACTAGCGTAATTAATTCCAAATAAGGGTTTTAGTAACATTTTAAATACTTTAACATACCTTTGTTAGTTCTCATCTCGATTAAGAGTTTTGTTTTAATATCACCGGACTGAAGCGCGGACTTTTGGGGATCGTCGTTCACGCTATCGTGAGCTTTGCTACTCCGTTTGAATTCTCTGTTATAGTGAGGAAAATGGTGAAGCTAATCAAGCAGACGAACCACAATATCCTGCCTAGAAGGGCCGTTCCATCTAGAATGTCGACTAGTGAACGTCGACCGTCTCCCTCCCCGACCGTCATTAAGGACGACGACGAAACCCCGTCGAAGATGGACCAACTCTGCGAAGTCGTTTCCCAACTGGCAATTATGGTGTCAGCACTTCGGAAAGAGATACAGAAAAGGAACCAGCCATCAGTCATTCCTACCTCGGCTAAGGAACCAGAGCCGATGCCCGTTACCCCTGCTCTTGAACAAGAGCCGACGCCTCCCTCACCTGTTAATTCCTCTCGACCTCGCCCAAACGATTCAGTTACAATTCGTCCCTCTGCCACTTGTGTCGTTCCTCTATCACCCGTAATAAATGCCTATGTTAACAGTATCACTGGTCATTCCCTGAAAATCCTTGGCTTCTGTATGATTAATATTATACGAGATGGCACCAGATTCCTATGCAAATTCTTGGTGTCGACGACGGGTCCAGCTATTATTGGTTTGACCGTCATGAAGCAACTCAAGTTTCAACTGAGTTTTTATTCATTACCGGCAGTTGAGTCCGAGTTGAAAGATCTGGTCCAAAAGTGCACCAGAGTGACTGGTGGAATGAAAATTCCCAAAGTCAAACTCGAGGTTGCCGGAGATCCTATGTTCTTGAAGCGGAGGATTATTGCCTTCGGCTTACGAGACTCTGTTGAACGGACTCTGAACGAATTGGTGGAGAGGAATATACTGACTCCTGTGAGCTGTTCACAATGGGCCACTCCTATTGTGACACCACTAAAATCCGACGGTTGTACACCCAGGATATGTGGTGATTACAGGATGACACTCAATCGCCGATTGTTACAGAAGACATGTACAACTCCGGAACCTGAGGATATCCTTTATAAATTCAAGGGGTCGAGTTTCTTCTCGAAAATTGATCTGAAAGATGCCTACCTGCAGATTCCACTGGATGATGAATCCAGTTTGCTGACAGTGATTAATACACCCCTTGGTGTTGATAAAATGAAGTCATTGGCAAGAAATTCATGTTGGTGGCCGGAACTTGAAGCCGATATCCGGCGAACGGCTGTCCGGTGTGATGGCTGCTTGCATAAGTTGCCCTCAAGGCCTTCTAAATGGTCTCCATGGCCAGGGTCCTGTGAGCCATGGCAACGAATACATGCTGATTATTGTGGACCATTTCTAGGCAAATACTATGCTCTTGTCGTTATCGATTCATTTTCACATGCCATCGAAGCTGCCGCACCCAGGTAGATGTGGTGATTGCTGACTCTAATTATTAATTGTGTTTTACTATATTAACGTATATCGTACGTCACACTTTTGAATACGAATTATCGTTGCTGCACGTGTTCTATTCGTCAAGGGTCTCGGTTGGCTTTCAGAGTTACACCGGTATTACAGACATTCCGTCGATTCTCCATTCAGGGTTTATTCTACCCTACATACAATACTATCACAGATTCCTTAATTGAAAGCAAGAGTCGGAGACATTTTATTTTATTGGTAAATCAAAAGGTGGGGCTCGATGCAAGTAGGAATTACCGATCATCTTGAGAATCACTTTACCGTTCCTGGTGACGTTGGGTCGGTATTTGGTGACTGATAATGGCAATTGACCTGTCCGGATGTACCCCCGCATCAGGATACCTATTTGCGCGCGCCGATATCCTAATTCTCGATCAATTTCAGCGATACTACTACAAAGCGAATCAAGTAAAGTGACGATTTTGTTTCCACATAAAGCCTATTTGGTGTGCGGCATTTAAAACGCACTCGAAGCTTGGGATTACAACTCAAGGAGATTGCGTTGTGAGGCACGACATTCAACCGCGGACAAGATGGCTTTCAATTGAATAGAGTTTCTCAATTTCCTGTTTTCTTTACAGTAAAATAAAACACACATTTTGAATGGTAAATCGACACCTGTTTATCGATACATATAGTAAATAATCCACAATTTATCAAGTATACATCGCGAATGTCACTTGAACGCACGCCTTTAGATGCGGGGATTCTTTTGGTGAAGAATTGTGTTGTCCAACAAAACATATCGCTGTTGTGAGGCTGAACATTTATAAAGGCAAACCTTTCTCGATTGAGCGGCCTGCAAGTAATCACCACTTGACGGTTTATTTCATGCATGCATTGAAACAACGGCCATGGGTACCTTTAGGCGATTCGACATCAGCAGGCGTGCAAAAAGAGACATTTAAAATGTATCAGACCTTCTTCTAAATATATCTAGAAACACATTATGATTTTCCATTAAAAATTGGGGTTTTATTTTAATTTTAAATCAACTCTGACTTGAAAGGCCTGCTCACTAACAGGTTCCATGAGCTAAACTCTCTACGTCTGTCTCGCTAATCGTCAATTATTTTTGGAAGGGCTTATGGTAGAATCTAAATTGCACTTTAATTATTAATCTCACTGCAATCATGATGATCGGTTTAGAATTGCTTATGGTTGTTTCGAAAGCATATTTTACCAAAGAAGCAGATTTGGGTTTCAAACTAGGTCTTATTGGAGGTAATCCCCAATTTAACAGGTTTTCTGCGAACTCAGCTTTTACGGATTGACCAGACACAGCCTACTTTGGCTTGACTTCACCGACGCCGTAGTGGATTCTAAACAAGCACACCAATAAGGGTTCTTAACGGAGGACTTTAGTGAATCTGTCATCTTGGCTCTTAATTAGTCCACACTAGTAATTGAACTATGAATTAGAACACGAATATTCAAGGAACGACACAGTGGTGAAATATCATTGATTTGATGTCGTCAACGATAATAGATTTATGAAACAGACATCTCTTGTTAAATTTGGGCAAACAAGATGCGAAATGCACCGATCATTATGGATGTTTCTCGCGCGAATCGGTGGGTATCCAAATAACAGTCGATTTTGACGAATCTAAAAGTTAAATGGCCGATACTACTACCTCGATGTTCAAAATCTCCGAGAAGGAAGAACATGACGAAAAGGAAGAAGAAGAAGAAGAAGAAGAAGAAGAAGAAGCATGGGAAGGGGGAATATGATGAAGAGAAGAAGGAGGAATACGAGTATGATGATGGTGGTGATGATTATGAGGAAGTGTTCATGCGGGGGACATTTGAGTAAAATCATTTACCGTTCGCAAATTGTAGAAAGAGATTCGAACTTTAAAGACCTGTTATATCCCGGTAGGAATTGGCACAGGAAAAAATTGATGGTTTGACAAGGATTATTTATATTATTTTGAACCAACCCATTTGCTGCAGATTGTATTGAAAGATGCACAGGAACGATCGATTTCTGCTCTCCTAGGGAAGACCAAAGGCGGACTAAAATAGAGAACTTGTTAGTTGACGTAACTTTAATATAAAAACTATCCATTGGCGATCGAGGGATAAGTTTAATTAAGCTTAAATCCTTTACCCAATCGTGGTGCATGGATTTCTTATGCATTTCACAATGCCTAAAGATTATTTATTGTACCCTTGGAATGTGATAAATGTCGTTGTTATAGGAATCGGTAGTTTGACTAAATTCACACCCGGCAGTCTGACTATTAAGCCCCATTAACGGCAGGTTCGCATTAATAGAAAACACCTACAAGGAACGCTACCTCGGAAACCCAATCCACTCGCGACTCTATTGACCTCTTGGCCGTTTCCAAAGGTCTGCTGTGAAGAATTTCCGAGGCATAAGGAAACTCTATTAGGCCACCAGATAGAGGCTCGAGCACTTCTACATCTCCCTTGCCCTCTTAATGAAGCCATTCAAGTATAACCGACTCCCAGAGAAGTCTCTCTCTGCCCAAGGCAACAAAGACCGCTACAAGTAAACCACCAGCTGTCCTCTTATGCTGGTTTCTGATATGACTGACAAATAGAAGGAAGGAACGAGTTAGTTATATTTATTCTAGAAAAAGGTTACACGCCAATAGCGGTTCAGTTTAAAGCTCTTTTAAGAGCTCTCTCGAAATCGTTCAATTCACTTTCGACTACCGAGCCGGCCTTTCTTAACCATGCTTCTGCGTCATTCCAGCTTTTCTCTTCCTCTTCCTCCTCCTCCTCTTCCTTCTCCTCCTCATCATCATCATCATCTTCTTCTTCTTCCTTCTCCTCCTCATCTTCATCTTCTTCTTCCTTCTCCTCCTCATCTTCGTGCTTTTTCTCAACTTCGTGCTTCTTCTTGATGGAATGGCCCTCTGCCATAGGAGCGACGACAAGACTCACCAGACCCACTAGGAAGCAGAGAAGGAGAACTCGCATGTTGTCGACGTAAGGTTGTTCTATGTGCTAAGTTCTAATTTCACGGAATTGCCCTATGTATATATACGAAGGTACGCACGAAAACAAATTATCTATTGCCAACGCTAATTGGATCAACCAGGTTGAAAAAAACTCGATGCAACCGCCATTGCTTGAGCCAAACGGAGATTGTAGTGGGGCGCTTTACTGGCGTTGTGAAATTTAATATTTCGCCTGCAATGGAATAAGTTTGAGAAATTAAACTTGCTCATTTAAACAAACGGACGACAAGAGGTTAAATAAAGAGGCAGTAATCTCTCTTTTAGATTATTCTGCATTGCCTAATCCTTGACATTACTGATCATCCAATTAAAATGCACAACAATTGGTCGCCAAGGCTACCTCGATGATAGACGGTTTGCCTGGTTTCACAATGTTGAGCAAATGAGTAAATCACGCTATTTTGTGCACACATTTACTGATAGAGCCACCGATGCTATTGGTTAATCAACAAGGACATTGAATCAGAAACAGGGTGGAATTGGTCAACACAGAAGGTGTTGTATTGACGGGTTTAATTTGCGAAAACATGTTACTCTGCAGCACAATCTTTTACCCAATCACAGTTGTCATGCAACGTGGTTAAGGCTTGTCACCATGTTGCATGTCCATTTAAAATGTTGCTGAAAACGGTCCTAGTAGTAAATGTGTGCTAAGATCCTTTTTATACGCACATCGAGGACGTCAGTTGTGTAACCCTGTTCTGGTGTAACCAGAATGCGATGAGGTCTTGTATTCACAACGGCCGATCTGATTTTCAAAAAGGTCATGGGGATTGATAGAAAACTTTTGTAATATTACGATTTCTTCTCAGATTAAGAAGCCTATGTAACCCATTTCGGGTCTAAACTGCAGGCACGCCAGTTATTCTCATTCCTAGCATCGTGTGTTTTCTTACGGCACGTAGTCTCTTGCTCTATACCGCTGACTTGTCGTCAGTCGGTCTATTGCTTGATTTCTGCCACAGTTCAACCCGAGAAACCTTTTCTCTTAATCAGACACAAATCCGTCAATATTGGCCGTGATTAGAATGCGCATGTAGTGACCTTAAATGAGGTGATTATTTATGTCCCACCCATGCCATCCATTATACTGGCACCCCATTGGCTAACGCACACCACAACGCATGCCGTGACCTTGACATGGATCAATTAGGAGAACATCGACGACACCAGACCGACCCCACTTACCCCGACACGCTCCACGTGTGTCCAGACAGAACTCGTCGCAACGGGCGCTAGGCATCGCGCATTGTCGGCGTTTTCTGCCAAGATCCGGCCCTAACTATTGGTTGAACAATAAACAATATTATTCATTCCCAACCTTCATCTATGGCCATCGTGCCAAAATAAATATAAAAAAACTCAAGGGGGAATGGTGTTTCAGAGTTGAGCGTGACGAAGCAATAGAAAATTGTTTGTCTGGCGTCATGACTAATGTATTCATAGACCAGGCACCCACATTTTCAATTTTACGATTGAAGAAAAGCACTGCATTTTGTCTCTCGTCCAGATTTTGTTCAAGTGAGCACCCTCTTGGAACCTATTGTCTCTAAAACAGCTGGATTGACCAAGTATCGAGCCGTTTGCAATATTTTCATTGTTTATCCATCACGCAGAAATAAAGGTGGAATCCATTCTTATCGGAATGCATAAAATTGCAACCTGGTTAACGAAAATACTGGATATTTGCCCCGATTAACGGAAGATGGGAGGTTTTTATATATAATTTCTGCAAAACGTAAAAAATTGATTGATACTTAGAAATTTGGCATTTTGATCGTCTGCACTAAGAACACTCTGCTTAAAACTACCGACTTCTTGCTGTGCATTCAATATTTGGGTGAGTCAGGCTGAGGACATATTCCCGGCAAATTTAACGACTCCTCTTTATTGTGCAATCGAGGTCGCTGGCTTTGCGCCAAACAATAGTCGTGTTCGTGGGAATTACGAATTTGGTTACGCGGGAATTAGAAAGATGATTCGTCGAAATTTCCAATTTGTTAACACGGGGACTCAAATTCCGGGACAGCTCTTTGAAATGAGGAATTATAGCACACAGAGAATAAACTTTACGAGGAATCAAGCAGGTCTTTCTTCTTTGTCTTCTGTTCTGTTTTATGTCAAAGGGCAAAGGGCCATGTCATCAGAAAGAGGCGGCAAGCTGAAGCAATAGAAAATGGTTCTGGTGATATTGACCAATTTAAGGCCTTTAAAAGACATTGGCGGAAGAACCTAAGAAGAAGGATGAAGAGAGAGGGGGTTAGGAAAAAAAGACGAGGGAGAAGAAGAAGAAGAAGAAGAAGAAGAGAAGGAAGATGATGATGATGATGAGACAGAGGATGAGGAGAAGGAAGAAGAAGAAGCATGGGGAGGGCGACGATGATGGAGAGAAGAAGGAATAATACGCGTATGATGATGATGGTGATGATTATGAGGGGGTGTTCATGCAAGGGACATTTGGGTTACATCATTTATCGTTCGTAAATTGTAGAAAGAGATGGAACTTTAAAGACCTGTTATATCCCGGTAGGAATTGGCACAGGAAAAAATTGATGGTTTGACCCGGAGGTTTGATATTATTTTGAACCAACCCATTTGCTGCAGATTGTATTGAAAGATGCACAGGAACGATCGATTTCTGCTCTCCTAGGGAAGAACAAAGGCGGACTAAAATCGAGAACTTGTTCGTTGACGTAACTTTAATATAAACGCTATCCATTGGCGATCCGGGGAAAAGTGGTGTATGGATTTCTCATGCATTTCGCCATGCCTAAAGATTACCTATTGTACCCTTGGCGCGTGATAAATGTCGTTTTTATAGGAATCGGTATTTTGTCTAAATTCACACCCGACAGTCTGACTATTTAGCCTCATTTACGGCTGGTTCGCATCAATAGAAAAGTCCTCCCCAACACCTAAAAGGAACACTTCCACGGAACCCCTATCCACTCGCACACTCTGGGCCGCGATATTGACATCTTGACCGTTGCCAAAAGTCTGTAATGAAGAATTTACGAGGCCATACTCGACATAAGGAAACTCCATTGGGCCACCAGATCGAGGCTCGAGCACTTCTACATCTCCCTTGCCCTCTTAATCAAGGCATTCCAAGTCTCTCTCTGCCCAAGGCAACAAAGACCGCTACAAGTAAACCACCAGCTGTCCTCTTATGTTGATTTCTGATATGACTGACAAATAGAAGGAAGGAAAGAGTTATCGATATTTATTCTAGAAAAAGGTTGCACGCCAATAGCGGTTCAGTTTAAAGCTCTTTTAAGAGCTCTCTCGAAATCGTTCCATTCACTTTCGACTTTCGCGCCGGCCTTTCTTAACCATGCTTCTGCGTCATTCCAGCTTTTCTCTTCCTCTTCCTCTTCCTCCTCCTCCTCCTCTTTCTCCTCCTCATCTTCATCCTCTTCTTCCTTCTCCTCCTCATCTTCATCATCATCTTCTTCTTCCTCCTTCTCCTCATCTTCGTGCCTTTTCTTAACTTCGTGCCTTTTCTCAACTTCGTGCTTCTTCTTGATGGAATGTCCCTCTGCCATAGGAGCGACGACAAGACTCACCAGACCCACCAGGAAGCAGAGAAGTAGGACTCGCATGTTGTCGACGAAGGTTGTTCTGTGTGCTAAGTTCTCATTTCACCGAATCGCTCTTATGTATATATATACGAAGGCACGTACGAAAACAAATTATCTATCGCCAACGCTATTGGATCAACCGGGTTGAAAAAAACTCGATGCAACCGCCATTGCTTAAGCCAAACGGAGATTGTTGTTGGGCGCTTTACTGGCGTTGTGAAATTTAATATTTCGCCTGCAATGGAATACGTTTGAGAAATAAAACTAGCTCATTTAAACAAACGGACGGCAAGAGATTAAACACCGAGGCAGTAATCTCTCTTTTAGATTAATCTGCATAGCCTAATCCTTGACATTATCTACTATCCAACTAAAATGCACAACAATTGGTAATTTTGTGAGAAAACAATTCAGATGCGTCCACGAAACCAGACGTTCACATTTAATGTACTGGTCTGTTTCGCTCGATATCAGGTGCTTGAATACATATCCTCGATGCCAGAAAACGATTTTCCCCATGATATTTCATCACCATTGAGGCAGTATGCATAGTTAATTAATCCCGCCAATCGAATTGCTTGTATCTGTTTGTGCGACTATCGTACGGCGCAAGAATGATTGCCAATTTCAAACCAATATAGATATCGATTGGTGATTCAAATCAAATGTTTTTCTCGACAGATCTCCAGTAACCCTTTTCTCTAAAGGTGGGCCCTATCGACCTAAAAAACTGGTACGGCTCAAAATCCGATGATGTAGAAGCTGGTTTTCAAAACCGCCCAGCCTCAAAGTCGCTGCTATCGATTATTTATCGATTGAAAAGAAAAAAATGTTTGCACACTTCATTCGCAATTGTCTAACTTTGGCCAACATTGGCATCTTAAAGAAAACTGCGTGTTGTCTTTGGAAAGTTAGAAGCGACTCATTTTTTATGCCATTGTATTATGGAGTGCTATCAGTTAGGCGGGATATCGCTTTTTGTAGTGCAGTAACTGTAGCAATTTCTATTGGCTCCGAGTGTCTTTTATCTGCATGAACCAGTGGCCAAACAACTAAAAATCGCTAAACCAGGCACGATTGACAGCCGAGAGCTCACTTATGCGCCTGATAGTTAAACCAGAGGGGGCCGGAAGCAACAAAGAACATTCCTTTAAAACAAGGTCAAATTCAAACCTTTCTGGAGACTTTCGTAATACCAACGAGACTATGGGTTCCATGTCTTCTACGACTGCCGATAGATTTCAATGTTACAACGGCTGGAAAACGGTTCTGTTCAGAAAACCAGATTTAGCAGAACAATGCGCAGAGGATCTGCAAGCTGTCACTTTTGGTAGGATACTGTCTTCCCAGGTGACTTATAATATAATAATAATCGAATCCCCAATGGCGATATAAGACGTCACTTTACAAAATTCGAGGATTTTCTACATTTAGCAAGCGGCGTCAGGGCTTTCACCGCAACCAGATTGATACTGTCTGACCGACGGAAAGCTGAATAATAATAATAATAATAACTGTAGCGGCGTTATTGAGTTCACGAGGGCCAAGTGTTTCAGCATAAAAAAAGACAGTATAACAAGGACTAGTAACAAGGTCCTGCTTCACCTGCTCTGGTGAAACTAAACATCGGGACAAAAAAGGAATGACCGAATTGCGATATGCCGCCGTTCTTGTAGGTATGGAACGGTATAGCCTACGCATTGGTCGAAGAGATTTACATTCAGATAAACTGGGATAGAGGGGATGGTAGGGGTCACTTAAAATACGAGCAGCGATTTGTGAACAACTATTGAAGTGGCGTTGAAAGATGTTGTCTTGGATGCAGGGCATAGGAATTGTCTTTTATTTCCTGCTTCACCTGCTCTGGTTAAACTAAAAATCGGGACACATAATGAATGATCGAATTGCGATTTGCCGTCGTTCTTGTGGGTATTGAACGGTATAGCCAACGCATTGGTCTTTGAGATTTACACTTCGATAAACTTTAAAAGAGGGGACGGAAGGGGTCACCTAAAATACGAGCAGCGATTAGTGGACAACTATTGAAGTGGCGTTGAACGATGATTTCTTGAATGGAGAGAATATGCAGGCCACCAAAAACGAGATTATTTTAAAAAGCCCATGAAGGGTTAAAAAGTCAAAACATATAAGGCCGGGAAAAATTACTGGGGAACAATAGACAATAAGGGGACAATGGACAAAGGTTTTTTATATGGCTAGATCTTAAACCATGTCTCCTGAACCGGCGAACTAGGAAGCAAAAGCGACGGCATTTACCAGTAACAGCATCCACATGATCACTCCAAGTGTGACCGACTGTCAAAAATAACGCCGAGGAATTTCGATTTGGAGCTTGAGGCAAAATTATGGAGTGAAGACATTTTAGGAGTGTCAACATCCGCTCTCGGGGAACATGCGGATGCGTTCAACAGAAGACCATTCTCCGAAGACCACTCGAGTACCTCAGTGACTGCCTGCCCGAGCTGTCGAGAATCACCATTCTTCTTGCATGCATGGCATAAAGTCAGGTCATCCGCGTATTTTATTTGTATCACGTCGTTAGGAGACGTGTTATAGTTGAAAAGGAAAGGAGATAGCACTGCGCCTTGTTGTACACCGCAATTATTTGGCAAGGAGGTGGAGGCTTCATTTACGACTCTTACATGTTGACTTCGATTAGAATAATAGTTTTGAAGCCAATTAATCAACCATCCTTCAACACCATCTTCACATAGTTGAGAAAGGATGCGGGAGCGCGAGATAGTGTTGAAAGCAGAGGAGAAGTCCAAGAAAACTCCCTTGACGGCTTTCGCTCCGGCATCAAATGAAGAGTGGAGGGTGTGCGATAACGTAGCCACGGCGTCCAGAGTGCTTCTATTTGATTTATAAGCAAACTGGAACGGGTCATCAGCCGTTTTTAGCGTGTCCTCTAATTTATAGAGGAGGTAGTCAGCGGATTTGAAGATAAAGCCATCAAACAGAGCATCAAGGTCTAGGGCACCAATTGGTAGATATGAGCGACGGGTTCCCGTTAATCTATTTAGATTTTTTCCAGAGGTCGCAGGGTTTCGATGTTCTGAACAGCTCATCTATAAAAATCTGATTGATGCGATTAACCTCAACTGTGATCATGATTGAGATTGGTTTAATTTATCGATACCTGCCCTGGCGTCAGAGCCGTTACTTCTTTCGCCTCAGTTGTTTGAGAAATGGAGTTGATACGACACCGGGGGTGAGAGATAGTTCCGTAAGTCGACTGTGCGTATCGTACAGAAATCGAAGATAGCTATAAACATAGTCTATTTCCTTATCGAAGTCGGAATCCGCGAAAACTTTAAAGTCGGTTGTTGCATCTCTTAAATTGCACTTGTTATGGAGGCAGTGGGAACGGATGCAAAGATCTTTTGGGTTTGGGACAACTTTGATGGTTTTTTTTATCCTTGCCATATATTTTCGGTAGACCAACAACGATGTAGTGGTCCGACTGGGCTCAAGGTGCACGTTTACGACATGCATACACAGAAGAATCGGACACAAATATGTGGTCAAGAAGATTCCCTTCGCCTGTAGGAAAATTGACAATGGTGTTTAGACCAAGTCTAAGAAGAGGGCTAATATGCGCGAAATTAAAATAATTGCACAGTGAAATAAATTAAACAACTATAATTGAAGAAATAAATGGTATCATCCAATCAAACGTAGTTTTATCCGCTCTGGTTGTGGATGGGGGCATTAACACGTCAAAGACTGCAAAGAATTACAGTTTAGAAGCGATCTCCGATGGCACTTAAAAGCAGCACATTCAATTGTAATGGCGGCTCGTTGGAAAGTTGATCTTTCAACTTTGTTTTACTGTCTTAAAAGGGACTATCTAAATGTGGAACCTCAGCGATCCTAGGGTGTACAGCAGCCGAAGTCAAATCTTTTGTAATAATAATAATAATAATGATAATAATAATTTTACGCTTTATTATGGTCACAAAGACCAGAACTTTCAGCATTTTAATGTTTAACAGGAATGGAGGAAATAACAACGAGGTAATGGCGGCCATAGAAGGCCTTGTCCATAACGCGCGCGAGACAGTTTCCGCCACCCGGCCTCCAGGTTGCTAGATTACAAGCGCACGCCACTACGCTCGGCGCAGAATTAATATAACAACACAGTAAAATAAAAGAATCATCAGTAATTGAAGAAATTAAAGGTATTATGGAATCTTTTCGGATCTTTTGGATCGTTTCGGCTGAAGCAGTCCTTTTCTAGTGCCGGACCGAGTTGATGAACGTAAACCTTTCTCCTGGAGGCGCCACCGGGTTCCACGCAGATTGCCGGACGTCTTTCCGTCACTGAAAAATGTGTCTTTCGCCATTGGGCTGTTCTGTGGAATTCGAATATTTTAAGGCAGCGTCATACCCAAGTAAACCATCTTCGAGGTAGATATGCGGCACCAAGTCGAGAAGACTTCAGTTTGCGAAGATAACGTTGACCACAACTCAGGTTTCTAATGATAAAACTTAATTTACAGTCAAATGCTCTCTACTGAACTTTTATAAGTAAGCATAAATATCAAAGTAATTGGCGCTCTCGCAAGCATGATAACACAACCCTGCCCAATCAAATTAAAATAATCGCCTTTTTTCCCTCTTTTCCCTATGATATTCCGGACACCACAAATACCTACAGTTTATGAAGCGTGGAGTGTGCGTGCATTTGTTTATTTATTCTAACTTCAAGTAGATGCGGTTTGCGTCTCTAGACGCGCGCAGAATGATGTCGCGTAAACGGATAGTGTGTGTGTGTGCATGGGTTAGAAACGTCAGGCGTCGGACTTAACGGCGCCAAGCGGGACATTCTCTCTGTCTCGCATTTTCCGGTCATTTGGATGTAGAGTGGTGCATGTTTATATGCATGCAACAACAAAAATCCGGCGTTGAACCGTTGAACCTCAAACGCACCCCCCCCCCACCCCTCACCCGGCCTAACATTGTCACCTCCACAAAAAAGTGCACCTTTAGAATGTAAACAGGGGCGAAAAGACGCCGCTAATTAAAGCATGCCTATTTCCGTCATGTTCGCAGGTTCTCGTTTTACCTACATCCAGGCAGTGTCTTCATGTCACTGAGTAGTATTATGCCATTCCTGTATCCATCAGCCATTTGTGGTCAGCGGATGTGAGACTGGGCGCTGATTGGTGTAGCGGTTCGACTCGTGACTCGTTAGGGACCTTGGATTCTCGACACCCGATTCAGATAACAAAAAAAGCGCGAAATTAACACTGTCAGAAGACCGAAATCTATTTAGCTAATTAAGAACAAATATAAGTTAACACGAATACAGGAAATGAAAACGGGGTGGATTCGAAAAAAAACAAAAGAATTAATCCCTCAACGAATATAAAGTTTTGCAACGGTCTTGCAACGGTTTTGAAAGGCCCAATCCAAAGGCGCGACAACTTTAAACTCCGAGATTGAGCGATTCCTGTGATCATTGTTGAATATGATGGATATGCGCAGAAAAAAACTATTTAAAAAACAGGCATCTCACAGAGAGTATTCTTCCAACTGTTGGGGTAATTTTCCATCTTGGATATTTTTTGGAAATAACCACGTGCTGTTGCTGACTAACTCTTAACTCTGTTTTTTTTAATAAAAAAAAGTAACCCCTTCCCTTGTACATCACCACTTTTGTAAAGGGCTTTTCAATGGCCACAATTCGGCGTTTGTCCAACTTTAAATACTCCGAGGGTTTAATTTGCCTTTCTTACAAAGGTCCCATGATGTTATTTTGTTTATTCCTGCTAACGTAGTCTGCATTTTCTTTGTGTAGTCGATACTTTTTGAATAATTTTTGTTTGTTTTACATTTTTATGCTGAAATGTTGGCTCCTCGTGACGTCAATAATGCCAATAGCATCATTATTATTTATATAACCGCCAAAGGTATTGGTTTTTCCAGTGAAATTAGTCATATATATTGAGGAATAATAAATATAACCTATAAGGGTGGTCCAAGTTGATTTTTTGACTAATTCAGGCTCGCATTCTTAAGTGCTTTTGTAGTGTACTGTTTAATTACCGTTTGTTTAAAACGATAAATTGACACACCTCCCGATTCGAACCTTCGAAGTGGTCGTCTTGCTTCCTTATATTCGGTGGGCCCGTTTGGATAAGAATATATCTATTATCAACCCTTCAATTTGCGAGCATGCCAAGTGGTCGTGGAGCGATTGGGCGCAGATTTCTGGCGAAAAGTCTTATGCGCGTCAAGAAATCGCTAACGTCGTGCTCATTGGCGGGGGGATCAGCGGCTAAAAACTCTCCAGGTAATCTTAACGTTGTCCCGAATACCAGTTCGGCTGGGCTACTTTGAAGGTCAGGTTTGATCGTCGATCGGATGCTTAGTAGGGTCATTGCAAGATTGTCCACCCAATCGTTTCTGGCATCTCTAGCTTTGAGGGCTGCTTTTAGCTGCCGGTGAAACCATTAGTGGCTGGATGGTGAGCGGTTATGCGTAATCTCAGACAACCAAGGAATTCGCATATCTTGCAGAACGCGACAGACTCAAATTGTTGTCCGCGATCAGTTGTGATATAGCGCGGAGCTCCAAACACGGCAACCTAATTGTTTAGGAACGCGTTGATTACGGTCTCGGAAGTAGCGTCCGGTATTGGCCCCGCTAATGGCCACCTTGTAAAACGGTCTACGCATGTCAACAGGAAACGGCACCCCTTTGAGTCGGGTAAGGGTCCTACAACATATAGGTGTACGTGGCTGAAGAAAGCATCCGGTAGGTCGAACGAACTAACTGGAGCCTTGTTATGACGGATCACCTTGGAGCGTTGACATGCGATGCATGCTTTGGCCCATGTTCTTGCCAAAATGGCTGATAGAGTAGCTGAAGCTGACGCTCAACAACGGTATATAGCCGCCTTCTCAAGACAGCCAATTCAATAATAATAATAATAATAATAATTTTTACGCTTTATTAAGGTCACAAAGACCAGAACCTTAAGCATTTTAATGTTTTACAGGAATGGAGGAAATAACAACGAGGTAATGGCGGCCATAGAAGGCCTTGTCCATAACGCGCGCGAGACAGTTTCCGACACCCGGCCTCCAGGTTGCGAGATTACAAGCGCACGCCACTAAGGACATCAAAAACCCAGAGTGGCACGAAGAAATGCAACGCCTGGTTCACCAAATGGAAACCAAGCTACGCGCTGAATATCGTTTTAAACAAACGCTAATTCATCAGTACACAACACTTCCGTCAATTGGACTATTGCTTGAGTATCGCGTTGACGTTGGCAAAATTGGACCGTAAATGTTAGTCAAAATATCATTCCAGTAAACGGGAATTAAATTATCCCAAAGGGAATTTATTTCACATAAATAGTCTGCCCGATGATGTATTAAACACCAAGTTTATATATAATGGAAACAATGCCTTGTGGTTTAGTTCAGAGTACGTAAGGTTCATAGAATTAATCCAACTGAAATGCCATACTCACAAATATGGCTTAAATTCCATGTCATTAATTAGCAGTAATAACAGTTATCACTTTAGTCATGTCCGGATAACACGCCATTTCTTTATTAGAAGTTGCAATGCTACCAGATAAATCTGTCTCAGTTACTGTTCTTCCTCCTATGAATGACCCAAACAAATTGAGAATGACGAAATAGCGGTAAACAGCCATTCTTGTGGGAATTATACAGCATCGCCTCCCCATTGGTTGTCGAAAAGACTGACCTTGAGACTGAGGAGAGTGTTGGGGGTAGGCTGAAGCTAGAAGTGAACAACTAGGGTAAATGACGACGAATAATTGTGTTTTGGATTGAGTGCATAGATAATCCACTGAAAACTAGATTGGTTTAAGATCTGGTGAGGGGGGAAATGCAGAAGATCAGAGGTTATCGAGAACAACTGATAAGCAGTATATAATAAAGGGAATATTCCTAGTTTCCCAGAAGCCTCGGTACGGCTTCCGCTAACCCCAGGTCACCAGAAGTGGCCAATTTAAAAGCAGAGGTAATCGCGTTAACTAAATACGGTATCTATATGATCACTGTACGGTACCAGTCTCTTGAGCGCGCGATGTGTCTCAGGACATCAGGTCTAAGGTACAGAGTGGTTGGGGCGCATTTTGATGGTGCGTTATGCACAAGATTGTCCTCAGAGGACCAAAATGCCACCTCAGTGATAGTCTGGTCGAATTGCTTGTGAATTGTTGGTGAATGATGCCAGAAAAACGTTTGTAGTTCCGCCATTACTTCCACACAGGCATTCCGCTTATGACCGTTAAATTTCCGAATTAAGTCCAGTACACACATTAAGAACCTTTGAATCACAAGTTGTCGTATAATTACTATTCAAACTTCAAGGTCATTCGGTTCAACTTGTTATACACATTTGCTTTAATTACGTATTGTAAAAGCCATGATGGTTGCGTAATTTTGGGTTCCCTAGGTTGTCATTCCACTGTAGTGGCCAATACAAAATTTAAGCAAAACATATTAGTTTATTCTTAAGAATACCAATTCGATTGAAACACTACTGATCGTTCCGTTTTCGATAAATATTTATTTTCCTTAGAGCATTTAAACGAAATGATTTTCTTATTCTAGAGACCATGCAGCTATTTCCACATCACGAACCCGAACAAAAGTGCACCAGCTAAAAGCAATTCAAAGTTGGCGGTATCAACCAAGCCATGGCCAATAAAACAGCTACACGCCCATCGCCTGGTTAGCACTCCTTCCTAATTGGTCGTAAGCGTTCATGCAGTGACCTTGTACGCACCAACCAGAACGCGGCCTTTTCACGCTTTGAAATGCGTGATGGTGCGTATGTCATCTATCATCCAATGAAGCAGCTTCATTTTAAAAAACAGGATTTCCCCTGCATTTCGAAAGTCTAATGCAATATTAGGTTATGCAACGCAACAACAATTATAAGGTCCTTAAACTACGTAGAAATTAAATGTTTGTGTAATTAGTAGGTCCTTTCAAGGTCGGCAGGTAACGCCCTAGCAACAATCAGATGGGAATGTCACCTCATGGCAATCCTATTGTGCGAGGCTCTTTTGTCACGAAATCCCTCTCTGCAAGAAATGCACGAAAACAACGGGGATTGTGGCTAAATTAGTCACTCACATTTGGCTGTTCACTTGAGTGTATATTCGCGTGAATTAATGACATTATGAATTTATTGATTTTGTTTGGGGTTAATTAGATTATTGTTATTATCATTTTCAACTTTTGTTTACGTAAACATAGTGTTGGCGCCATCCGACTTGACGCCGTGGTGCGTGCTTTATTGCCCAATTTCCGCAGTAGGTGAAAATCTATCGGTCATTCACATGCATGGGCCTGACGTTACGTCTAGGGTAACAATTCTCATGGAGATGCAAAAAAGCAACAACGAAATCGCAAATTGAATCGTAGATAATTCTGTCACTGATGAGCGGTTTAAATAACATGCCACAACCGACTGTAACGCCCAGAACATCGAAACCCGGCGACCTCTGAAAAAATCTAAATAGATTGACGGGAACCAGTCGCTCATATCTACCAAGTGGTGCCCTAGACCTTGATGCTCTGTGTGATGACTTTACCTTCAAATCCGCTGACCATTCCGCGGTGCCTCTCGTTAGATCTCTTAATGCAAGCACGTTTTACCTGCTCACGAATACTCCATCTCCTAAATTTTGCTGGCCTGAAGCCTAAAGGCATTTAAGCCTAGTCTGACCACTGCATCGTCGTTGTTGGTCTACCGAAAATGTATGGCAAGGAAAAAAACAATCATCGTTGTCCCAAACCTAAAAATCTACTTGACACTCCTGAAATGTCTTCACTCCATAATTTTGCCTCCAGCTCAAAATCGAAATTCCTTGGCGTTATTTTTAACAATCGGTTATCATGGAGTGATCATGTGGATGCTGTTACTGGTAAATGCCGTCGCCTTTGCTTCCTAGTTCGCCGGTTCAGGAGACTTGGTTCACGCTCTAGCCATATAAAAACCTTTGTCCATGCCTGTATGATTCCCCTCATTGTATATTTTTCGCCAGTAATTTTTCCCGGCCTTATATGTTTTGACTTTTTAACCCTTCATGGGCTTTTTAAAATAATCTCGTTTTCTAGTGGTCTGCCTATTCTCTCTATTCAAGAAATCATCGTTCAACGCCACTTCAATAGTTGTCCACTAATCGCTGCTTGTATTTAAGGTGACCCCTCCCATCCATTTTTTCCAAATGTAAATCTCAACGATTAATACGCTGGCTATACCGTTGAATGCCCAAAAGAACGACGGCATGTCGCAATTCGTTCATTCCTTATTTGTCCCGATTGTTAGTTTCACCAGATTTTCACCAATTCTTGTTATACTGTCTTGTTTTATGCTTAAAGTTTTGGTCCTCGTGACCTCAATAAAGCTACTGCAATTATTATTATTAAGAGCGTAAATAAGTACCGAGTACTGCATTTCTTATTGGCTGCATGATCGCAGATCGCGAAATCAGAATGGCATAATGGTAGAAGCAAAATTTGAGAATAGATAATCCTGTTTTATTATTAATCAAAACCTAAATTGAAGACAGATCACCTGCGTAAACGCATAATCCTACGTATATTGGTCTGACTTCTGGATTTATACTCGCTGATTGTGGATGCAGGTTGGGAATGAAGTCGCTTGATTCGAAAGTAACAGATTCGATGCGTTTTAGCTTGTCTATTTCTGCAGCTCTCATTTGGCGAGGCTACACTAGATCGCACCCCATTGGCTGACTCCAATGCTCCCGCGAATGCAAAATCCGGGTCGATTCCCAATGAGGTCAGCAGTGCTGCGTCAAGACTTGGCTGACAATGACCTTGCCAACTCGATACTCTGCCAAAATGTGCAGTCAGTATTTACTGCACGCTAAAAAAACCCACTAAACCGGCACTTGTTGAAAACCCGTTAACTTCGAAGCGCTCTTGACAGACGGCAAAGAATGCCAAAATGGATGGGAGCTTAAGAACTCATCCGGCCAGCCAATCCTTCTGAAGTGCTTTTTGTGTTGTAGACGAAGCGGAGAAAACTAACGCTATTCTTAAATCATACCAAAAAACACGAATTTAATTCTGGTTGGACGCACAAAGGGTATCAGGGGAGTGATAGTCTTAGTTTATTGGCGATAACCTCCAATAAACGCGCGAAGACGCCCTTTTCATATTTACTCGTCGTCAAAAACAATCATTCCTGCTGTCACACTTGGGACTATGACAGGCTTTTATTGTCGTGTTTAGGCCTGACATGTTATGCCTGGTGTTTTAAACGTTTACAAAAAAACGACTTTACGTGCTGCGAACATACTACTTATCCACGCCTATTTCAGTAGTGCATGGCACAACCCTTAGCAACAACCTAATCTGTGCTATATTAAGGTTTTCCTTGTTCAGAAAAATTAACTGTCCAAACGTCTTTCCTTCACATGCAGTATTCCTCTGAGTTCAGTCAACACTGGAGAAGAGTTGATGGGTTTTTTTGCTGCGATAATTCGGGGTTCCTCAATGCCGGTAGAAATAGTAGTATCCGAACTGTCAAAATTAAGCCCACGTTTTTTTATGGCCACGTTCAACTAACCGATCAATCGGCTCATAGTCCCACAGTTTATTGCCATATCAGGTCACCTCGAGGTCAAAGCAGACGTGAACATTTCTCCTTGAAAAGAAAACTGTATCTTTCCTCTTTTTGCTACACCGAGACGGAATTTTTGGGGAAAAACTAATTTAAAATGTGACGGAATTTCCAGTGTGTTCCGCCTTTGTTAATTAAATCAAATTATGCGACCGTATAATTGGATGGACGCATTTTTACTAATCAGAAGCTTGTCGATTCTTCATGATTCTTCATGATTCGCTTCAAATAATTGGCGCTTAAACGCGCACGATCTGATAACACCCAAATAACGGTGTTTTATAATGAGAGAGCCGTCACAATAAAATATTTATTGTGTTTGCCCAACCCATTGTGAACTGAATATGTTCGTGAAGGCGATAAGAACAGTTATTTTGGAAGCTTATTCCAAATATAAACGAATTGTTTAAACAGCGCATTTGGATACCGTGATGTCCCCAGCCTTTTCTTGTCGTGAAATGCGGCTGTGAAATCAGGTCCTTGGGCGTGTTTTGTCAAGGTCAACTTGCCGCGTTTGGGGAGATTTGGGCGCCACCGGTTACTAAATATACCGAAAAACCCATGGGTTTGGCACCTGGCGGATATTTATACCCCCAGACAGAATACTCCCTCTCTCCATATACCACGCGTTAGGGTGGGACAGAAGGCCAGTTTATCTTCTCCATTTTGGAATGTATCGATTAGTAATCGGATAGTCTGAAGCGGTCTGAAATCTGTCTCTTGTTTTTGGGAGGGGCGTTACGTTGGTGTCCATAATTGTATCCCACACTTTATGCTGGGACACTAGACACCGGACAACCCTACCTATCGAAAGTCAGCAAAGTTGCGCGGGGATAAAACAGAAACCCAAATTATTGAAGGGCGTTAGCTGTTTCCTTTGGCCCTATTTGCCTAGAGGAATATAATTTGAGTGAATGGGAACATTAATCAGGAATTCTTCGTAGATGGAATAAAATGTTTGCCACCTGTTTCGGGAATGTCGCTCGAGAAATTATTACTTATGACTGTGAAATTAATGATAAGCGCAAGAAAGTAGCGTTTGAGGGAATAATTGTACAAGGATACAATTGACGATTGCATGGATGTCTTTTATTTTTCCACCAGCTTCATGCCATCTAATGAAAAAGGTATGTACTCTGTTTGTGAAGTGACCCTGGGTTCAACTTCAAGGTCGGCAGTGATTCAGCGAACTGGTGGCGGCATAACCAGCTGTTGCTATCCGCCATTTTACCGGTTTCCGTTGCACATGATGCGGCAGCCACCTCCACCTCTTCGGCCTGCATAGGCTACACCGCCTGTAAAAGTGTTCCCCATAATCTGGCGGTTTATCGTAAAGCTGTACGAAAAAAACGCCCTTTTCAGCATCTCCAAAACCACCAGGGGCATCGCCGCTAGGTCTTTGATAATTCCGCCGAAATATCAAAATTTCGTTAACAACACCGAAGACGCCGTAGTTGTCACGGCCAATTTAACTGGCGCCTGGAAAACACAACCCAGCTGGAGTAATTAAACTTGATTGTGAAATGCAGAGACAAGAGTTTCGCTTAAAACGGGTTTGATGAGGATGTGGGGAAAAGGGAGAGGGAGAGGCAGAGGCAGAGGAGGAGGAAGAAATCGATGGTTTATTTTTACCAATTAATCATTTCTAAGTCTTGTCCATATCCAGGGCTCCACATTAAGCCCATCTGATCATTAGGGTTATGCAAGGCAGTCGCTTCATTATGTAAACGTTTACACCACCAAAAGTGCACTCAATTAACCGGACCACGGGTTTAGGGTTTACAAAGAATAAATTGGAGAATTGGGGAAAAGCATACGACTCTGGCCGTTATACTCCCAGTATCAAACACGACGAAGGCCACAATATTGATGAAAACAAGTAATACTGATTTGGAATATCACTATTTAATAGAGTCTCATTATAACAAGTTGTATGGAACACTTTTGAATTCCCAAAGGTCTTAAAAACAGCTAACCGAATTAGAAAATTAAACCATGAGTAAGCGAAATGGACCTTCTTTGGACGCGGGAGATTTAAAATGGTTACTCGGTTCTATCCCATCGTTTTGTGTCAAAATGGGTTTCGAACTCTGTGTCCGCGGACTGTCTCAGTTGTTCCTTACACTTAATGATCGCTTACAGTGGATCATGAAACTACGATGACCCAAATTCCTGCCAACTACGGACTTGTTGACGTGCCTCAAATCCATTACATCCCCTCCCATTATCCTTATTCGGAAAATTCCTGGACGCTTTGAAAAACAAAAACCTTTTGATTAACCGAATGATATTCAAAGTTGCTGGATGATGAGCAAACCAAAGGACTTTAAACCCTAAAACTCCAATGAAAACAATCCTGCTGAAATTCGGCTCCACAGAGGCGTCTACTTTTCGGACACAAAAAGGTTTTTTGGGACTTTTTATTTATTCACCAAACCTTCAGCGCTTAAGCAAATTATTTCTGTCCCAGTTTAAGTAGAATTAAAATCTTAATTAGTATTAATGTCGCGAGGACTAAAATCAATTGTCGTGAAGGCCGTTAAGATTTCTCACACGCATTAGGCAGATTTTTATTCAACCCCAAAACAGCGACTTTATTGCAGTCTCAAGTGGCGTATTGCTGCTCAGAATCCTCCAAATTTTAACCCATCAATAAATTTGTTTTACAGTATTATTTTCAGAGCCGAAGGACCAAATAGCCGTCCCTACACTTCACGAAAAAACGACCTAACTTTATGGACCACAAATTAGAACTTTAATTCAGTTATTTAGATCACATGGGGTGCAAGATTGAGCATTAACAAACACAGACTGAATAATAAAGCATTCCCGCGGTGAATTTCCGTTCGCATTGGTCGAAGATATCCCTATTGGATGGGTTGGGGCGTCACCTTATCTGACTTAAGCGAGAACCGAAAAACTACGAAACGACTGTGTATTGGATTGGGTACACTGAGATAGTGCGGCACATAATACATTTACTTTTAAAGGCCCATGGGGCCGCCAAATATCCAACGATTGCCAGAGATATGATTTTAGATGACCCCAAGGGGTCATAAATTATGTTAGAGGAAACAGAGACCGTTGAATTTCACGGCGATAGCATCCAAATGATGACCCCCGGATGGTGGGGAATTTTCAAGATGGCGTTGGAGACGAATATGTCGCGTCAGTGAAGATTCACAGTTCATCTCAGTGATAATATCATTCATAATCAACTCAGCGTCTTCGTGATCACCGTTAACTACGCTTCGGACTCCACCAATCGAAAATAAAACGTGACTCCCAGACAAAGGGTCGCGTTATCTTAACAAAACAGCATAAACCAGCCTCGCTTAGTCACTTGCCAACTTGAGTGAAGTGAATTCACGGTTTCAGCTAGAAATTTCAAGACATGGAGGAAAAGAATAATGTATTTATGACCGCAATCATACGATTGACAAAGGTTTGGCATTTCGATTGCTATTATGTCATCCACTGTTTGTTTTAACTTGAAATTGGTCCAAGAGACTGGAAAATACGGGTTGAGTGATCGTGTCCTGCTATTCGTCAAATTGAAGGTCATCTAACAGGTTGAGTCGAGACGCGTTTGGGCGACGAATGGACGCTCTAGAGAAGTAGTATGTCCGCGAATTGTTCAGTACGACCTAATTGTTTACAGCATTTGTTGTGGGACAGCTGTTTACCAAAAACAGACACTCGCGAATACAATAGATGGATCGCAAGCGACAGATGTGACCAATGAGCTTCATTAACAACTGGTTTCGGAAATAAAAACTAAATCTGCTTCCACCGCAATCGGGAGCATCAGCTGAGAACGGCGAAATAATGAACGCTTAAGAAAAGCAGCATCATGTCCATTGAATGAAAATTCGTCACCCGATTATTGATAAATGTAGATGAGGATGAACAATTTTGGACTGATGAAGGAAATATTGCAAATGTCTCCGGCTAATACTACACAGCCAAGGAAACAATTAATTTATTTCGAAATAATTAAATAAAATAATAATCCCACGAAATTAAGAAGCAATTTTGCAGCCCAAGACGCCGCATTAACGCGTTTGGGCGATTTTATGTGTAACCATCTTATAACTATAGTTTATGTAGATAACTCGAAGCAACTGAAGCCTTGGATGACTTCATTCACCGTAAATTGCCGATTTCGCCGAAATTTCATTGGAAACTATACAAAAAAATTAATAATTATGCAACTGTTCACGCTGGGGGCATTTGCAATATACTATTTATCATTCATTAATAAATACCAATAAAAACTAATAAAAATCAATAAAATGATGATACTTAGCCATTCAAAATAAGTGTTGATTCCATTTTGAATAACAAGAATTTTAATATAGCACAGATTAGGTTGTTGCTAAGGGTTGTGCCATGCACTACTGAAATATTCGTGGATAAGTAGTATGTTCGCAACACGTAAACTCATTTTTTTGTAAACGTTTAAAACACCAGGCATAACATGTCAGGCCTAAACACGACAATAAAAGCCTGTCATAGTCCCAAGTGTGACAGCAGGAATGATTGTTTTTGACGACGAGTAAATATGAAAAGGGCGTCTTCGCGCGTTTATTGGAGGTTATCGCCAATAAACTAAGACTATCACTCCCCTGATACCCTTTGTGCGTCAAACCAGAATTAAATTCGTGTTTTTTGAATGATTTAAGAATAGCGTTAGTTTTCTCCGCTTCGTCTACAACACAAAAAGCACTTCAGAAGGATTGGCTGGCCGGATGAGTTCTTAAGCTCCCACCCATTTTGGCATTCTTTGCCGTCTGTCAAGAGCGCTTCGAAGTTAACGGGTTTTCAACAAGTGCCGGGTTAGTGGGTTTTTTTAGCGTGCAGTAAATACTGACTGCACATTTTGGCAGAGTATCGAGTTGTCAAGGTCATTGTCAGCCAAGTCTTGACGCAGCACTGCTGACCTCATTGGGAATCGACCAGGATTTTGCATTCGCGGGAGCATTGGATTCAGCCAATGGGGTGCGATCCAGTATGGCCTCGCCAATAAGAGCTGCAGAAATAGACAAGCTAAAACACATCGAATCTGTTATTTTCGAATTCAGCGACTTCATTCCCAACCTGCATCCACAATCAGCGAGTATAAATCCAGAAGTCAGACCAATATACGTAGGATTAGGCGTTTGGGAAGGTCATGTGTCTCCAATTAAGGTTTTGATTAATAATAAAAAAAGGATTATCTATTCTCAAATTTTTGCTTCTATCATTATGCGATTCTGATTTCGCGATCGTCGGGCATCACGTCAATAAGAAATTCAGTGCTCGGTGGTGGTTATCTTGTCTGTGAGATTCGTGAAAAACATGAACACATCTTGTTATCGGTTCATAAGAAATTCTGAAAACCGTGACTGCTTAAAATAGTGGATGCACTACACGTAAACGAGTTTTAAAAGGCTCCTATTATGCAGCCATCCTAATCGCAAGTATTCATTGAACTGACACAAATTTCGGTCTATTCGCTGTCAGCCGATTGTAAATTGCTAGCCATTCAGTCATACATCCGTAGGATTGGAATAAATGTTACTCGATCACAGTTTCGTTACATTTCGATCCAGAAGGCTACGCCCTTGAGACCGTGTAATTTATATCGCCCATCTAACCCTGCGGTCTCGAATAACCCAAAGTTCAAGGTCACCATTTCTTGTTGTTTTGAGAATTGCCAACTGTTGGTGAAACGATTGCTTCGAACAATCCCCGATTATCACCCGGATCTAGCACATTTAATGCAATCATATTTTTTGTTCCTGGTCGAAACTTTGAGTTCCTGTTTCGTCGAAATTTTCCACCAGTGGCCCAACGAGATGTACAACAGAATCGGTCTGCAAGTGAATGGCCGATTTATTTTCACTCTTCGGCGGAAATACGGTGATAAACATGCACCGTGGCACGTCGTGTTCTACGGAGAGAGCAGCGCTGAATGGCGCCAGGCCCATTCGGAAGTTGCGATGTGGCAGTTGCGACAGGAACTGGCGAACCATGCGTACGTGAGACACCGAATGGGTTCGGTGGTTGTTTATGTTAGGGCCAGTTGAAAATGAGAATGCTAGCGACTTCGGAAGTAACCATTTGTCGGAAGTACATTTACCCTGGAGCCTGCTAAACTGCGTATCGGCTTTGAGCAAAGCCCACCGTATCTTGCCTCAACTTTTCGTGAAAGTTCGATGACCGTTCGGTATGCGACACCTATTCCGGTCGCCTTTCCGAAATTCAGTAGTCTCTCAATCAGTAGAATATCGGTTATCTACGTTTCACATTAACTCTACACTCTTCCCCAATGTACCATTCATGTTACAGTACAGGTCGCAGTACAGGTCCTCCTTCTCTTCCTACTTCACTTTATCTTCCATCAATCAAACTCCTCCTTCTCTTCATTCTCCTCTCAGTTTTCCTAAACGTCAACCCTCCTTATCTTCCTCCTTATATCAGTGTTCCTTCAATCAAACTCCTCCAGCTCTTCATCCTCCTCTCGGTTATGCTTAACGTCAACCCTCCTTATCTTCCTCCTTCAATCAGTGTTCCTTCAATCAAACTCCTCCAGCTCTTCATCCTCCTCTCGGTTTTGCTTAACCCGAACCTCCCTTCTCTTCGTACTCCTCTCAGTTTTCCTCCTCCTCCTCCTCCTCATCAGCATCAACATGCGGGTTCTGCCTGGATTGGCAGATTGTATCGCCAGCGGAGAAAAAACTCCCGCACACCCTCAGACCACGTAAATAGATTCGCCTGGCTGCAGAAGCTGCTGCATCTTCTAGTGCTGCTTTATTATTTATGAGCAGTTCGGGAGGAATGCAACGCTAGCGACAGCATTTTCGACATTAATGGCAGGCTTTTACTGGCAAGGCATGAGTGGATATGCTGGGAACGTTTAAGTCGGCATTTCTGGCCGAATCAGCGAAGCCACAACGTGCGTGTTCGAGAACTATGGGATTCTGAGCTCAGTTCAAGCACCGTGACAGCCTTCACTCGGATTGCTATGATTGCTCTTTGCTGTCGTCTATGAAGAGGTCTTAAGATCATATTGTGGCAAGAAACGTCATGGCCGAGTTGAAATGCGTTCTTTAAAATGAACTAACTACTATTGAGATTGCCTCTCTTTGTGGGAGTTTGGCAGCTGTTAATCTCCAGGATGACAAAAATACCTTCAGCAAAAATACCAGATCGTGAAGGAATAAGAGAAGGATGTTTAAAAGATTATGAGTAATTTTCTGCCATTACTACTGGCCTGCCATCATCGTTCAACGCCACTTCAATAGTTGTTCACAAATCACTGCTCGTATTTTAAGTGACCTATCCGATTCCCTGTTTTCAAGTTTATCGAATTATAAATGTCTTCGACCAATGCGTTGACAATAGTGTTCATGGCCTTCAAGAACGGCGGCATATCGCAATTCGGTCATTCCTTATTTGTCCCGATTTTTAGTTTCACCAGGGCAGTTGATGCAGGAACTACGAGACAATTTTCGAATCTAACATTGTATACTTTTTTAACTGAAATGTTTGGTCCACGTGACCTCAATAAGCGTTTACAATTATTATTATTATTATTCCGTACGACTACTTATAATACTGCTGCTAACACCGATGCTTCTAATAAAACTGCATATAATAATGCTAAAGGGGTTGCTACTTCAAGGAATAGTTAACAATATAATCGTTTTTTTTGAGACCACAAGGACTAAAACCTTTAGCAGTACCAATTTCCAGGGGTTCCAAGATAGCAAGATAGCCGACCGTTATACTTAAAACCAGGGAATTTTGGTGAAATTACAGATGTTGCGTAAAATACTGGCAGTAAGAGTTCTACAGCTACCACTGCCAACATTGTATTAATCTTCTCCCCCGAAAACGCTAAAAAAAGGTTGTGATTGGGGAGTTAAATTAGAATATGTTCGTCATCGCGCAAATGGTAACCCATATTCTCGGACAATTGGCCAGCTGGCCCATTGTAATAAAAACTACGATAAAGACGGCAATTTCGCGAGGCAATCCCTGGGATGGAGGGTTGGATTAATGCGGCGTTTTTTGGATTGTCCGGGCGGCGTTTGAGCATTGGGGGTCAGGCCGTTGTTGTTGTATGCTAAAATAAGCAACCAATCGCTGAAGACCGCTAAGCCACAGGTTTCTGGCATTCCCAAAACCCATCGACCAATCAGAAGACGGCAATTCCGAGAATCTGGGAAGTAGAAGGGTGGTTTTATCAAGGCCCGTTGAGAACTGCCTCCCGTAATTCGGATTAATCAAAACAGCCTTGTGGTTTAACAAGATCTCGTGCATTGCCTCGGACACTCAAATGTTGACTGTTTAAGCAAAAATAGATCAAAAACACGTTTTCAAATGAATTGTGAAAGATCGTAATTTGATTTTAATGTGGGTTGCGATAGTTACGTTGTTTTACTGAGGTGAGATCGTGTATTTCTGGGTTCATTTCATTATGCCACGCGCAGGGGTCATGTCAACTATGACTCAGAAAGCCACAAAACACAGAACCTGACCCCTTATCTGTCTCGATGATCGAATATAGTTGATGCGTGCCAATTTACGTGCTTGTAACTTATTTGGTCTCGGAACCAAGTGACAATTAGTGGCTTTTTCAGGTCCAAAATGACTAAATTTCAACAAGAAACTTCTATAGTTAAAGATAAATAGCCCAAAATCATGCATTTCCTGATTTCTAAACGTTTTCTGATTGCCAGACTAGGTGTCGCCACCGACTTGCAAGAAACCCACTGAAAAATATCAAAACAATGGCACCGAATTAGCATATGCACCTTTTTCTATTTTGCACTTCGAAAAATTTTGGCATAAACATTCGGGTCAAACAGTGCACTGACCTCTGTTCTCTCAAATTAACAAACCCCTGTCCGCGATCTGCGTGTCAATCTCATCCAAAAAAATACACATTTTTCCGGAATCTTCCACCAAAGGATAAAATGGCTTCATGGGGTTTTTCATCACGATTCTCGAGAATATTTTAATGGGTCGCGTCCTTAGTGTCATCCGTGTTGGATGCCTCCTGACCCGGGAGGCAAACCCAGGTCCGTCACCAACAGGGGATTCTGACCGCCACGTCGACCCTCTGGTCATCGAGAACCCCACCCCCCCCCAGGGCTCTTGCTGATGACGAGACACATTTTAAACCAGACACAGTACTTCACCACCACCTACCATCTACACGTCCTGAGATTTGAAATCCCACGGGGTAATCTGACTTATTAATATTGGGGAGGCGGTCGTTTTGCTTAGGTAATTTGCGAATTTCATCCGCCCAAAACTACTTAACTCGTTTCTTTCCTCCCTAATTTGTTCGGGTCCCGCAGAGCAACTGAACCGGATATGTTTGCTCCCACAGAGGAGGAGGAGCCTGTCTCAACACGCTCCCCCCCCCCACCTCTACTCTGAAATGACCACCGCAATCCTCAAGCGAAATCTGATTAAAACGACCGAGCTAAAATAATTTAAAACCCACGCCAGTGTCCTAATTTATTAGCCTACCCAGTTGGGAAAATCTAGGGAGTATCACATGTTGTCATGACAACCCACGGTGGTCGTTGCTCTGATGGCCTGGATTACAATTGTTATAGTGAATGTGACCGGCCAATCAGGTTCAAATAACTAGGGAGATTTTTTCGGTGTGTCTATTTATCCAAAGACGCCCAGAATAAGACTCCCTTGCCATCTTATTTGTGTTACATCCACGTAATCCCAGTTGCTTCCGTTCGATGGTCAAGAGATTCTGTAGACACGAGGGTGTACCCTTATTGCTTCTTAGCGATCCAATAAACCACAAAAACACTATGTTTTGAGGCGATATTTATGGCAGCATTATTGGCGTGGAATTATACACAAGTGGATAACGTAAATTACGGTGAAAAGCACCGTTTCACCTGGATTCATTCACCCAAATACAGCTTCACGGGTCAAGTGAAATGTCTCGCCGCACTAACGCACTCTTAAATTTAAAAAAAATTATTTGCTTTACAAATTCCACAAGCAGTGTGTGGGTTTTTATGGCTTTGGATTGGTATATCTGCGTAATTATAATAAAACAGGACACAGACAATATGAGGCGTTTTAAAAGAGTCTAATTGACAAATTCATACTACAGAGCTCAAATGCTTCATGAAAAGTACAAACGGCGTTCATGGAAAGTGATACTGGACTGTGTGTGCGTGTTCGAGGATAGGTGAAGATTGAATTTCGAAATTCTTCTTAATTTGGACCCTTCTATAAACAATGGACACTGCTCACATTCGCCAAAATAATATTGTGTAACACGGTAAAACAACAGCCTTATTACGGTGCAAAATTGCAACATATAAGTGTCCAACATGCAGACTGTTTTAAGCGACAAATCGCTTCACCAGCGTCGATTCGTTCTCCTATCACCTTGTTCAATCTGTTTTCGGGAAAGTGCTTAATGCTCGCGAGTGAATTATTGAGCCCATTGGCATGTTCTGCAATCTCCCGAAGACCAATATTCGATAACTAGGAAAGTTTTTAAAAATGGAATTCGCTTTATTAACGTCACGAGGTACAAAACTTTCAGCATTTACATTTACAACACGCAAATATTGAACAAGAAGTAGAGATTACACATTGAGGATGAAGGTTAACAGAGGTTAATTAACAAGAAAGCCAAATTAAATACTCGAAGTCTAAGTGTTCCGCTAATAGGGGACCCATGGTTAGACGTGTAATAGTTTAAAAAGAATGAAGAAAGTACCGCGACTTTGAGCACAAGAAGGATTAGGCTGTTTCCGATCTCGGCTACGGAAATAAGTTTGAAGCCACTTTATCAACCATCATTTCACTCATTCCAAACACTGGCGCGCATTTTGGATTGGGCTGCCTTCCAATGGCCGCCATTTCCCGTTTGCCAAACTTTATATGCTTCGTGGTTTAAATTGACTTTTCTTGCTAATTGGAATGCTCGTGCTTATTCGGCATTTTCTAAATATAATCGTCATTTCCAGTAAAAACATGTTGGTTTATTGTATATTTTAATGCTGAAAGTATCATCTGACCAACACACCCTTTAGCGGTTCTCAACTTCTTTTCTGCCGTGTCTTACAAATCCCAATCGAATGTTGGTTAGAACACGACTAGCCCTCTTGCTATCTGATGCGCTGAACACGAACACTGGCAATATGCAAATGATCTCTCCTAAAATCTCATTTTCCCCCTTCAGTGAATACCAGAACCAACCAGAAAACTGCAGTTTCTTTAGAGGAATTTATTTTTGTATTCTACCAGTTACGTGAGCGGTCGGAGAAGGCGAGAGGATGGGTCGCTGGGGAGAGGGGGTGGGTGGGTGGGGAGGTAAGGAACAGAGCAGAAGTCACAGTAAGACAGCCTCGTTTCTGTGGTCAGTGAATACATTTTACGCCTAGACAATCGGGTGTGTAGGAGAGGAAAGCGAGCACAAACACGCAGACACAAACCCAGATAAATCACATCTACTAACGTGTGCGCCAATTGCGCTAATGGTAGCAGCGGCGACAATGCGTTGGGTTCGCTGCAAGAAGATGAGAAGAAGAAGGAGGAGAACGGGCAGTCCATCAACGGAACAATCAAATGAGGGCAGAAAGAGCAACAAGAGAATGTGGAGAGAGACCCTCTCAGGAAGGCGCAGACTCTTTTGGGTTTATCCTGTCTTCCTTCCAAACAAACAGACGGACGGGATTTTTGTTAGAATTACAGGCAGACACAAATATTGTATTTGACAGAGAGATAGAGCGAAGCGGGATAAATCGGAGTGTGTGTGTGTACAATTTTTCCCCAGTAAAGAACTAGTGGTTTGAGGACGGGAGGCAGAAAGGCGTGGAGATAGGGGGAGAGAGCGGACGGGTGGAATTGAAAGGACACCAAACAGTTTTCTAATGGGCCGCGCTCTTGATTGTAGTAGACCTGGTGGTGGTGGTGGTGGTGTTGATAGTGACGAATCGCATTACTTCTACTCCCTCCATGACTAGTAGTAGGTCTCCCGTTCGACCCAGCTACCGGGTGGCAGGGTGCGAAGGAGCTTCTTGCGTATCTCATCGAAGCAGAAGATTGCTACACTGAAGGGAAGAGCTGGTAGCCACCAGGTCCACCTAAAAACCCAAACAACAACAACAACAATAAAATGATAGAAGTGGGTAGACAGAGAGAGAGAGAGGGTAAACAAGATGAAAAACCCACCTAAGTGGCATCATGCGCAAACCGTGCTCCAGGCCCGGGCAGTAGGACAGGAAGACGGCAAGTGTGGTCTCAAAGAAGAGGCCGAAGGTGAGGTGGTGGTTCCACATGCCCTGTTGGAAGATGGAATTGCGGCGGGTCTTGCAAATCAGCAAATCAGTCCACTGCACAATCACAATGGAGGCGAAGAAGGCGGTGTGGCAGGTGTACTCGAGACGCTTGCGCTGGGTGTAGGTCCACTCCTGACCGTAGGAATCTGCGACGTCGTTGATGGCCGACGAATCCCACTGTTTACGGAGACCCAGAAGGCGACTGGGCCAGAAGCCGTTCTCGGCCATGATGACGAAGTAGACGAAGAAGCCTCCGGAGGCCTGGATCATGCCAATCTGGCCGTAGGCCATCGAAATGAGACGCTCGTTGACCAACTTGTCGCGGAAGGGATCACGGGGCATGCGCTTCATGATGTCGGTTTCGGCCTCCTCGTAGGCCAGCGAGATAGCCGGCACCATGTCGGTTCCCAGATCGATGCAGAGGATGGTAATGACACCGAGGGGCAGTGGTACGTCGGCCAGAATGAAAACGAGGAATGGCGTGATCTCAGGAATGTTGGAGGTGAGTGTGTAGGCGATGGACTTCTTCAAGTTGTCGAAAATAATGCGACCCTCTTCAACACCCGTAACGATTGACGCGAAGTTATCGTCGAGGAGAATCATGTCGGCGGCTTGCTTACTGACGTCACTGCCGGTGATGCCCATGGCAACACCGATATCGGCCTTCTTGAGGGCGGGCGAATCGTTGACACCGTCCCCGGTGACAGCGACGATGGCCCCCATGCGCTGGAAGCCCTCCACGATGATGAGCTTCTGTTGAGGCGATGTACGCGCGAACACGATCTCCGTGTGGTTCTCGAGGATCTCGTCAATCTGGGCCGGAGTCATATCACGCAGGTCGGAGCCGTGGACGACACAAGCGCTGGCCTCGCGGGGGTTCACCTGGTTCACGGGGACACCACGCTCGGCGGCGATGTCCTCAACGGTGCGGTTGCCGTCCGAGATGATGCCGACGCCCTTGGCAATCGCCTTGGCGGTGATCGGGTGATCTCCGGTAACCATGACGACTTTGATACCGGCGGAGCGGCATTTGGAGACAGCGTCGGGCACTGCGGCACGAGGGGGATCGATCATGGACATGAGACCTACGAAGCGCATTCCCTCGATGGGGAAGTTTCCCTCGTCCACATCGAATGTGAATCCCCTAGAGGGTCGAGGATTAACACAGGGGTGGGTGGTTAGATGAGCGTGGGGGAGGGACGGATAAAGTGATACGGTGATCTTACTTAGGGAATTGATCAGCGGGCAGGCGGAAATCACAGAACCCGAGGACTCGTTCGCCGATGCCTCCGAGTTCGAGGTAGGCGTTATTGAAGGCCTCGCGCCACTGATCGTCCATGTGGACGTCCTTTCCGTCGATAAGGATGGTGGAGCAGCGATCGAGTATTCTTTCGGGGGCTCCCTTCATGACAACCAGGTGGCGGTCGTCGCCGTCGTTTGTCAGGTGCACGCTGACCTGGTACTTGTTGGTGGAATTGAAGGGAATCTCGGCGACCTTGGCGTTCTCGTTGCGGTACTTCGTGACGCCACCGATGGAGAGCTCGACGCACTTCAGGAGAGCGGACTCGGAGGCATCGCCGTTGCATTCGCGCTTCAGGACTGGCTTGGAATCCTCGCCCAGCTTGAACTCTGCCCGGTTGCACAACATTGCGACTCTCGAGAGGGCTACCCACGTTGGTGAGTCTTTGTTGTATGTTGCACCTTAAAGGGATTAGAGGAGAGGATACAGGGGGTGTCCACTCACGTCCCTATAGATGTTAACAGTGCTAGGCGTTATACGTGCAAATAAATCGGTTAACGTTAGGCTCACAACAACTTACACACTGCAAAAGCAAAAAAACAAAGGAGTATAATTAGAAGAGTGAGGATGCCACCACTGCTTCCTTGGAACGAGCTTGTTCTTCTCTAATGCAAATATGTGTGGAGCTATCTCTTACTAGAGTGGGAGAAACTATTTACCGGTGACCGCTGAACCATAGGATAGTCGTTATTAACAAGGTGAGAGTGTTTATAGAGCTAGAATAAGCAAAGTCGAAACTCACTAGATTGATCATCGGATGTATCGGCCTCAAAGATCTTGCCATCAAACCACATGTGAGCGACAGTCATTCTGTTCTGGGTAAGAGTGCCCGTCTTATCGGAACAGATGGTGGAAGTGGAGCCAAGAGTCTCGACGGCCTCCAGATTCTTCACGAGGCAGTTCTTGCTTGCCATACGTTTGGCAGTCAGCGTGAGACAGACGGTGACGGTGGCAAGAAGACCTTCGGGCACGTTGGCCACAATGATGCCAATCAGGAAGATGACCGCCTCAAGCCAGAAGTAGCCGAGAATAAATGCGATTATGAAGAAGGATACACCAAGGAAGACGGCAACACCAGTGATCAGGTGAATGAAGTGAGCAATCTCGCGGGCAATCGGGGTGGAGCCCATCTCTAGACCAGAGGCCAGGTTCGCGATACGGCCCATGACGGTACGGTCGCCTGTAGCAACGACGATACCACGACAGGTGCCCTCGACAGCATTGGTTGAGAAAAATGCCAAATTCTTGGTTTCCAGAGGGTTCTCGTTGGTGTAGTCGGCTGTGCGAGTTTGAGGTTCAGACTCACCCGTGAGAGCCGAGTTGTCAACCTGGAATTAAAGGAGAAGCTGAGTTTTCTACATCTTATCAAGATCATTCGCGCATATACACACACTGTACGCAAACAATTCCTGCTGACGTGGTAGATATTTGCATTAGATAGGCGTGCAAATATATATGAACAATATTAATTAATGACAGTGGTGGTTCCGTACCTTGAAGGAACTGGCCTTGATAACACGGATATCGGCGGGAAGGAGGTCGCCAAATTTGACTTCAATTATGTCTCCGACAACCAAAGCTTCAGCCGGCGCGTCAATTTTTTGGCCACCTCGAACAACCACGGCATACTAAGAAGAGATTAAATTTTATATCAAACAGTGGGGTAGATATTAAAAGGGATTGGGGCACTTTGGCTTACTTGTGGGATCATTTTGGCAAAGGATTCCATAATCTTTGACGACTTCGATTCTTGATAGTACGAGAAACAACCCGTAATGATGACGACAGCAGCCAACACGATGCCAAGGTACAACTTGAATAAAATGAGCAAACGATGTAAGAAACGTAAAATAAATCGGTATCGAATGGAAACGACTAGCTATATCCTGGAAACTCACATTATCGTTGACTGGGTTCTCTTGGACACTAGCAAGAATGCCGTGGGCAATGAAACAGAGAACTGCGCCGATCCAAAGAAGAAGGGCGAAACCACCAAACATGTTTTTACAGAATTTCACCCATTCAGGCGTAGTTTTGGGTGGTGTGAGGGCGTTCGGTCCATCACGATCCAAACGTGTCCTAAATGTTGTAATTGGTATATGAAGCCAAGCTTACTTTGCTTGTTCACTGGAAAGACCAGTATCGGGGTTAGTTCCAAGTCGCGCATAGAGCTCGTCAAACGAGATCTGATGTTCATCCATGGTCAACTCCTGCTTCAACTCGTGCATATCCTTATCACCTTTCTTAGCCTTGTCATTGCCTTCCGTAGCAGTACGGTACTTATTACCACGCTATAAAAGAGACACAGTTAATTTAAAATTTATAACGTTCAATAAATATAATAGTGCACAAACATAAGCCTACCGATTTGACCATGTTTGCGACTTCACCGTCACAAATCTAGCAAAGTAAACTAAGCGCCGTTTAAAATGCCAAAGTGAACTCTTATAAGTCAATTACTATATTCAAACAAATTAAAACAACTCGAATTAAAACTACATTTCTTTCTTATATCGTAAAATTTTATGCTTGTATACAATATAATCGATTTACAGCCACTATGTCGATAATGAAATCACAATTAATTATTAACGACGACGCTTGTTGGGGGAAAAGTCTCGGCGTGTAAGTTTAATTGTCATAAGAAAGGATGGTTCAAAAATATCCATATTGATTTTAATTTCTGCATTATTTCCAAATATAATAGGAAGGCCGATTTAGGGACCTTAAACGTTTTGTTTATTCGTGTCGCTCATATGACATCCATTGGATGACATCCATTGGATTAACGATTCTTCTTCGAGAAAACACTCTTCATATACAAATATTCATCTTTTTACGCATGTTTCATCAAACGTGGCATTCGATTTCTGCTGAGAATTTCTAGAAACAAACCCTAGATAGTATTCCTCGAAAGGCGCCTGCGTCAAACTTATGCCTCTTGTTGTGGTTTTATTGCCCTGGTTGGGTTTTTTGGGTAATAAACCATGTTATTCCCTCGACATTCGTCTTTGGCAATCGGACAATTTTAATATTGGGCCTTGATAACATCCGCACGCCTCCACCGATTCCCGTTGTTCCAATATACACCGATTGTTTAAAACCCGAGGTAGGTAAAACATTCCCGGGTTCTTCTGACACGACAGCCTTTAAACCGTTTCAAAACACCAAGGAATTCCTATGAAGCAAAGAAAAGAGGGTATCGCAATCATTGCAGAGAGAGAAAATCCGCGGTGAAAGCTCCGCTTTTGACGTCTTTAAACAAGATTGAGAGTGGACCACAGCCAAATAACGTCGAAGCACCTTTTTTTCATTTCGAGAAGATGACGATTTCGGGTTTCTTGATCTCCACGTCAAATGCCACACGGAAGTCGATGAAGCATGCCTTCTTTGGTTGTTGAAACTTAAAGCGATGTGTCAATGTCTGGAAAATAAAGATCTAGTCACCATCTGCGCCAGCATCAAACCAGGCTGATTTGGGAGTCCAACGCGAACTCTGATCCCATGATGATCGCGAAGATTGACAGGGAACTCTTATTTGACTATTGCGATCATTTGGTCTTAATCATTTGAAAATATCGGACGTTCTGCACAATATTGCGTTAGCTCGTTTGAAACGGTTTAGGTTTTAAGCATTGATCATCATTGTTTATTCCATTTGAATCAATGATGTCATTACTCAACCGATGGATCGCGTCACCTCACAATAGTCTCCCCTCCCCCTTCTAGTCCGATTGTCGTGATTAGCCCCTGCCGTGTTTCATACAAACCACACGCTTTATTAGCTTAGTCATCCATCGTCGGCCATGATTGCTAATCTGGGCGCTGGTTGAACAACTTCCGACCCATGGCCCCAGTCGATAGGCTCATTTAAATCAAGCGAGCTTAGTCATAACTCCGGATAGCGCTCTGACAAATTGTGACTCGAACAACGGACTAAAACTCTGTTTCTTGCGAGATTTTGACTCACACATTTCTGAGGTTTCCTCATATCTTTCAGCATGCTGATCTCGGATAGACTATCGGACGATAACCAACGAGTTATATGACACTTGCACTATTGCACCAGAGACGCAAATGCTGCTATCCCGCATAGCGTGCTCTTAAACGAGAATCAAGGCAATGGTGATTCTTCGCTCACCTTTTGGCCAATCAAACATAATTGCATAGTCTTTTCTGGATTTATTGCTTAATGAGCCCCCGAGAACCACGAACAATGACACGTTTAGAGGGCGATTAATCAGTCTGTAGCATGGGATAGACGCTCAAGATAGCCAGATGCACAGACTAATCCGTTTATTCCTGCCCTTTACCAACCAAGTTCTGCTGCAACAGTTAATTTGAAACATACTCTGGCACAGACTGAGCCGTTTCATTCCACCCATTTTCGACCATCTGATGCATATGCGGTAGCTTCGGCCACAACGCAACCCTCATCGATACCTTCTACCCCTTATAAACCTCCTGATGCCCATGATGTGAATTCTAAACAGGCTTTGGCACAGTTGACGCCGATTCAGTCTACTCTACCTCGTCCTTTCGTTGTCGTTGAGAAGCTCAAACACTTCGCTCCAGAATCTCGTGTCGAATACACGAAGATTACGCGAATTGGCGCCATATCATCATCGTGCCCTTCGTTTCTCCACATGCATGCGGATTCAAACATATCCGTGGCAATCGGGCGTTTCTCCTGTCTAGGCAGAAGGAATGGATTTACATGTTCTTCCTATCTTCATATACGCAAGAGAATGCCTGTGATAAAAGTGTTTTCCTGGCAGCCCTAACAAACGTAGGTATAGTTAGTTAATTTCAATTAACATTTCACAAATAATCTGGCGCTTCCGCTGTCCATCGGCGACCCCGGACAGTGGACGTCTGCATGGTAGATGTTTGTTTGAGTTTTTTGCGAATAGAGGTTTGTCCTTTTACCACAGGTGAAATTGTGCCTGGCAAAATAGAAGACTCTCGTTTAGCGTTTGATCCTGTTTCCCATGGCATGCTGCCAGGATCAAGCAAACGAAGTGACACCTGTTAAGTAAAGCAAGCGGAAAACGTTTGCCAATCGATATCAGAAAAATACGCTTGGTTCCGGCATTCCAAAGGTAGGGAGAAGGAGGGATGATGGAAACTGAGATGGCTTCGGTTGCACGAGTCAGGAGAACAGGGACTAAAGAGCACGTGACCAGCTTCGATTTCAGAAAGCGTCTCGTCCCTGGTCAACACCGTGTTCTGCCGCTCAGTTATTAAAGACGCGGCGGCTTTGGTCAGTTTGCGAATTTACACCGTCCATTGACGCTTTTTCGTCCGTGTCTCCTTCGGCGTTCATACGCTGGGGACACGTCGGTGGACTCTCAGAGGTCGTTATTCTCAAAATTCCTGGGCGTAAACCGAAATCCCGTTCCGTTAAAACAATGCATTCGCGACTAAAACAAAACTCGCAAAACCGATTAAGAATTTATTCGAAAGTGTAATGAAAACGCTAATTTTAATAAAATAATGTAGTTTTCGTCCACAGGCATGCCTCAACTTCTAGGCAGACTTTCCAGGCTACACACTCAATCTTGGCAAGTTCCGTTTGTTCTTTTTTGGTCGTTGTTTTTTTACTATCAACATTAGGGTGCTTTTACAAAACGAAATAGTAGTTGGTCTGTAGGAATTTTTTTGTTATCGAATTCGACAAGCAGACTAGAGGTTGAGAAAACGAGACAGAAAGTATTGATCGTCGCTTTGATATAGACACTGGAAATCGATTTTTTCAAGTTACTGAGCACGCACTTTATTGTTTGGTGGTGTAAATAGTCGCAGGGTGCCCGTTATTGACTGTTTTATCTAAATGTTTATTCAGTTA
Organism: Proteocephalus fallax; assembly: GCA_028672205.1. NCBI lineage: Eukaryota > Metazoa > Platyhelminthes > Cestoda > Proteocephalidea > Proteocephalidae > Proteocephalus > Proteocephalus fallax. The sequence goes on along the minus strand of JAPUBX010001002.1, from coordinate 107,402 downwards.
AAGAAGGCCCCCGGCTTTCAGTTCCAATACACAACGAAACCATAACTAATCGGCTGCATTAAACCAGATAACCTAATCTTTACTTCGGTTTGACCTTTAGATAGATATATAAATACATTTATAAAGGTTTCATTTGATTGACTTATCGAGTGCAACAAATTACAAATTCACTACAGTCACGCTCGTTTTCTGGCTGTTAAGATTTTATAGATTTTCCACCCGACTTCTTTGCCAAATCTAGCCGTTGTCTTTTTTTTGGCAAGAGGGATTGTTTACGAACTTCAAAAGGCTATAAATAAAACCCTACACACACACAAACGAAGGTCTATTTATAAAACAGCCCATATATCTATTTAGGGTGCTGTGACATATTTAACGCACGACATGACATGATAAGAGGCGGCCATCTTGCCTTTCTATCTTTCTATGGAACGAAGTTCGATCTCATGGTGTTAACAACCCTCTGGTTCACTTAAAGTGAGGCAACTCACTTTCTCTCGTCATACAGGATGCCTTTCGCTCTCCCAACCTCCTCCACACATCCTACACTGTAGGACCTACAGCGACATCCTCCCTTCTCCCACACTATGGACCAGTTGGGTAGTTACCCATTATAAGGACCCGTCCCATTTTCGCCAAAAGCTCCTATTCTGTTCCAACTTCTTCGTCTATCGCGTTCCTTATTATATCTTCTTTCGTAAGTGCACTTACACTATGTGTGTACCAATCTTCCTTCCTAAGTAAAGGTCACTCGCCAATTTACGTCGCCTTATTCATGGAGTTGACTGACGTTTGGGGACACCCTCTGGCGGAATACAGGTTGCTATTAACTTATCCCATTTTCCTAGATCTCATTCCCACTGGGACATTACACATAGTTAGGGGGGTTAGTGATGGTAGTAGTAGTGGCAAATGACCTCGAAATTCGGAGAGTGTTGTTCCTCAACCGACTCAGTCGGTTATGGCGTTTTGTATGCAAGGTTCTGTTAGAACCCGAAGGTCATTCGCCGCGATGGACAGACAAGTGGACACAGTCGTCATACTTGGGAGACGGATGGCTGTTGTGGTTGACGATCTTTAGTTCTCTTGGAATTAGCGGAGGTCGAAAGCGGCAGCATTATATTTTTTGGGTGCGAAGCCTTTTGACGGCCACCGCCATTAATAAAATATATATGACTTTTTTTCGAGAATCGTCGTTTTTTTAATTTTAATTAGTGTTTCTTTTCACAACTTCGCACAAAATTGTACTCTTGTTTCAACTCACCGGTTTTCGTTTATGTAATCAGACAATACGAAAATACGCACGAAAACAGCTCACCCAATACCGCAAACACTTTGTCTGAGACTTTTCTAGAGTAAAAATGGCGGTCTCACAAGTTATTTCGAAAAAAGTAATCTATTAATTATTATGTTTCTCGCATTGATAAACCGGCTTTAATTGACCGACCGCATGAGATCAACGATTTTTTGTCTACAACTACTGCACTCCCCCACCACCACTCATTCACATCAAGCCCAAGCATCCAGCTGGTTGCCTCAATTCTGTCTGTAGTCGCTATCCTGCAAATAAATCGATTCATACTATTGCGTCCTTTAATGTACGTTCGATTCTCAACAAAGTATAGGATTTTCATTCTTTGCTTGCAACTGCTTTGTTTAAACCTGTAGGTGTGGTCTATCTACGGGAAAAAAATTCGTCGGGACATCAATCTGGATCAGATATTAACGCCAGAGAGTTTCGTATGCTTCCGTCTGGACAGAGTGCGCTTCGCTACATCCAAATTGTGGTGTCGTTAGTTGTACCAATCTGAGCTGGTCATAATTGAATTTTTTGCTATGCCGGTGGTGCTGTTGAATGTGCTGGGGTTATGTGCGATCCAAGGTCTCTTCAAAACCGTAAGTCTGTGACCATCTTAAACTTGTATATCCCCCCATCTTCTACCAGAGCAGATATAGCTTGGTTCTATGATGCCATGATACCTTTTATTTCTTCAATTATGGATGATTATTTTATTTTACTATGTGGCGATTTTAATTCTCGCCTATAAGCCCACTTCTTACACTTGGTCTCTACACAATCGTACATTTTCCTACACGCGAAGGGAATCTTCTTGACCAAATATTTGTGTCCGATTCTTATCTTTATGCATGTCGTAAACGTGCACCTTAAGTCCAGTCGGACCACTGAATCGTTGTTGGTCTACCAAAATTATCTGGCAAGGATAAAAGAAACCATTCATGTTGTTCCAAACTTAAAATCCGTTCGCATTGCCTCAAAAACCAGTGCAATTTAAGTGATGACGTTGCAACAACCGACTTCAAAGTTTTCGCGGATTCCGACTTCACTAAGGAAATATATATATTAATCGCTATCTCCGATTTCTGTACGATACGCACAGCCCGCTTATGGAACTATCCCGCAACCCCGGTGAAAGTAGGAACGGCTCTGTTGCCAAGGCAGGTGTCGAGAAATTAAACCAATTTCCAATGTATTGTAAGTGACCCCTCCCATCCCCTCTTTTCAAGTTTATCGAAGTGTAAATCTCTAAGACCAATGCGTAGGGAATCCCGTTCAATACCGCTAAATTCACCACAATATCAAAATTTGGTCATTCCCTGACGGGTAACCGGTACCTGCTCGTTATCGTGGATTTCTTTTCTAAGCCGAAGCCGAACACCTCCCTGACCAGACAGCATCCTCCGTCACCGACGCGTGGGTTTCTAGATTTTGCGTATCCACTCCCACCAAGGATGCAACTTCTCCACGACCTGTGTAACAAACTCGGCATCATCAAATCCAGGACAACGCCATAACCCCTACAAGGTAAAAGCCAGACAGAAAGGACCAACATATATCTCCTGTCCATCCTGCGTGCTTTCATTGATACCTCCAATGACGACCTGTGGGACACTCCCATCCCCCACTGCCTCCTGGCGTATCGGATCACGTTTCACCAATCAACTGTGTTCAGCCTCGCTATGATGGCCTACGGGCGAGAACTATAACTCCTACTTGATGCCAACGTACCACTTACGCAACCCGAGTACCCTTCCCCCCCGTCGTAAGTCTCCCGGCTGATCGACATCCAGCAGGAATGCCCGCGCTTAGCCGGCACACATCTACGACATGCCCAAATCACCCAATCGCGGTCATATGACCGCCAAGGCCACGGCTCTCCATTCCAGCCTGATGATACCGTGTGGCTCAGCAGCCCTAACCCTCCCCCAGGGCATATCCAGCAAATTCCACCACCCATGGAGCGGCCCCTTTTCGGTCGTTCAGAATCTCCCTAGCAACGTATACCGCATCCGCTCGGACGATAATAATTGTAGCGGCTTTATTAAGGTCACGAGGACAAAAACTTTCAGCATAAAACAAGACAGAAAATGGTCTTTTAGTGCACGACATGGCCCAATAGGAGGCAGCCATCTTGCCTTGGTGTCTTTCGATGGTTTCATACGACCCTCTGGTACATTTATAGTGAGGCAACCCACTTTCTCCCTGCATACAGGATGCCCTTCGCAGCAGCTCAGTCTCCCTACATCTCACACCAGCCGACGAGATCCTACGGCAACATCATCCCTTCTCTCACACCAGATCAGTGGGCCAATTACCCGTTATAAGGACCTATCTATTTTTCGCAGGAAAATTCATTTTGTGTTCCTACTGTTTCATTTATCCTTTCCTCTTCCATCTCATCTTTTGTAAGTTCATTTACACGATGCCTGTACCTTCTGCCAATCATCCTCCAGAAGTAAAGGTCACTCGCCAAGTTAATTCGTCTTGTTCGTCGTGTTGACTTGCTTTTTGGGACAGCCTCTGGTGGAATTCAATTTACCATTTCCTAGATCGCATACACCCTACGGCAACATCTTCCCTTCTCTCACACTGTGGAGCAGTTGGCTGATTACCCGTAGCTTCTTTTAAGTCATCCTCCTCCTTTTATTTCGCTGACTGTTAATCATGTAGCCCAACAAACGCGGTATTCAAGCTCGTAGTTCGGGACCTTTCCATTAAGCCCCGGTGTTATTCCAGGAGAGCGCGGTTGATTTCAAGTATGCCCAATATAAACTCAGCGTCGATAGGACGCATGCTTGTGTCAATATACCCTTTACACGGAAAGGTCGTCTTCGAGGAAGACGAAGATTACTATCTGGTTTATCTAGAGTTAAGCAACACACTCTCCCTCCAATACAGGATGCCTCACACTGGATCATACAAGGACACATCTGTCTTCATCCCCAGTCGACGAGACTAAAGCAACTTTCTACCTTCCACTTTACTTATAGTGCGAATAAAAATATTGTAGATTGGACAGACAATGCGTAGAAATATAAGGAAGACGGCGTCGTGTATCCGAAAACGACTCGTCATCTGTCACTCCCTCGAATCCTTTTCACACTACATTGTTAACCAATCAGCATCCTGTTTACCCTGCATCCAATTTCGTTGGGTTTAGTAGGAACTCACCAGCACGCCTCCAATCACCTTGTGGCAAGCGATCTTAATTCGTTTAAGTTGATAGTTGCTGCTACAAGAATCCTGGCTTGATTGTGTCCAATAACACTGGAGAAATTACCGCATCTCCCGTCGGGAAACATTCCCGTGTTTCAATACATAAAACGACCTCCGTGAAGTTCTACAAAGCGTACAATACAGAAGCCTTACATCTTTTCTATCAAATCGGACCAAATCGATTTCATAGTCAAACAATACAACGATATAACATTACTACTAGCTACATGTGAGTAGCAGCAGAACCAAACCTCATTCCCAGGAAGAAAGCTTCCATTTGTTCACAAATTATCGATTTGGACAATCGTTGTCAACACATTTCAACATTCAAATCGCGGCACAATACAGAAAACAAGTTATGGAGCTGCGCGTACTCTTGTGTCTTTTCTTTCGGAAAGAGGGAATGTGGCTGTGGCAATAATGATGTCCGAGTCGCTTAACAAAGTAGGAGTCTGTAATGGATACGCTGCACACACCCACGCACGAACGAGGATTTATTTATACAAACGTCACGGTGACCATTGTTGCGTTGCTTTTATCGAGTTTATGGGAAGTGGTGGTGGCGGTGAATGACATCAAAATTGGGCGAGTATTGTTCCTGGACCAGCTGGTTTTCTGTCAGCGAATCAGTGACGTAGTTTGCCATGCTGGGCTCTGTGAGTAGTTGAAGGTCATTCGCTGCGATGGGGAGACAGAAGGGGGTCGTGGTGGCGGAGTCGTCAAACTTGGCGACCTTGGGGGGTGAGTGGTTGTTGTTGTTGTTGTTGTTGTTGAAGCTGTCGATTGGTGAGCAGAGGCTCCTGGGGTTCTCTAGGCGTGAGAGAAGGTCCATGGTCATGCTGAAGCTTTCCCGTCGACCGTCGCCGCTGTTTGCCGAGGAGGAACGGGCTAAAACAGCGAGAAGTGGTATGCCCGTTATTGCTAGAAAGTAGGGGGGGTGGATTTTCAGTGGTATATAGGCATGGGATGGAGTTCGGTATTGTTTCATATCAGTCTCCCAGGTGCGCATTTCAAATTCTCCAGTCTGGAAGGAAGACGTAAGGATCCCGAGCACCTCTAGGTCACGCTGGGTTGCTGAAGTCACGCTGGAGAATGAGAGTAAGAGGAGCAAGTGAAGAGAGAAGAGGAGGAGATGGAGGAGGAGGAAAGGGTAAGAAAAATGCCAGATTAGCTGTCCGATTTCAAATATTGATGTACCGAAGTTATCAGGAAGGGCGGTGGGCTGATCGAGGTGGTTCGTCGTCGGTGAATGTGAGTACACAGAGGGAGGTGCGAGGGAAAGATTGGGTGTAGTTGGGATGTAGTTGCTGTAGCATCGATTGCCCGAGGATTGGGCCGGAGCCGGGCATGGATTCTTGGGATACATCGTTGGAGGCAGTAGGAAGCTTGGGACGGTGTCCGTGCTCGACGAAATCTTTGGTATGCAGAAGAGGCATTATAAGACGGGGACAAGGATCAATAATTGGTGGTGATTTTGAGAATCTGGATGTGTGCCATTAATTTGCTGTTTTTTTTTCTAAAAATTGACACTCGCGCACATTTTCTTGACAGATCTGACCCATATCTGGCCAATATCGCATTGCGTGATAGATCTCACTAACTACTACACCACACAGCCTGTTTTCGTAAATTAAAACATTTAAGCAACCTTTTTTACAACCAATCGGACTTCAGCTACGTAGCATTAAACCATCTCTAGGATCATTGAGATATATGTTACAGCATTTAAAGTATTCAGACATACTCTAATTGGCACTTGTAGCAGCAATTATCTACTCAAAATAATTAAGCAACAACAGCTCTTGAGACACGTGGCAAATAGATCGGAGGGCCGATTAGCCAAGATGAAGACAGTGTTACCGAACGGGATCGCTTGCAATAATGTGATTGGAGGACGTGATAATGAGTTGTGAAGACGCACGGTTACCTAGTAAACGCAACGACATTGGATGTAGGGTAAGGAGAATGCTGATTGGCTAGGAATCGTATGTGTGTGTGTGTGTAGAAATAGTATGTATGGTCGAGGGCAATCTACCCTAGGCAAATGAAACTAACAAGTTGATAAAAACAGTACAAAAACAAGTCGAAGTAGGTAGCAGCGTCACCTGACTGAAGGCGCGGTTCTACCAATCAGCTCTAATCCTGAATTGAATGTCCTTGAAATATAACCAATCAACACACTGGATCGTGCAGTGCTAATAACTGTAGCAGGACACCTCGATAGCACCTTCCGTCAACACGGATTCATAGCTTACTTTATACCCTAGGCAATCAATAAAACAATTAGGATTAGTGGCAAAAATGATTATGGTTGGTCGAAAATAGTTAGACAGTGATGTCTGGATTGTGCATTAGCATTAACAAATGCAAAGTCCGACTGGCTGACCTTGAAGGAGTGAAGAATGTTCCGGCAAGTAAACAAAAACGATGTTTAATTTTCCTCTCAAAGCTCAAGGTCGTGCAATCATTTTTTTCTATTTAAAAACGCGCTTCCAGGGTTGGGAAACTTGTGAAAGGGTTCGGCTACACGGTTTAGGCCCTTTTAGCCATGTTATTGGTTGAGCTCCAATCAAAGTTCGACCAGCTGATTCGTTCAAACAGCTGACTGGGTGACTATATACCGAGGTTTCGCCAACTGATTAGTACGGCTGAGGAAGACATTCGACGATCGCAGTGCGACCTTCCATGAAGATATTCGACCGCCTCGTTAGTTTTCTACCCAAAGTACCAGTTATTTCGCCGATTGCCCACTTTAAACGTCGAAATAGCAACTTCCAATGACGTGAGAAACCCCAGGTGGAAAGGTTACATAGCATCGCAAGCCCGAAAACAAAAGCCAGCAAAAAATAACAACATCTGAGCATCTGTTTCCAGGCTTCAGACAGATTCAGCAACACTCAAAGCAGCTGTGAGTGAGGGGGTGGTATGCCGCAATAAGCGCTGACCAATCGCAAGCTACCACAGTAATTCAAATTAATTAATGTCAAAATCTCCACCGAAAAAATAGCATTGGGACCGATATCGAAGTGGAACCAAAACCTCGACATCCCAACCCAATATCACTGCAGTATGCTTCAATAGGCAAAGAAGTCGTGCCTATGAAGCACTGTTTGAGGATGAGCCACGGAAATATGGGCAAGTGCCGATGACATGGCAATTAACGGTAGTGTCCTAGAAAGGCGATTGTCCAACGATTGCAGCCACGCCAAATTTCGTTCCACAATGGCGTGGCTTTTATTGAGTTGCATGATGACTTGGCTGCAAGATTAAATTGGATTTCCAACAGCTCAATAAAACAATCACCGAGACGGAGAATTCAGAATGTTCAAATCGGAAAAAAAAACGTATCGACTTACCGGTTTAAGTCGGAATTGTGGATCGATGCCGGGCCTAAACATGGAGAAAAAAATAGTCCAATTAGGCATCAGTGCTAATCCTCAAATATGCCCGGCGTTAGAATGGACGCATAATTATTCGCTTCCTCCTGTTCCTTCTCATCTTCTACTCCTTCTCATCTTCTACCATCTTCCTCATTGCACCCATCTGATCGCAAATGGTTGATCGCCAGGTTGAGACCGCGTGCCAACAATCGCGCCTGGAATTCGTTTGAATTAAATTCAACGCGATTGCCAACCGATAGGCGAAAGCTAGTCTCCTTGTTGTGTCACCTCTCAAAGTGTTTCTGACAGAACGCGCGCCATTTGGATTGCCTTCTATCAAATAAATGTGTGCAAATTGTCTTAACCGAGCTCCAAATGTTCCAAATTGTTGTGTGTGTGAGGTCATTGGGTAGAAGCAGACAGGTGGTTAAACAGATAAAACACAGTGGAATTAGTGTGGGTGCAATTGGCCACGTTCAGCTGGGTGTACAAACAATTAGTATTGCTTATGATAAGAATAATTTAACAGCGTGAACGAGTATTCTCAGACAGGCTGGCGTGTGTTTGGTCAATTCAGCAGCGACGCTCATTTGTCGCAGTAATTGTTGGTGGCATTAATAAACACGACATAAAATCTCCAGGTCCTTTCGACCAACCAGATTCGTGCTAGGGCGCTAGCCTGGGCTCTCTCAACGCCATGTTCTTCACGTCTAGCCGGTTACTGTTGTCACGATAACTTGAGGGGGGAGGCTTATAATGGCGTAGCGTGTGGATGACGCATCACCTGTGTTCGAGACCCCCTATTAATTGTACTACACTATTGTGACTCATTAAACATGAGACGAGACGGTCTTGGGTTTGGTTTTGACATTTTATAGCAAACACAGGTCCTACCATATACTCCGGCTACTACAACAACTACTACTACTACGACTATTACTTCGGGGCATTTTTCAGCCATTGAGATCGAGTGAAAATAGAACAAGGGCCGATTAATGCAGTCCGCAACATAGATGCTACTATGCATCGATATCAGTAGACACAGAGGTACTAGAATAGGATAAGGAATATGAGACCCTCGGGGTGTTAAGCAGACAGAAAACACAGCGACCTAAAGTCTTATTTTAGGAATCAACAGCCATCGACACGCATTCAACCGTACTGATTCAATCAGGTCATCTTTCAATTCGCCAACTTGAGTAATAACGCCACAGACTTTAACTGAAAGGACTCGTACGATCGGAGGCTGTAAGTAATGCAATAAAATCAAGGAACCCCCCTCCAACAACTACGCTACCCGATCCGGCAACGCTTGGCTCGTCTGTCTCCCTTGAAGGGATGAAGAGGCTTCATTTCACGGCAATGGAATTCAAGTTGCCGTGACACACCACCTAGCCAATTGCCGTCTCAGGCGCCGTTCCACATCCGTTTTGACGGCAGTGAAAGACCTCAGCCGACTGGGTGTGACAAGCGTTGTACAGCGAAGTTTGAATGTCTCAGAGCCGTGGGTTAGGATGGGGCGGCATCGCTGTCCGAAGGCGATCAGTAAAGGTCCCACTCCAAAGATCAAGTGAGCTACCTCCTCGGGTTAATCTGGCCTAAATCCTCGCGGGATTCACACAGACTCCGCAACAACCCCTCTTACGATCCACTAACAGCACGCAGACAATCACCACTTGAATCTGGACTGCCAGTTGTTTTCAAGAAGCCAAGAGGGGAAGGAGGAGGAGGAGGAGGAGGAGGAGGAAGAGGAAGAGGAAGAGGAAGAAGAAGAAGAAGAAGAAGAAGAAGAAGAAGAAGAAGAAGAAGAAGAAGAAGAAGAAGAAGGAAAGGTCCTACTCCAAAGATCAAGTGAGCTACCTCCTCGGGTTACTCTGGCCTAAATCCTCGCGGGATTCACACAGACTCCGCAATAACCCATTTTCCGATCCACTAACAGCACGCAGACACTCACCACTTGAATCTAGACTGTGCGTTGCCGGGTATATCGCAAGCCGACGCTGAAGATACACCGAGATTGGCGTTCCACTCGGCATGGTAGACGCCATCAGCGGAAGGTTCCCTGGGCGCTGGTTGGCTCATGTAACGCGCCGGATAATCCGAGGGGCGTTTGGTGGACGGACAGGCCGATGCACCGGTGGACTCGAAGGTGTAATACGAGGACGACTGCTGGCGGTAGTGGTTGTTGTTGTTGTTGCTGTTGTTGGAGGTGCCGTTGGAGGAGGAGGAGGAGGTGTAGGAGTCGGGTGGTGGGGCACGCCGAAGGAGACAAATTGGCTCGCTGTTGATGGGGAGGGGCGGAGGTGGCGGACGAGGGCGTTTCATGGAGGGCCGGTGATTGGCCGAAGGGGGAGCGCGACCCTCGTTGAGGCTGCTCGCGATACAGGAATCGGACGTCGTCCTGGAGGAGGTGATAAAAGAGTGTTACCGGTTCAGATTTGAAGGGCGCGGCAAGACCGTGAGTGTTAGTGGTTTTCAAGAAGCGAAGAGGATGCGGAGGAGGAGGAAGAAGAAACGTGGGAAGAGGAGGAGGAGGAGGAGGAGGAGGAGGAGGAGGAGGGGGGAAAGAGTGTTGTTGGCGGAGACAGATAAACGGAGATTTGAAGGGCGCGGCAAGACCGTGAGTGTTAGTGGTTTTCAACAGGCGAAGAGGATGCGGAGGAGGAAGAAGAAACGTGGGAGGAGGAGGAGGGGGAGGAGGAGGAGGAGGAGGAGGAGGAGGGGGGAAAGAGTGTTGTTGGCGGAGACAGATAAACGGAGATTTGAAGGGCGCGGCAAGACCCTGCGTGTTAGTGGTTTTCAAGAAGCGAAGAGGATGAGGAGGAGGAAGAAGAAACGTGGGAGGAGGAGGAGGAGGAGGAGGAGGAGGAGGAGGAGGAGGAGGAGGAGGAGGAAGGGGGTAAGAGTGTTGTTGGCGGAGACAGATAAAAAGCGAAACCCACCTACGATAATCAATCAGATTCATTCCGTCCGAAGCAGAGGCCATTTGGTAGGTGGGATAGAGCTGTTTTTGCGGGCCCCATGCTGTCTGGGCAGGCGACTGGTGGCCGTATAGGTGGGTGTTCCTCGGATATTCGGCCGAGGCATTCGGCAGAGGGAGGTAGGTCGAGGTGGGCATTTGCGGAGAGGGTTTGCGGAAGGACGTCAAACTGCCCGAGAGGGGCATCGTGTTACGGCCCGGGACGCTGTCGTCGTAGAAAAAGGGGGAGTAGAGGTGGGCGGGTGGTGGTGGCGGTTGTGGCGGTGGTTGCGACGGCGGCGGGTGGTGATGGTGGTTGGGGGCGGAAGAGGCTCCTGTGCAGGTGCAAGGAGTCTCCGTGGAAACGGCGAGAGGGCAGGTGGGTTGGAGGTTGGGCTGATAGGTGTGGGCGCGGAGGTGTGGAGGGGGTGCTCGGGAGACGGCGCTCGGCGTGGAAGGTCTGCGGAGAAAGATGGACGGGAATGGAACTTCGGGGCTAGTCATTAAAGAGAGATGGCCCGGTGGTGTGCCCGGGAAACTCAGCTTCGACTGCCACGGCGACCTTGAGGCAATTGGATGCTGCGTCACCAGCCCGAGATCCGTGTGTCGTGGATGACTCAGCAGCGGCAGCTCTGAGGACACCACAGACTGGAAACATGCATTCTATGATGCCGGAGAATGGTTAAGCCTCCTCAAGTGGTTGAGTCCACAGTGCAAAGGTTCGATGATAACCCGGAGATGCGAGGTTTATAAAACAAACCAATATTACAAGTGTCGTGTCGGTCTAGACTCTAGACGAACGGCAACCAAGGCACCCCTCCTGTCTATAAAGAGTCGTGATCCAGGGTCGTCGAAAGTTAAGGATCGATTGCCTTGAGATGTTGGCACAAACTGGTTGAGAGGTCATTTGAGCAGAGGTCACGCTGACCGGCGCTACAACCGAGGCAACATTAAACTCGATTTAATGAGTGTTCTACTCTGTGGTACCGTTCTCCAAAGCAACTTTGCAAAACGAAACCCCGAAAACGCAACCCGAGAATCCCTGGGAATAAGCAGGACTCGATTTTTGGCGTTCGTGAAAAGAGCGAACATGAGTCACCCTGCGAGACACTGAAATGACGGCAACTTAAGAGAGTGAATATATATTTCAATTGCGAGAGGGAGTTTCATATATGAGCGCATTGGCAAGCTGATTGGCGAGTAGTGGGGTGAACTTAAAGGGTGACAATTGAACTGCCAATTAAGTCGTAAAGCAAGGCCTGTAGGACCATAAAGGGCGAAATGGTTTCAGATAAAATGGCAATTATAAACGAGTCGCGTTTTGGTAAACATTAGTATTCTAGATTGGCGGGCGAATAGGTGTTTTTCGGTAAAAAAAAAAAAAAAAAGTTTCATACGCCGAACAATACACACAACTAAATACAATAATTTTGACTGGAATTATAGGTCGTTTACGAAACAATTAGAATAAAACTCCATCAATATGAAAGTGAATATGCAAAGGGATGATACACAACGCCAATTCGAAAGTGTCGGGTAAGGTGATCGTGATTGGTGTTAACTACAACCACACCTACCAATCACGTGACTCGCAAGACTTTAAACAACCATCCCAGACAAGCACACAAGCACACGTGCCCACATGCAAAATATTCGAAGAATGGGTAGGAGCTGGAGGAAACGGGCCAACAGACCTGTGTGTGTCTGTCGTAGAACCAAATTTCGTGTGGCATGACTCAACACAAAGTACGAGCCACATCGTGAAACTGGCCAAGATCTGTTCAACTCGAATTCACCCATCTTCGTGAACTCTCCTCTCCACGCATTCACAGGGGCCTTTAATGTTTGGATGAATGAACCTCTTTCCATCGAATACGAGAACACACGCGTGTGAGGTTATTCGGAGCTGTGACGAAATATGAACCTGTCTGTCACACAAGGGACCCAGAGACGTTTTTTGAGAACATTTTGAACATTATTACACGTCTAGCCTTCGGTGCCCTAACGACGTGACACTAATAAAATACTCAGATGATCTGACTTTATGCCATGCATGCAAGACGACTGGTGATTCTCAACAGCTCGGGCAGGCAGTCACTGAGGTACTCGAGTGGTCTTCGGGGAATGGTCTTCTGTTGAACGCATCAAAATGGATCTCCATTAATTTTTCTCTAAGAGCAAATGCTGACACTCCTGAAATCTCTTCACACAATAATTTCGCCTGGAGCTCAAGATTGAAATTCCTAAGCCTTATTTTTAACAGTTGGTTATCATGGAGTGATCGTATGGATGCCGTTTTCGATATATGTCGTCGCCTCTGTTTCTTAGTTCGCCGATTCAGGAGACTTAGTTTAAGCTCTAGCCGTATAAATACCTTTGTACATGCCTGTATAATAAACCTATTTGTATATTGTTCCCCAGCCTTAAATGTTCTGACTTTTATACCCTTTGTATGCTTTTTAAACGAATCTCGTTTTCTAATGGCCTACCTATTCTCTCCATTGAAGACATCATCGTTCAACGCCACTTCAATAGTTGTTCACAAATTGCTGCTCGTATTTTAAATGACCCCTCCCATCCCCTCTATTCAAGTTTATCCAAGTGAAAATCTCTTCGACCAATGCGTAGGCTATACCGTTCAATAGCCACAAGAACGGCGGCATATCGCAATTCGGTCATTCCTTATTTGTCCCGATTTTCAGTATCACCAGAGCAGGTGAAGCAGGATCTAAAAGACAATTTTCATGTCTAGTACTTGTTCTGCCGTCTTGTTTTATGTGAAAGTTGTGTTCCCCAATAAAGCCGCTGCTATTATTAATATTATTATGTACTTCGATAAACCACCACCACCAAAACTGTCCGTCTTCTTGCGACAGCGTACCCAATCAGATTGATCGAATAGACATCCTGAAGCTGCCTGTCTCCCGCAGACGGTTGGAACGGGCAGCCAATCAGTGTCGTCAAGTTTGTTTTGAGAATAGAACGCACATTTATCGACGCAATTGCAGGTAATTAAAGTTTTTTCAGGAGCGCGCTTACTAAGACCTCGGCCTCGTCCAAGGGGGTGTATCTTCTATAGACATAAAATCATTAATCTCAAGCAGGCGATCGATGACAAGCCAATTCCGCGGACAGTCTGAAGACTGGCGGCAAAGATCAAACAATTGCGGGAGACCCAAATGCGACGCGTAACCAAGGCAACCCCCATTATTACGATTGACGTATCAAAACAGGTAGAAAGAACGGAAAGGTTCCGGTGAGAAGAATTTCTGTCCAAATCGGGAGGTGGAATGCAGCAGATGATCAACCGGCAATGATGTAAGATTAGAAAAATCTGCTTCCATATAAACACACACGCCAAACACATAGAGACAGAGAGACGCTAACCAAACACATAAACAAAAATGTACACACATGAGGAAACACAGGAACACTGAAAAAACACATGCTAGTCACACATACACGTGCACGTAAGCGCTAAACAGCATAATCAGAGGTTAAATATACACACCCATGCAAACACACGGCAAACAAATATATGTAAACCACACACGCATGTAAAACAGACTAAATCATACCAGAAGACTGGTGAAAACATCTCCGATGCATCGAAAAGATGTACTAAAACCACCCTCACTCACCCATTGACGCTCAAGTCGACACGACTTCCTCGATTGTAGTCCGGATAGGATTTTCTAGACGACGACACCGGCGAATCGATATCAACGTGTGTGTTGTTCGCCGGTATAGGCCGTGGTTGAGGTGGACACGAGCGAGTTTGCTCAACGACTTTGGGAGCACTGCAGACGGGTTTGACCGTCTCGTAGGAACTGTTTGCCTATAGGAAGACAATGAGCATGCATAAATATTGCGTCTCAAAGTCCGTGGTGTGCTTCTGATTGGAGGAACAGAGGGGCGAGGGGGCCTGACGATGGTCGACCAAGATGACGGATTACAGACTCATTTCACGAAACCGGTGGTCGCTATTCTTTAAAAGACGATAAGCTTTAAATATTTTTAAAAATAAACGCGGAAATCTGGCTCAGCCAGACTCAAATCGGTCGGTGACAGTGCTGAGGGTGTTACCCGCACCACCATTAATCACGACCTCGAACACCCAGCGCCTGAACGGCGTGCCGCGTACAATGCGGGGCCTCTAGAATGCACTTGCCAGCCATCCAGGGTCCCCCCACAAGCACACTGGCCAGCGGCGGAACTGAAAATATCGGCAAATGTGCAACACGTGCCGAATTGGGCGTCGTGCCGAGAAATAGACTTCTCGAAATAGATAATTGAACAACAAAAACACCAGCAATAGTTCTCAAACAGCGGCGCGTCATTTTGTGTAAGGTAGAAGATGCTGGTGTGATTACAGACGGGCGGACGGACGAACGCGAATTGACGAGAGGAATCCTGGTTAAACCAAACCTCGTGTTGTCTAGTCCGATCATGTTTGGTGCGTCTTTTTGCAGCGAGAACGCGCGCGCAAGGGGCGAATCTGGTTGGTCAATAGGACCTCGAGATTTTATGTCGTCGTCGTTATTAATGCAACCAACATTAACTGCCACAAATGAGCATCGTCCCAAGGTGCACCAGCATCTTCATAACCGCTTGGACGTTCCATTGAATCACTGCGTGGGCAGAGTTACCAACACGTCTACGACTGTGTAAAAAACGGCGAACGTGGATTCTAAATTCGGCGACGGAGGCTTTACCGAGACAATAGAAGTCAATGCGTCATCGCCATACGACTAGCCGCATCGACGTAGCATGGCCCACCCTTGTTTACAGACCAAAACTCGAAGTACTACACATATCGTTCAACATAATGTTGTGACTTTTTAACCCTTCATAGGCTTTTTAAAATAATCTCGTTTTCTAGTGGCCTGCCTATGCTCTCCATTCAAGAAATCGTCGTTCAACGCTGCTCGTATATTAAGTGACCCCTCCCATCCCCTCTATCCCAGTTTATCTGAATGTAAATCTCTTCGACCAATACGTAGGCTATACCGCTCAATGCCCACAAGAACGGCGGCATATCGCAATTCGGTCATTCTCTATTTGTCACGATTTTTAGTTTCACCAGAGCAGGTGAAGCAGGAACTAATTGACCGTTTTAGTCCTCGAGATCTCAATAAAGGGATTGCCAGTTTTAGAATTATCCAGAGCGAATTAAAGCTTTTTTCAAGTTCAAATTTAACACCCATTTTGAATGGACAATCATCACCTATTTATTGATTTTAGGCAATCTACATTTCATGAATGATAAACTGACAATTTCTTCCGCGTGCTTGGTTAAAAATGCCGATTCTCGCCAACGGAATCTATAAACATACACGCGGGCTTTATTTATCTAGACCCTCGATTATTGAAACGAATAAATAGGCGATGATCTTAGTGAACCAATGGCAAGATAGTGAAATAGACAGGCACAAAATTGTTGTATAAAAAAGCCTCGAAGTAGACGAAACCAATAAATTAACAATTGCTTTAAAGGTGCGATGTCATAAACATGGACTTCGTGGTGGGAATCGCATTTGCAAATAACACTAAAACATGCAATTAACAACAAGGCTGCTCCAAAATACAGCTGTCGGAGATGATGATGTGTTCCGCCATCTGTTCAACAGAAACAATAAATAAATCGGAATGCGTGCGAAATATCCTCGAGCAAGCTATTCCAGACTACCAATCAAGTCTAGTTCAGTCGTCACTTCCAGGACATGTTGATCGAAGTCGGTGGGTTGACAATGACGCCTTATTTAGTCGCTGGTCACGGCAGTCCGCTTTCGAGAATCGTCGCAGACACCAGTGATGGAGTAACTCAAATCCTCTTGCATCTTCAATCTGCAGTGGTTTAAGATCCCACGGATAGCAGCGCGATTTGGACACGCGCAGTTGGAATACTTCCTTCGCTTGAAAGTTCCGGCAGGCATGTAGACCTGGGGCATTTATCGTTGAAGCACAGAGACTGGGTTGCCGTTCTTTTACAGGGGCAGTGTCGGACGCATAGTCACTTGCCAGTCCAACATCCACCCGACAGATAACGCGATTAAACGATCGGTGAATTTGTCGCATGGCTGCCACCTGGATTAAGTGGAGGGCAAACTATCTCCGTTGACGCCTGCCCACAACGTGGATAGAAACCAACCCTCTCTCAATTGATGCTATTTAGCCGACAGACCCGCTAGCTGAATCGCGAATTGCAAAAGTCGAGCGAGAGTTAGGCTTGGCGGTACATCTGCCATTTCTCCAAATAGCCCTCAATTCTCATCGGGGCTCCGAATAAGTGCTCCGGCTGTGTGTTGCAGCGGTCACACCCCGATAAAGCACTTGACAGGCAGGTGAAACCAGATGCCGCCTGAGCGAAATCAACAACAGGAGAGCCCCTGCATTGTCTTGTTCTTTGGCGCAAAGAGGAACCCCTTCCAGCATCGCTCCCCCCAAGATGAATCCAGGCGAATCTGCATTTTCACATGTCCCACCGGCTGCAATGTGAAAGGCGGCACGTGGTGTCCAAGTGCCCATGTGTTTCGCAGCCGATGTCTCGCCACATCCGGCCGCGGAAGGCTCTCCGATAAAACAATTGCCAGATTTGCCCTATTAGAGGATAAAACAGTTTCGCGGGAAAAGGTTTACAGGTGCAAGTCGACAACAACAACAGTTCACGCTGTTTAATTGGTCCTTTAAATGTGGATAATTGAAGAAAAGCATTCCACCCTCTAGCGACCTTGGAGCTGGATGCGATTAACTAATTTCCCAGAATAGTCTACTTAATTTCCCAACAAATAAACTGTGATCTGGGAAGCAAACTCTGGCCAAAGGCTAAGAATTCCAGACGGTCTTGCTACGTCAAGCCTGTCGGATCCTGTTTCAGGAAGTGCGGCGTCCAACATCCAATCCACATCGTCTCGACCTAAAGCTGCAGCGATGCTGCCGTTTTCAGCCATGCGACAGACTCCGAGATGATGGTGGTGGATTGAGTATGCTAATCGCTACACAATGGTATCCAATCACGTCTACTGATGGTTAAAAGTTGAGTTTAGTGGAATCGGTTGAAATCGTGCTTGAATATTTAACATTGGCTGCTAAATCTACCAACAAAACGGTGCCTACTTCACGACGCGTTATTACCCACTGGAAAATGTCTGTCAGCAAACTGTCACGCCGGAAATAGAGACTTGGCGCGTTTAGTGAGAGTTTCCGCGTTATGGGAAACATAGTGAGAGGTGATACGAATCGCGAATAAACAAAACCAAACCACCACGACTCCTGCACACACCAGGACTCAGCAGGGATTAAGTAATGCAGTGACCTTGGGGTTCCTGCGAATCAGGCAACCTCCCCACAAGCAGCACCGGGCTACATAGAAACCTCGACAACGGATGAACGAAATGGACGGGGACGAGAAACCGAGCGGTGAAGACAGCCATCGGAAAATGGTTCCGTGGCAGGCGCGCCTACACGACACCCGTGAGGTGGCAGGTGGAATGGAAGCTGGATAGTGGACGAACAAGATCCAGACACGATACGGGTTGATGAAGGACGTGAGACGGACTAGCATCTGCGCCAGGACGGAAGCGAGGTTACGCGCCTCAATAAACTGCCGGAAGTGCGTCTCATCAGCTTCAAACAGATCCGGCGAGACAAGGCCAGCATGAAAGGGGATATGGGCATTCGAGGCAGGTGGGAAAGGTGCCCTTCAAGCCCACACATCCTGGAACAAACTGAAGCGAACCCCCCCCTAAATACCTCATCCAGATCCGAACAAAGGCGTTCACTTTCTTCTTTGGACAGAGAGGATTCGATGCACTAAAAGCGCCTAGGGTTTTCCGCCATCTTATTGGTACTGGAGATTAACCTTGCTCCACTGGGTTTGCTGTCTACAACACCACGAAGATTAAACGTTTCAACACACGGGTTCTCTTCGGTAAACGAAACAGACTAAAACCTGACGAAGGCAACGATCGCGTCCTGTGGGAAAAGCGAACTTAAAGCGGAATAAATTAATTAATGTTCTTCTTCCTCTTCTCCACCCTATGGCAATCGCGGCAGCATCAAATTCCAGCGGGATTCGCAGACAATTAACTGTCGGACAATAGGCTCACTTTCGCTGGCAAAGTGGTTTTTTGTGCCTCCTGGGCGGTGGGGGAGATAAATTGAGACCCATTTGTAAAGGCTCAGCTGTTTGTGAATTAGTCATGCTACTATCGTGGACATTTGGCGGTCACCTGTTCTCCAGCATGTGTGTTGGCAAAGATGGGTGGATGATATAGATTCCAAGATTCAACGACAATCGGAATACCTCGATTGGACAAAGAAGATGTCCGTAGTCTTTGTGACACCCATGAAGGGCTAATCATTATTTGCAACAGAATCATTCGTCTGGAACTACGACTATATACAGAGACATGAACGCCCATAAACACGGAATCCTATACAAACCGAAACGTCATCCTGCAATATTCTTTCTGAAATACGTTGATATGTTAGCATATTCATTGTGTTTGTGAGAGACATGGGTTCGAATCCTAGTTCAGACTATCAGGGTGGCAGTGAAGACGGCACTTGCAAAATATTACATAGAAAAATCCTTTAGTAGGAGATATTCGCAGAAATTTGAATTGATTTTTTCTATAAACCGAAGAAAATGTAAAAGTCGCGCGATAAGCAAAAATTCCGAAAAACCATGGATAAACGGGGAACATGCGTGGTTGAAGAAAATTCAAAATGGATTATCGAGAAGGCTTTCAAGTATAATAAAGAGAGAAAATGTACTTAATTTTTAGTGCATGACTACACCCATAAACCCCAGAAGTACACATTTTAAAGAGGAATAATTGAATTCAGAATTGATTTCAAAAGCTTGCAACAAATAAAACGCACATTTATAATTCGCTCCTGTGTATTTGGATAATTCCCAAGTTTGCGGCGAGAACTCGAATATGCTGAAGGCGATTGCAGCATATGTTCCAAAGGAGCAGTAACTATCGGTGAGCAAGAGCCGCTCTGTACACTATCTTTATTCGAAGAATCGCTATTTGGGCTTACGCTCTACAAATTGTAATATGAAATAAGAGATAATACGTTTATAACCGTTGGCAATCCACGCATCACTGCAAGAAAGTTCGCAGTCAATTGCGCTTCTTGTTGTTTAAGAAGCTGGATTTTTTCTTTGAACTTCCTAGGATTTGTGTTTTTGTTTGAGCCTTCCGACATCCTGGAAATACGTGAAAGCTTTAACAAGCGCTCCGATAAGCCGCCAGGAACCCATTGGCATAGTAAAACATTAAATTTCGATGACCTCGAGGTGATGTATCCCTTGTCTTAGTATAAATATTTACCCTATAAGAAATTTTAGTAGTATCGGAATTAAATAATATAACTTTGAAGATGAGATATGATATTATTGTGTGTGCTATTGAGCAAGTCTAAAAATACATGCACATATCGAGTACTCGAGACGGAAACGTTTGTAGCGGGTTTCCCTGTCGGTAATTGTGAAATAATTGTTTTGATGGCGTCTTCGGTAAATATAGTCGCGTCTGTTTCTTAGGTTTTATACTTTCAACCATCATTCAACATAATTTAGCTAATTAATTTATGTTGAAAGGTTTTATCCTCGGTATCTATTGAGTAATCATAACTTTTTATGATTTCTGACGATATTTGTATTGAATAATAGTTTAGATGATTGTTCTTAAATTTTCGCGTATTTCCGAAAGCGCGACCGACGTGTGTGTGCCTGTTGGTTTGGTTAGAGATGTAATGTCTCATGGTTGCCAGTCTCATTGTGGGATTTGTTGTTTGGATATGTGTTCTGGTCGCAACAGTTTCATTCGAAGTAGCTTGGGAATAAGGAGGGATGTTCTCCTCCACCGTATCGTGAACGCAGTTCCTCAATAATTTCAACACATTGGCTGCGCGTTTTCCAACCTAAAATGGAACGTCTTAAATAAAGTTGGAGAGACTGCGGCGCAGGGTCGCTGAAGACTGTTGGGGAACCGTTTGGAATCCCCAAAAGAAACCTTTATTTTTGATAACCACCAAACGTGCAACCCACATTCTTGAGAAACCATTCATATCTATTAAGTTATTGGTAGTTAATCTCTTACAAGTTCAGGCGTTACTCATCGTTAACATCATTAATCCACGGCTTTTTACACCACGCAAGACACTCACTGTACACAACCCCCTCTAATTCAATTGTCTCAATAAAGCAAATTCACGTGTATAAATACCCGATTAAATTTGATCTCATGGAGTTTTTTCACCCGAAATCTCTCCGGTCTTATTCTCTTGCCTCCAGGTTTACGGGCCATAAAAGTAAGATTCCCATAACTGTTTCTTTTATATCGTCGAGAGAATTCGTCAAATTTATCAGTCTCCCTCATGTATATAATGGGCATGCTTCTGTCAACCAAGCTTCTTCCCAACCATTGCAGATTTTAGAGACAATTTAGCCGACTCTGGTTTCGCCGCATACGCCCATACACAAAGTGAGAGATCACGAAGTTAACCGACAATATTACACAAGGTACCGTTTGATAGAGCATGGTGTGTGTGTGTGCGTGTTTGTAACAGCTGACTGGAGGCGTCCGCTACTGTCATTGGTCAGGTTGGCATTGTCGAATCGATTGATCGACCGAGTTCACGCATATGTGCATCCGCTGAAAATGCACGTGTTAGAGCGTGCAATCGATGATTACGACCGATGGCGAATTCTTTTGATCCATAACACCCTAAGGAGAGCTTCAAGATATTACCATGTGCACGAAAATCATCAAAGACGAAATTTAAACTAAATGAAACCCGCAAACCGTTGAGCCTATTTTGAAATTCGCCTAATCTAGGTTTTATGTGTCTTTTCTTGAGATTAAAAGACTCGAATTTCGGTAGGAGGTTAGGCAATAAAACGGACCTTGAAACATTTTCTGTTCGACTGCGATAAAACAAGGCTCTTGTGTGTTCGCTCATTTTTTAGGGAAAAATATTGCATACAAATGGGAAGTTATTTTGTCTGGATACCGAATGAGACATTGTTCGGCTTAGTCACGGCGTCGAAGCTGACCTTTTTCTGATTTTCCACTCCCATCATCGCCGCTCTTCCTCCCCCCATCCGGCTTTGCAGTTGCTTCATCATCGGCTTTGCGGTTGGGGAATTTCCGCGCAACCTCCGACGTCTAAAAAACCACAGCAAATGCTGGAGATTTGCAGACTAGCCGACATAAAAGATCGTCTTCATAGTCGTCCACCTAGTTACTTACTGCCTCCTCGAGGAGATGATGGAGCGAGTACGTCTTGTGAGAGCGTTGAGGTGGAGGAATCGGTCTGGAAGTCGAAGGATTCATCATCACGTCGCCATGAAAACCAGAATCTGCGTTAACCGAGTTTAGAGGTGTCGGGGCATTGCGAATGCCTCTAGAATTCTGAACGCTAGACGGCTCCGAGAAACCGCTCTGTGGGCCATCCATAAGGGACCCAGAAACAGCCATTTCAGCGAAGCTTCCATAGCCACTGGCATTCCAGACTTGGTGGCGAGCATTCCTGATCGGAAGGGGTTTGCTTGAACCTAACGGACTCTTTGCAGATTGCATTTATCTGAAAATCGAAAGAAAGGTTCGTTGGTTTCGGTGGGCGGGCATACAGATGGGATAACCACCGCCCAGCTCGGAAAGGTAAACACAATACAACCCAGGCGTGTCTCCTCGACGACACGAGAATTGTAAACTGTTTAAATTAATCTTATTTACTAGAATCAGTCACACAATTCAGCTGTAGCATCAATCATAAAATAGACTCTAATTCTCAAGCTATACTTAACTTATCCTGTAAATTACTCACTGACTGACGTCGAAACGGCAACGCAATTCGCTGTAAGCTTTAAGAAAATTTCTATCGGAAATCTGTCAGATTAAATCAGTCTTCTCGGGCTGTCAAATCGTTTGATTCTGCGAGTAATTGGTAACAACTCGTTTTCGCAGTTGACCAACGCCCATTTTGTAAAATAAACAAAATAGATGGACACACCTCCTTTGTGAACTGCACGTGCCAACGAAATTACACAGCGATTATTAAGATTGTAAATCTAGAGGATAAACTGTATTGTAAGATTTTGTCTTATCAAAGATTTTTAAACATTTCCCAATACGATATCATCTGCAATAGATCCGAATGTGTGTCTTGGCCCTTTAAAAATGAAATATCATGAATATGAACAGCGTAATTTACGAATGAAACGAGGTGATTAAAGTAATTTAATGAATCGACGAAAGTCTGAGAATACTTTAGAATCTGTTAAACGAAATAGCACGAATTGTCATGAATCGCATGCAACAGAGAAAGCGTTACCTGTTGTTCCATATTGAAAGTAGTAGTTATAATAGTAGTAGCTGTGGTGCAAGTAGTTGCTAGACCAGCAATAGCGGCGGTAAAAATATTCACAGTAATCGTAATAGGTGACATAAAATTAATAGAAGAATAAGTAGTTCGAGGAGTATTAGTAGTAGTAGCAGTTGTAGCAGTAGAAGAAGTAGAAGTAGTTGTAGCAGTAGTCGTAGTATCATTAGCAGTAGTTTTAGAAGCAGTAGACGTAGTAGCAGTAGCAGTAGTATTAGTAGTAGCATTAATAGTGGTAGTAGCAGTAGTAGTAGTAGTAGTAGTAGTAGTACAAGTATAAGTAGTAGCAGTAGAAGCAGTAGTAGTAGTAGTAGCATTAATAGTGGTAGTAGCAGTAGTAGTAGTAGTAGCAGTAGACGTAGTAGCAGTAGTAGTACTGGTAGTAGTAGCAGTAGTAGTAGTACTAGTAGTAGTAGTAGTAGTAGTAGCAATAGTACTTGTAGCAGTAGCTGTAGTAGTAGCAGTAGTAGTAGTAGTAGCAGTAGACGTAGTAGCAGTAGTAGTAGTAGCATTAATAGTGGTGGTAGTAGTAGTAGTAGTAGTAGCAGTAGACGTAGTAGCAGTAGTAGTAGTAGCAATAGTACTAGTAGTAGTAGTAGTTGTTGTAGCAGTATACGTAGTAGCAGTAGCTGTAGTATTAGTTGCAGTAGCAGTAGCAGTAGTAGCAGTAGTAGTAGCATTAATAGTGGTAGTAGTAGTAGCAGTAGTAGTTGTAGTAGTAGTAGTAGTAGTAGTAGTAGTAGCAGTAGACGTAGTAGCAGTAGTAGTAGTAGTCGATGAAGAAGTAGTAGTTGTAGAAGTAGTAGTAGTAGTAGTAGTAGTAGTACAAGTATTAGTAGTAGTAGCAGTAGCAGTATACGTAGTAGCAGTAGCTGTAGTAGTAGTTGCAGTAGAAGTTGTTGCAGCAGTAGTAGAAGTTGTAGAAACTATAGTAGGACGGGTAGTTGCGCAAGTAATAGAAGAGTCATTGGTAGTAGTATTACCAGTTGTATTCGAATTTGTTACTGGTGTTTTTAGTTGTGGTCTTGAGATGGGACTGCGACTTTACCTTGGTTGTCATTTGGTGTTCGTTTAAAATTATTCTGGATCTTCATTCTCGTCGACGTTTTATTCCGACAAATTGGAAGATTAAAAAAGAATCAATGCTGGAGTGAATCCATTAATGGTTGGCAAATGCATCTCTCAGCGACGTTTCAATGTTTAATTGCAGCTTATAGGATCCCTTTCTTATGTTGTAGATTTTAATGCTGAAAGGTTTGGTGACTTCGCAATATTGTTTGATTCTATTATTACCCTGCTTTGGTAATATTCAATAACATTATTGTTTTGAAAAGAGGGATTTAAGAAATAGACACCGTTTTTACTATGGAATGAAGCCTGTCGACAAACCTACATACAATTACGTGTGCATGTCATAAGTTACAGAAAAATAGTATAGCTTTAAGCAGTCTTGCCATATGCCCCGTGTTTGCTCAGTTACTTTATGACAATGTTGTCCTTTCCAGCTAGACGAGCTTAATGGATACTTAAATTCAACTGACGAATCTGAAATAATTAGAGGGATTGACTTAATTAATGGGATCTTTCCCCGGCGGTGGAACTATGAACATTTCTTCTACAAAAGATGGAGCAAATGAATCTACACAACTGTTTCTGGCGATTAAATGCCCACCCCATGGTTCTTAGAATGTGGAGTCGAATTTAATTCCATCGTCGCAAACGCCCATATAAACAAATGGTGAACCTGCTAATTCGTGTGAAACTCGTGATAGGGCGTCTACAATCGGTTGTTATTCGATAAAACCAGCAACATTTGACAATGATTGGTGGTTGTAGTTGTTCTTTCAATCGGAAAACAGGAAGCTGTGTCGTCTCTAACCGCCGATGGTCCGAATTTGTGACCGTCCAGAGGCTTTCTAAAACAATCTTGTTTTCTATTCGAGTATAAATGCACGCCATCCAAAAACAAGATTATTTATCGAAAGTCTCCTAGTTTATGCGGCGAACTATCCAATCCCGTCTATTCTTGTCTGTCTCAATCTGTAGAAGCAGTGAACGATAACTACGAAATTAATGTCTTCATTTTTCTGCATGGTTTTTGTTGGTTTAAAATGTGTTGATAACGAAAGTGTCGCGTCATTCATTAACAGGACTGTGTGTTGGTTTGTTTGAGATTCATCAATCGTACCAGTTCGGGGGGAATAAAGTAAAGAGATCACCAGGAATTTGAGCCTCGAACATCTCTTTATATATCGAACAGTTAGGGAGAACAGCTCATTCATCCGACAGGCACCAAAAGGAAGTCTTCTTTATTGGTAAATAAAAGGCACGCAATCACGACATTTTACAATATCGTCGACCAATTCGAAGTATCTACCGTTAATAGCCCAGCGCGGCGAAGGGGTGTTTTGTGAAAGCAGTGTTAGTTATGTGACGACGCGAAAATAAATAAAAACAGCACTACTACCCCTGTGCCCCACCTTAAAATAGGATTCTGCATTCCGCGCGCCGCTGGGCAAATGTTTCATCTTATAAATTGATGAAGTCAAAAATCATGAAATCTACCCACTGACCTTTATATGGCAGCAGGAGTACTTGTAAATTTCGAAGGGATCAATTTTTGGCATTTGAATTGGACAATTCGCCCTATTACTGCAACAAAATCGATGGGCCTAGGCCAAGTGCACGGTTATCTCTGTCAGCTGCCATCACTGTTCAATTAATCTCACATGTTTTTGGACGCGATGTTCAATGGGTATGAATAATTCTGCTTGAAGCATCGGTAGTAGTTGTAACGGAAGTAGCGACGGTAATCATAGTTTTAGTAGTCTTAGAAGTTATAGTGATATTTGTAGTAGAATGGTCAGGATAATCGATAGGTAAAAGGCGAAGTGCGTAAAAATTCGAAAGCGACCGTTTATTGCAGTTTAAAATCTATTTTCTTGCCAACGCGTTTCCTTTTATGATTGTTTTTAGGATTTTACCAATCTAAATAAATTGGCACACCCGCTTAAGGGCTTCCATGTGTCTATCGCAACGAATTGGCCGCATTCACAACTGAACTCTGTGAAGATTCATCTTACCAGGCCAAAACGTTCGCAACTCAGTCACCAAAAAATTAGCAATCATCCTTTGCACATTTCCCTCTATATTTGGAACATATGACATGTGGCCTTTTATTGCTGCGCAACCCATAGAACAGAAATCAGAGAACTCACATTTCGCGACGGTTTATAAAGCGCTTTGTATGTTGTCAACACAGATAACATTTATTTAGACAGCATTCCCACTATTTTGATTGGTTCACCAAAGGAACCAATAGGATGTTCATCATTAGCGAAATTTCATGCATTAAATTAAACGCTGATTTGCATGTCTCACCAAGGTAATCCAAGCTTTCTAAACTGTCTTATCGAAGTAAGCACCATGTAGGTAGTATATAATGACACCCCTTTGATTGAGAATACAAAATTTCAATATCATGCGTTACCCTTGTCATGCCGAATGACAAAAAAGCCAGGAATTTTATTTATGTCGTGACAGCACAGGCCAAAAATTGTTTCCAAAGACGTGCAGGAAGCTGTGTGCACGTTTTCTGATGGTTACACACTTTCCGGAAATTATCCGATGACGTAGGAAATGATAAAAATTAATTTACGACAAAGCCAATAGCCTTGCTCCATAAAACGACACTGATTTTTCATTAGAACTATGGCCAATATCCACCAATCAACGAACAGTTTTGAGGCCACCTGTTAGAAAACATAATTTCCGTCTCTATAATCTTTCACACTTTTTCCAACACGCTTTCTGCTCTTCCACGCCTCTCAGAGAACGAATCGGCTTCTTGGACTACAAGCGAAATTTGTTGACTACTCCACAGCCGATTTTCTGCATTTAACTGAATAGTCTTTCTTGCAATTCAATCTTTAAGTGTATCTCCTGCCCCAGCTTGTCTGGGTCGACTGGGGATATATCGACTGTTTGCTTCGCCGAGGCAAAAGCTACTCGGTGCCATGGGATACGCAAGCGCGCGTATTTACCACGAAAATGTGACATGTCCAAGACAAAACGACGTCCTGTCTTTCAATGCACCCAATTTTCTGACAGGCAAAGTCAGGCATCGTTGCTTGGCCGGAACAATGTTCCTTTCACCTGTATTTGCAGTGTCGATAGAGGTCAATATTCAGAATCCTCTCACAGGCCACTTGAAACTATTTGCTGCGTGGTTTTATGCGGCGACTTATTCTCAGAAAGGTCCATGCGCGATCATCATGTCGGCTTTGATCGTATCGTATTGATCGGCCTTTCGTTTGTATTTGATCTCCGCATCGACAGTGCCAACCCTGGATTTAAAACTTCGATGTCTGAGTCGATAACGGAGAAGTCATTGGAATGGAATTGGCGATGCGATCAACGAATGTAAGTGCAATAACTGGAACCACCATCTGATGGGATAAATCCGGTGATTTCTCCGGTGTCTACATGACCTTTTTTGGCAAATTAATCTCAGTTGTTTTTGATAAACTCTTTCGCCAAGTTGTTGCGACCCCAAGAGAATCCAGCCGCATTAATTCGTTTCGCACCTTCAAAACATATTTTATCTTGGTCTCCGCAATGACGTAGGAACTTCAAAAACGATGTAGTATGAAGTCGCCGTCTTTATGGCCGCGTGACGGCACTATTTTTTGCCAGCGACCGGATTCCCCGTTTCAAGGCCACCAACTCCGGATTAATTTTAAAATCATCTGTTACTCGGTATCTCCTTCCGTTGGACCTGTTGGACGTTGTCTGTCTGGCTGCTTCTGAAATTGTTGGATGCGTTTGACTAAAGAGCGATGACGGTGGCGATATCTGGTCTGTTGGCATCAAAGGCGGCATTTTTCCAGGCAGCTGAAAGTGCGATCTGGAATATTACAAAATCCGATGCCGAAGTGAAGCATTTTAGGGAAGGTTGTGTATCAGTAGAGCATTGCAATAGTCGACGATATTATCAAGTGCAAATCCCACCAAATATTGACAAACGTTTCAGATAAAAAGCCTTGGCGGTTCTCAGGACATGATGCGAATACTGTTTTGGTTGTAACGATTCAGAAATGATTAGTAACTGTATATATTCCTTATGATTCACGCAACCCTCGCTCCATCATTCGAATATTTAAATTCTTGTCGGATTTCCATCAAATTTCAGTTCTACCGAAAGTGAATCTCTAGGGAATTATAGCAATGTTCTTTTATTCTTCCGAGAATGAAAATATGTTCACGTTTTCAATTTCTTCAATGTGCTAGTAGTCGTGATAGTAGCAACCGTAATATTAGTCCCACAGTCTTAATACTTGCACCAATAGTAGTGGTCCCTGTTGAAGTAGTAGTAGTAATAGTAGCATTGTTCCGATAGTGCAAACCTGGGCTTAGTGACGTCGAAAGACCGATTTCATCAGTGGCGATTCTTAAAATGCATGTGATGGCGTATTAATGTTGATTAATAGCTCCACACCGGGTTCGACCATCTGCAATTATGACATCGGTGTATCTCACCGTCTTCGAGATACAGTGGAGCAGGTTAACGAGTCCCCTGCAAGGATACATTCTTTAGAACAGCTGCGTTACGTTCCGTTTCGCTTCCATCAACCGAAATTAGAGCCATATCAAACATGTGTTCGTTTCCAATATTCCGTTTACAACGATTCGACTATTATTTCTGTGAGTCAGCCTCATGCAGGTCTCAATGAAGATGGTTGGGAACGTTGTTCATTTCGCCTCCAACTCAACGTTTCTCGGGAATATGTCCCCAGGGCCACTCGAGTTGTCCTTACCGGGGAGTCTGGGTGTCTCACGAACAGAGCGAGTTTGCTGATCGATGCACCATCGAACCCGGCGAACGCCACTACGCCAATATTCACCGAATCTGACTTCAAACGAAGCAGCGCCTGTTAGCGACACTGCCTTGTTATGTTAGCATGATTCCAAAGAAAGGAAATATCTGTCATTGGCCAATTGCGATACAGAAACCATTTTAAGTAGCCACACACAGGCGTCATTCAAATCAGGGTCCAATATAATCATCCGAATAATAATAATAATAATAATAATACAATAAAAGTTCACAATAAAACTCAAGAGCGTGCACACACACTCACATAGCCAAGCAGTCATTCTGATAAAAATCGATGAATAGTAAGTAGTAGTAGTAGTATTTGTGGTATAATTTCACATGCAGGTCTCTTCTGTTTTGAGCACAAGGCACTTTTGACACTCCACCCGACAACACCAGACAAATTTGCACTCGCAGTTCTCGAGAGCGTAGTAATGCCGCGTTGTGTGTCCACGGTTACAGCATAGCTGACCGCAGCCACCCAATTCCGCTGAACCCGTCGAATTGGAGCTACAGAGTCGCCCCTTCGTGCCCTGGATGTGCAAATGCGAGTTTGCAGAGCAGAAGAGGCCCATAGCCGGCTCCTCGTAGAAGACGAGTTCCTCAGTGGTCGGTCGAAGGTCCCGGCCTGAACTGTGGAATCCCTGGGCACCCGGACCAACCTTAATGAGGGAGGGCAAACGTGGAGTTCCGCGGTAGAGAAGAGAATGCTGATCCACCTCTCGTAGGGTGCGCTGACTGTAAAATCGATTGAAATGGACGATGGGTTGGCGGTTGTACCCGCGAGACTCTGGAACTCCCCAGGACGTCGGTAATGTGTTGTTAACGCGTAGAAGAGAAATTGCGGAATTTAGGAATTTAGCGATGCTCAAATACTTCGACTTTCGAGGGAAGAGCCTTTGGTTAGAAGAACCATAAATCACAACGCGTTCACTCAACAACAATATGTATTATTTCACCAAAATATATAACGCCGCATTTGTACATATAATAGTTGTGGCTGTATTAGTTGCAGTAAAAGTGGTGGTGATATAAGTAGTGCTGGAAGCAGTAGTAGTATTCATATAAGAAAGGGGAGCAGTGGCAGTGGTAGAAGTAGTAGATGCAGTAGTAGAAGGAATTGTATTGGTAGTAGTTGGACTATTTTTAGGTGGGCGAAGTATCAGCCCTTTTCCTATGAACAAAAATGTCTTAATCTCCTACCTGGCGATTTATTGTATTAAGTGGGTCGACACAACGATATCCACTTATTAAACTATAAACAGCATGAAAAAATACAGGACATCGTCATTGTTAATTTTTAATATAGACACACTCACCCCTCATAACCTGGGCTGCCTTGTCATATTTTGCTCGAAGTTCATTCCCAATGAGTCGCATTGTTGGTGTTTTTCGATAACACGTCTTCAGAGTGCATGATCCACTGGTTCCGTGGCATCGACAGTACCGCTGCATGTTGCCCGAAACGACCTGCGCAGAAAACATTACTACTTATAAACTACTCAGTAAACATTGTTTATTTTTGTTGATTTCTTGCGGTGCTGTTCAGACTTACGCGTCGCCCAACCTTGTAGTTGTGAAGATTCATGAGGAACCGAATGTGAAATCCTCCGCCCTCCATCGGATCCAAGAGGTTGCGTGAGAATCGTCGGCCGTAGTGGATGTTATGATCGCAGCCCTGCCATTGCCAATCAGAATGCGGAACGGCCTCGTTTTCCGCCTCTTCTCGACCACGATTGTTGCAGGGACAATTTCGCAGGTTTGTCAGACAGGCCTCCGCGATTGTGCGAACCAGACTTGCGCTAACCAAAGCGTAGACGTATGCAGTCTCAGGGATTCCTGAAAATATAACAACCACATAAGTGTTTCTATATTGCTTGCGGTTTCGAGGTTGAAACCCCACCTCAAGCAGCTCGGATGGTCGGGATAACGAGGGATTAGTTTTCTCTAATGCAGTTACATAATCCGTGCGTTTCGAAGAATTTCGATGTGTTCCTGAATAGCCTTCAGTGACAGGGGACTCTTTGTTTTGAAGGCTAATTTTGGGAAACCAGTGACTTTGTGCATCAGGGAAAGGTGATCGTAATCATCATGCATGACATACCCTTCCAACAAACGTAATTTTTGACAGCTCTTTAACGTCGTCCTATAGTAGTTGGGGTTGATGCCCAGTTATCCCAATTGTAAACGGTTTATTGGAATGGACGACTTAAAGAGGAACATCAAAGACAGAAGAATCCATTGGTTTACCACAAATAACTTCAAATAAACCTCCAATGTCTAGATAATTAACTACTTCGACAAAGAATGTCGACCGACCCATCTCCTGCCGAATTCCTGACTCCAAGCGATTGTCTTAAAGGAAACATTTGCCACCGCTTCTGCTCACCTTTGAGGAGGATGTTGCCGAAGAGGGCGTTCGGGTCGGCGAGAACCTGGCTGCAGTTCCATCGCTCATTCCGAAATTGGTACTGACACTCCGTCAAGGCCGCGCGCACAGCCGTCACCGCAGACTCCAGCAACTCAAGGTGGACGTCCTCTTCACTGCGCCTTTTCCGCGGGTTCGGCGACTTCTGCAGGAACTGCTTCCACTGCTTCGGCGAGAACCATCTGCGATAGCTGGCCAGAAGTTCGCGTATCCGGTGAACAGCGGACACCTGGTCGAATTCCGGCAATGCGTTCGACTGATAGGAGGGATACATGCAAAGAGAAAGCATAATTAAGCCACCACCCCATCACCCTCCATATCGGCCAATCCGCCTCCGATCAGACTCATGGTCAATAATAATAATAATAATATAATACTTGTATAGTCTTTAGAGAGGTCACGAAGACCAAAACTTTCACATAAAACAAGACAGCAGAACACGTATTAGATGTGACAATTTTCTTTTAGTTCCTGCTTCACCTGCTCTGGTGAAACTAAAAATCGGGACAAATAAGGAATGACCGAATTTCGATATGCCGCCGTTCTTGTTGGTATTGAACGGTATGGCCTGCGCATTGGTCGAAGAGATTTACATTCAGATAAACTGGAATCGAGGGGATGGGAGGGGTCACTTTAAATACGAGCAGCGATTAGTGAACAATTATTGAATATAGTCAATGACTAAAGCAAAAGAGAAAATATTGAAACAATCGGGATCTATACCTTCAGCTACCCCTTGTCACTTTAAGACGTTACTCCAGCGTCACCCACCTCCACGGTTGCTAATCGCTCTTACTTCACAGAACTCCACAATACCTCACAATCCTAAAGCTTCCCATGCTTCCAAAAACTCCACGACAGTCTTATCCTCAATCTACCCTGAATCGCCTGCGAAAGATTCCACCAACCGTAATGGGTCTTTAGAGTCCACAACTCAATGGCGCTAAACTCATGAAATACGCGCCCGAAACACATCTGTATAACGTCTTCACGCCTGTATAATGCTCGTTCTTGAATGGCCTTTTCCCCTTGCTATACCTGGCCTAAAATTTGCTTACTGTTTAACAACCATTCAACGCAATTTCACTCATCTTCGCTCGTATGTTAGATGACCCCTAACATCGCATCAATTCTGCTTTTGTTTAATTTTAATCTTTTAGGTGAAAAGGCATACGGTTCAATTCCCATAAGAAATGCCACGCATAGCCAAGCAGTCATTCCCAATTTGTCCTAATGTTTAGTTTTAGGCAGGGACCTATAGACGGTTTGCCTATGAACTGCATGTGTACTTAATCTTATAATGCTGAATATTTGATTAACACATTGCCCTATTACTAGAATTTCTAATTGAAACGCCTGTTTTTATTTCTCCAGTGAGGGTATGATAATCTCTTTTCAGACAAAGCGCTCAAAATATAAACACCGCAAGTCGCAATTAAATCGTCAGATGACCACCCAGGTGTATTTATTATTGCCTGTTCTGAACTCAAGAGCACACAGGTCTTAATAGTTATTGCCTCTCGACTTGATCCGACCTTTATGCGTCCTGATTAATCGCGTCGATAATAACCCAGCAGTTCGCGTTTTTAATAGCTCCGAATATTTCAGAAAAAACGCAATTATTGTTGAACGAAATTGTTTTGGGGATTCGATTAGCCTTTGGGGCGTTTTACCTCGTCTTAACCTTATCGACAGCAGTAGTAGTAATCGGAGTTGAAGAAGATGTTTATGTTCGAGAACTTCATTTGTGATATTTACTCGGACTCAGAAACCGTTGGCGAATCAGATTCTCTCAGGATTCCTCTGGATTTGGGGTGGGATAAGGTGGTTGAAGATAAGGGACGAAGTTCAGAAATGGCCCTATTTGATGTGGACTTCCCGCAACCAATGAAACGATTTTATAATATCGTTTAATCAAACAAACCGGTGACCCCGACTCGCGAACAATTCCGATGATTAACGTCACGGCGACAATAACAATCCCGTTACCTCCAATTCAACTTAAGTTGGTGTGTGTTTGCGCTACACACAACACCCCAAGTTTCTCGTGAATTTATTTTCGCAAATGCATTCAACTTACATCACCGACCGATTTCTTGTATAGCCTGGGAAAGTGTACGGTTTGCGGTGAACTAGCGAAATTTAAGGATTCGCTCGACGGAATGGACACTTCTCGAACGTATTTCGTCATATGCAGCGGGTGGATGTGAAGCATTTTCGCCAGCGAATCGAGCCTGCACAACAGAACAAAAGAGAAGATACGGGTCATTGAAATTTGATTAAATTGTCGGGATATCGCTGGCTGCGTCAGGCGAAAACTAAACCCGGCGTAAATGTCTCCAGTGATCGTGTGGATGGCCGATTTTCGTTGAAGCTCGCATTATTCAATATTTCGAATCCAAGATAATAACATCAATCCTCATTTTTCTAAACATTTTCTTATTCCCCCCTTCGTCTCTATTCTCGTGAGTAAATGACTTCGTCAAATGCGAACATGGTGTAGAATTCGTTAAAATAATAATAACGGTATTAACAATAGTTGTATTTTAGTACCAGCAGTTAGCAAAGGATGCCCATTTAATTCCACGCTATACAAATTCAGTGATTCCGACTCCATCATCATATTTAATCCAAGCAGACCAACGCTGGGAAGATGATCCTTTGTAAAACGATCACTTTACTGAATGCTTAAGCCGTGATTGCTGTTAGGGGCTACGCGTAGCATAACACGTGCAATTTGCCGCATACTTGTGTCTCCTTGCTGGAACACGGATAACCCATTGTCGCCATGAAGTGCAGTCGTCAACGTACACCGAACAGCATAAAGAGACGCTCGCTCAATTGCAATCTTTTTGTCTGTGTGTCTTGCAACGGGGGTTTTCTTTGCTCTCTCTCTCTCTCTCTCTTCATGTTTGTGTGCGCCTGAGGACGCGAATTGTTTTTTAACGGCCTCTCCGGTGTGTTCGTGAATGTGTGTGTGTGTGGTTTTATTACTGAATTAATACCACCTTCCCCACCACCACAACACTCCTGTAGGGTTCACGGCCGATAAAACTGCGGGCCCTGTGTGCTGATCCATGAGAAAAAAGGGGGCTGCGCATTTGGGATGTTCTTTACTGGGACGACTTTTAAGAAGAAGAAGAAGAAGAAGAAGAAGCAGTACACTTTTGCGGTCGATTTCTCAGGCGATTCCCCAATAAGGTCATCTTCCCCTATTCCGTGAATGAGAAGAATAGGCAGAATCGATTGCAAACATCCTCGTTTGCGGTTAAATGGGTGGAGTAATTGCTAAAACGTATCGACGTCTCCGCTAGTCGTGTATGTCCCGGGGACTCAAAAGGTTCTCAGATGAGTACGACGACTTTTAAACACCAGCTGCACAGATTATATCACTGGAAACGCCTCAAAGCCCATTAAAAATCAGGGTATGGGCATCGATTTGAAAAATATAGATGTATCCACAAGCAGTAACCCGATAATTCAAGCCGAGGTTTTAAAGGGGTGCTCCCAAATGAACATCTGGCGACATTTCAGGAGAATAATAACTTGTTCGCTTTGCTTCGAGTTTTGCAATAGTCAAGATTACGAAAATGCTATCCAACACGTCCTTGTGAACCCTTTGAGCTCGATTTGAAATTACCGCTTTTATAAATCCACGAACTGATAGTAAATGAACTAATGTCCCGTTGAAAAGGAGACACGGCTATGTCTGTCTGAGAAATCGGTCAAAAACACCTGATGTCCTCGAAAATATCGAAGGCGATTGGGCTGCGTCAACTATCTATCTCGTAATGCGACGAGACAGCTTTTAAATAAGAACACCGTTTTTGGGGTGGACTGCAAACCGTGTTGGCATGAAATTGACCCTAATATCTTTCCATTTACTGTTTGTTTCAAAGCAGAAGATGTTTCCAACCAGTATTCTCTACAAGAAGGGTTCAACTGGGAGATATCGTAAGGGCATTTCTCAAACGAACAATTTACCTTGAACCTTTCAGACAAGTAAACACCAAATGCTGATAAAATTAAACTTGCTTACTTCCGTGAAATAAATCAAATTTCTGTAGCAAATGAAGAACTGGAGAAAAATTACCATTTTCGAGAATTCCAAGATGATTGATTTCACATATTAAAACTCATAAAACTTATTTAACTGATTTTTCTGGCACTTGAAAAACCCAAGGAAGATTAATTGAACCATCTTTAACACGTGCACACTCTCAAATAAATTGCCGGATATCAAAAGATTTTTCACTAGGATTAAACTGATTGCCTAACCAGTATTTTCGAATATGTTTCAGTCTACCAAAACGGCCAACTGTTGAGTTGAATACGAAAAGAGCCTTAC
Organism: Proteocephalus fallax; assembly: GCA_028672205.1. NCBI lineage: Eukaryota > Metazoa > Platyhelminthes > Cestoda > Proteocephalidea > Proteocephalidae > Proteocephalus > Proteocephalus fallax. Next base: position 71,497 of record JAPUBX010001002.1, on the reverse strand, counting down.
CACCACCGTCCCGATGGTTTGGGGACGATTTCCTCCAACTCGGAGCTCGCTGGTTGGTTCCTCTTCATCGGAGCATACATTGTAGGACGAAATTGTAATCCCGAATTACGATTTTCCCGATCTCTATACGTCGGATTTCCAACCCATTGGCATTGTGCGTTGACTAGGCAGATGGTAAGAAAAATGATTGCTTTTCTCGTTACGAAATTTCCTCGCATCTTAAGCACTGAAAATGCAAAATCGCAAAATGCAAATATTGCTTTATAGTGGCCGGCATTTTTGCAGGCCAATGAGAACAGAATGTGCTGGCGCGTGCGTAGGCGTCACAACCAATCAGAAGATGCTTGCTCAGTCAATTAGCGTTAATAGGACTAGTAATCGTGGGATTTGTAGCAAAGCGCGAATATCGCATCGCCTGTTTAGGTTACACTAGATTTTCATCTATTTTCTTCAAAACCAAAATACAGTCAAACCTTTAAAAGTAATTTAAATTAATCATAAATGCTTTTATTTCACTTCAAACAGTGTCGACGTCCGTAGTTTCCGGTCGAATTTTTATCTAATTATTTTGTTTTATTTAGTATAAATCCATTTTTTTTATTATAATTAAGGTCTTAATGATAAAATAGGGATATCAAAAAAGGCCTAACATTATGTTTTTGTATTTGTTTTTTTAGTAGATGCTAAATTTGGCGTTATTTGTTGACCCAAGTCACAGTATTCGACGAAGCACTGTAACAGCGAAATGACGTTTTTTGTGCGAAATGAAGATAAACAAGTACCACCGAAGAGGTTAAAATCGTCGATGCATCCTCCAGCACTTGAAGAACCTAGGAGAAGAATCTGGAGAATGTGGACGCTAGCCACTACACCATCGCGTGTAATTGAGATAAAGTCAGACACAACTGTGCCTGAGCAATACGTGTAGAATCACTCAAATTCATATCAGGAAATCGGTGTTAGAATCGAAGAATTTCCACCCCACCATCAGTTTTTCGTTTAATAATAATTATTTTAATAATTTTAGGAGCTTTAGAGAGGTCACGAAGACCAAAACTTTCACATTTTTAGTTCCTGCTTCACCTGCTCTAGTGAAACCAAAAATCGGGACAAATAAGGAAGGATCGAATTGCGATATGCCGCCGTTCTTGTTGGTATTGAACGGTATAGTCTACGCATTGGTCGAAAAGATTTACATTCAGATAAACTGGGATAGAGGGGATGGGAGGGGTCACTTAAAATACGAGCAGCGATTAGTGAACAATTATTGAAGTGGCGTTGAACGATGATTTCTTGCATGGAGATAATATGTGGGCCACTATAAATCGAGATTATTTAAAAAATCCTATGACGAGTTAAACATTCAGAACATTTCAAGCCGGGGAAAATAACTGGGGAACAATATACCATAAGGGGACTTATACAGGAATGGACAAAGGTTTTTATAAGACAAGAGCTTAAACCAAGTCTCCTGAACCAGCGAACTAGGAAACAAAGGCAACGGCATTTACCAAAGACAGAATCTACATGATCACTCCATGATAACCGACTGTTAAAAATGATTTTGGGCTCGAAGCGAAATTATGGAGTGAAGGGATTTACCGGAGTGTCAACAGCGGCTGTCATGGAAAATGTAATTACAGATGCATTATGATGCATTCAGCAGAAGACTATTCTCCGAAGACCACTCGAGTACCTCAGTGACTGCCTGCCCGAGCTGTTGAGAATCACCATCCGTCTTGCATGCATGGCATAAAGTCAGGTCATCCGCGTATTTTATTAGTGTCACGTCGTTAGGGGACTGAAGGCTAGACGTGTAATAGTTGAAAAGGAAAGGAGATAGCACTGCGATTTGTAGTACACCGCAGTTATTTGGCAAGGAAGTGGAGGCTTCATTTCCGACTCTTACATGTTCACGTCGATTAGAAAAATATTTTTGAAGCCAATTTATCAACCATCCTTCAACAGCCATCTTCACATAGTTGAGAAAGGATGCGGGAGCGTGAGATAGTGTTGAAATAATAATTATTATAATTGCTATATTATGAATACCGAACGCTGTGGCCCTCGGAGACCTAAAAAAATGTAAATTATTATTATTTATTGATTGGGGTTACAGGTTCCATCTTGAATGTGTAATTCGAGAAAAAATCACTATTGTGGTAAAATTAATGGTAAATTCGCAGGTAAAAATGATAAAATGAGTTTTATGGTGTTAAACTCCAAACTATCCCGACTTTAAATTACAGATACTGCGTGTTTTGCATATTAGACGCTACAAATGGTTGTTGCGCACGCGTTATCATTTGATGGGGCACTTTGAATGGTCCGATATTTTCGCAGGATTGCCGATTTCACGATTCCGATTTGTGTAGTGTTCGTGCCGCTCCCATGAGTCGTAAAAAAGTTCTGCCTGAATATTTGTTATGACAAATGCCGTGGCAGGGGGTGAATTACAGCTTTCGTATTTTGTTTTTACCCAATCCTGAAGACATTGAAATCTCCTCAGCATTTGGGTAGTTTTTCCGTTGACAATGTCAAAGTTTGCATGCAACGTTTGATAAATGCAGTGGATTCAAATCTTACTGGAGCGGACAATACTGCTTTTGCCAATTCAAAATTTGATCTCGAAATTTCAACACGGACTGCCTACGTAGTAATACATTCCAGCTTATATATTTATAAATCGTTTAAGGCTGTAGAATTCCTCAGTTGAATGCCGCATTTTTAGATGGAAACAGCTATCTGGAACCGAGAATGTGGAAGATTTTTATTTTAATGGTAGACGTTGTGTTCTCTTGATGAAATGGATCTATGGCTGACATGGATTGAAGCCATCCACGAATTTCGATTGCATGTAGCAACCTAGAAGACCACATTTAGATAAATTATGAGAAGCCAAAACAAGTTTAGGAGGATTGCTGAGAAGAGCTTTGCAGCTATTTAGACAAGACCTATTTCGCTTTGATTTTCGGTGGATTCGTTTGGCGTTGTTCTTCCGGAAACACAATAAAGAGGTCCCTTGTCAACATTGATAAAACGCTGTCCAATAAATATTTGACCAATTATAAACCTTAGTTTCGTGAGCAGGGCTCGTCAATCTCACCACGAATGGCTGTTTAAATTGGCATCTGAGCCACTACGCAAGAGTAGTTTCTCTATTTTTCGAAATGTTTGCAAACATATTTCGACAACACTCGCTAGCAAATCATCTGCCGTTTGTAGCCGTATTGGTCACTTTTTGTCACAGCCAAAAAGGCACATTCTTGGTGATTGATGAGATAGGAGCTTGAAGATGAGTCGGTCAAGATGTATTCCGTGTGGAGTTTCGTGGAATTCGTTTTAATCGACAAAACACAAGACAATTATCAATTGGGCCGTTGCCCACGAAAATATGCTTCGTTTAAAGATTCGTAAGTATTGTCTCCGATAATATATTAAACTGATAGCATTACATATTTATAATTTGACATTAAGTTGGTTTGGTCCGAGATTAATTTGATCAGCACCACTGGCTTGTTTTAATCGGAAAATAAAAACGCCACATCCGCCAAATCTAGTGCCATATTTAAGTATTAATTTCATATTTCCAATACTGGTTTTCGGCAGAAACATTGGATTTGTCTATTTCCATAGTACGTACATCATCTTTGATAGTGTTGAAGAATAATTTGCATAGGCTGAGGTAACTCTCTGAATAAACATGATACCAATCGCACTCCCAAACGCAGTAACCTCATGTCCAATCATTCAAACCAAACAGCTCTCAGCAGCCACCAGCATCTGCTTCCAAATCGATGAATCTTTCTCTTCCATTCCTCTGTAACGCCTTTGCTTTGGCGTGATGTCATCGCTGTTTTGCGTCACACCAACTAAAACACAGATTCCGAAGTCATGACCTCAATTACTGGGTCGGTGATCCTCAGGAACTATGCGTTCCTTAATCTAATATTTCCCACGGATGACAACGTGATTTTAACTCGCTGGCTGGATCCTTTGAAAACTGCCGCACCAGGCATCTAGTATGATCTACAATTTTAATCGAATCAAGGAATAATTGTGTGTTTTATGATAAACATTCCGATAAACGAATTTATTGAAGATCGCACCAGCCTTGACGGTGGGCAGTTGTTCAGACTCTCCGTGCCGAGAGACTCCAAGCCTGCGGAATGGACCCTCTGCAACGTAATTGGACGTTTGCCGCCTTGCTTTGATCACAAATGTCAACGGGCGTTTTAAAGCCGCATTCCTCGGATCACATAAACCAATGAGAATAAGGGGGGCAGGAAGGACGGGAGTAGAGGCAGGTTTCAGGTGATAAAAGGGGTTTTTATTTTTATGAAAAGAGTGTGAGAAAAACTGGGCCCCATTGTGCAGGAAGTAGATGTGTTAAATGTAGACGAGTAAATATTTTCGTTCCAAGTATGTTGGTTTAACGGAGACACCTGACTCCGCATCGCCACGGCGTGGATGTTTTCTGGAAAAGATAACTCCTAATTGCGCAACTTTTCCAGGGTCGAGCCGATACATGTCGCCACCCAAGGCGGTGTTAAGACTGTCTCCGGAAATTCCCACGAACGTTTTCACAATGTTGACAAAGCCTGGGAATTGCCAACTCTAATTTGGCGGCGATTTGACTATTCGGAGCTCTGAAGTGTCGTTCCCCTGGCCAAATAGTCCTGTTTCACGTCACCTAGGTCACTGCTATTGTATTCCTCTTCTGCGAATGGGAAAACTCGTAATGAAAATAATGTTTGGGGGATTTCCTGCAAGTGTCCGTGTTCATCCGGCGACAGATTTCGTATAACCACGTCAATCCGTATATTTCAGAACTTAAAGAATAAAATTACAAAGAAACATACGGAGAAAAAGGACAGAGAGGAGGAGGAGGAGGAGGAGGAGGAGGAGGAGGAGGAGGAGGAGGAGGAGGAGGAGGAGGAGGAGGAAAAGACTGTTGCTTGAGCTTTCAATTTTCGTCTCCATCTTACGCCTTACAATAACGAACTTTTGTTGGGGCATTTTTTCAAAGTACAGCGTTTCAGATTACGAAATATTTGTTTAACCAATTGTGTGGGTGGTAAGTGCCTGCACAATGGTAATATATAATGATGGGTACTTTTAACTTGTTGTCTAGACAGATAAGTCCCTTAATGAATCAATATAATCGAAGCAATTTCTGCATGCCAGATTGACAAAAAATAAAAAGTTGCTTGTGTGATATTGTTATAGATCGAGTAGAGTCGATTCCCATTGTATTTGGGATCACCGTTTTCATCCAGGTCAGACTGTCGTGATAGACGAAGCATTGACCAAAGTGCAATAGCTTTTAGAATAGATAATACATGATACCGTAGTGCCTTTTGTCGATCACCAGAACCACATGTGGACCATGCACGACTTTTAAAGCTTTCCGTGTATTCTAAATCTATTTCGTTTGAATTCCATTGATTCGGAAACACTCCAGATTGTCCGACTAACGCACAAGGTCACAATAGCGAAAGACTTTGCGGAAGTGAAAGGATTTGGACACCTCTTTTAAATGAAGGGTAGGACAGAAATAGTATTTAAGCTTCCATACTTTTAAAAAATGACTTCTGACATTCTGAAAGCCTAGAGCAGCGCTGTGTACAGATAAAGTCCGGATTCGACTGTCTCTACTAAATGAGGCAACATCAGGATAGGAAGCTGTATCAGACAGTCTTTGCGTCAAAATACAACAAAGGCGTTGGAGAAGGAAGGATGTCTCCGTCGCATTAAATGTGTGGAATCGCGAATTTGCGATTTAAGTAGAAACCTACCTTATGTAGGCTCAATATGACAAAAGGTATCGTGCACTTCTATTAAGTACAGCCACAAAAGTGCCCTAAAGCTCGTTTGTCTACAAATATATCTTGATAACGGGACAGGCTACGCCAGAACAATTTACGCCACAATTTCCTGGGAAACCCTAAATGACGGGCGGGTTTGAAATGAACGACAGCGACGTCAAATTTTCCCAAACGCCCACGATAGCACACAGGGTGGCGCAGGAATAAGCGGTGCCAAGACTAAAGGATTCAACCGGTTGACATTCGCTGTCTGGAATCGGTGTCCTGTTAAAAAAGCAGCTGGCGTTCTCTTTGCGCAAATAACACCGTGTGGCTTGGGAAATTTCTCGGCCACTACACACTTCAAGCTGCGAGCCGCGATTTTCAAATCCCGAATGTTTGGGACTAATTTGTGCCGAAACTATCTTCGCCTAATATCGACAGCATGGTTATAAAAATTACATAGATAATCGCTCGTTTGAGCCCAAGAAGACCACCAATTTAAAGCATTGAGGGTTTAAATGCTTCAGAAAAAAGTCACCTTTGAGTTCCTGTTTCACCTTGAAAGCTGAAACCGGATATTCTTTTTGAAAAAAACAAAAATTCTCTGTCGAAGCTCATTTCCATTTGAATGGCTACGCATGCAAACAAAAGTGCTTTATTTTGGCTTCGGAAAAACACAATTTCCTCTAGTGTTTGTGATTGGTGCATGTGATGTTGTCATTGATTGATTGAGTGCAAATTATGCCTAAATGTCATCAACGATTTCACAAAAAGAATCGGCACGCGGCAAACATTTCAATAGATTATTTAAAAGGTTGATGAAATAAATAAAAATGGTAGACTTTCTAATTAATATATATCACTAAAAAGATGATGGTTTTGTTCATTTAAAATTGGTGTTTAAATGAGATTTGAAAAACAAATTGAACTTAAAAGACACGATTAGTATTTTATTATCAAGGAGACATTCGGGGATTGTTTGGATATTCGAGGGAAACAAAACGAAACTGGGCTGTCTTCTTTTAAAGAAAGCATTGTTCGAATATCACTACAGTAGCTAGGTTTACACTAGGCCTCTGGAGACGGAAACTTGGCTTGATAAGATGACAGAATGGGTTAGCCAGTTGGCCAACCAGTACCCAGGCTATCCATCATTAGCGGAGCGCAAACCTCCCTCATTAATTTTAGTGGTTTCTAGGCAAAGAGAAACTGTGAATGGGTGGAGTTTCAGTCGTCAATTCTTCTCTCTGAGGTTTAAATCATCAACCCTTCGAGTGTAAACCTGGAGAATTTTATGGTTTTGCTTAATGTTGCAAGAACCGAAGGTTAATAGCCAATCATAGCCGTCACACGTTTAAAATTAAGATTCCGGTGCAGTAGGAATCATTCAGTTGTTTTGACGGTAGAATGCCACAAGCTCATTGGTTGATTTAAAATCAAGTACAATTGCATATAAATCGATTGAATATCGAAACTTCGGGATCGTGAAACCCAATCGGATTCTAGAACTGTTCGTCCATTTATAAATACGGTCTTATCCCTCCACAACTTTTCGTATTTTCTTCCATTGCCCTCGCCAATTTTATTGCCACATTACCCTTTGTTTATCATGTTGAGGTCAAGTGTTTTCGTGTCATAAATAGCAATAAAAACACTTACCTTTCCATTTTCCACCCCCACCAATGTTTTTTTCCTCCAATTGGTGTTCGCCGGTTTACGACACTACTTGTGGACGCAGAGAATGATAACTGCTAAATTAACGACTCCGTTTCTGTATGGGTGGTCTTAATTGGAGAGTGTTGATTACGAGGGAGGATTCATTAGTTGAACAGAGATCACTCATATCGTACCTATTTATGGTTTTACTGAAGGCAAACAATCGCCACCGTCTATTAACAAGACGCAGATCCGTACATTGGTATTGTAGTGTTTTTCAATGGTACACTTTTCGAATGTGGCGATTCAACGTGATACAACTGCCGTGTAACCATATTACCAGTGGGAAAGATGGTGTTTAGTAAGCCCTCGATCCTAAAAGTATTCCAGCTTAAACAGATGATAGAGGTCTGTAATTGTTATATCCGTTATTGACGTGGCACCACCAAACGGAACCAATTGAAGAGAAGATGTAACACGACGGAGTAGTTCTAGAGAGTTGACCTTAAGAGACTCCTTTATTAACAGGCGTGATGTGGTATTTATACCGGTGTTCGGGGTCAGTAAGACCAGTCAGCCAATGAGGGAGTGTGAGAAATGAGAAACTCAATTGATTTGATTGTTACACGACAGAGTGCTGACAAACTATGAAGTGAACATTTAACGCTGCGTGGTTGTCTGTACTTTACGGGAATTAACTCAATGGCCGTTTTCTCGGGAAACAAGAACGTTTCCCTAGCAGTTATCTTCATCAAACGTACACTTCAACGATCAAAGGTAATATGAGAAAGCGATCTGGAAAATCGCATTGCAGGATATTAACTAGATTCATTGATATATTCCTCGATGAAATAAATTAGCAAGATTTCTGGCTCATGCAAGCCTGTAACATCTTCTTTAAGTGACCCCACCTCAATCCACTCGTTAATGGCGCCTGTTCGACCTTGCTATTAGAAAAAGTGATACCTGGCCACAAACAATGAACAGTCACTCTCTTGGACGAAACCAAAGAGCAAAGACACCAGAAACTAAATCTAAGAAAATTTAAGACATGAGAAAACCATTGGTAATCTCCGTTATTTCGGGCTCTAAACGATAGCGCAAACCGATCGCATAAAAGGTGACACAGTAAATGACCCACAGACGGTTTGGGATCAAAAGTAGCTAAAGATACCATTAGCAACACACCAAATAGCCATTGACCTCTGTCCGTTCAGATTATCCAGAGAAAGATTGTTAGAATTCAATGTGAAGGTCAGATAGAACCGAAATAGGAATTTTTGATAAATCCTCGAATCAAAACCGCCTTCCATTTTCGAGGACATTGAAGGTAAACTATGGCGCCGTTTTTCGGCTGGACAAAGATCGCAAACAACGAAGTAGTGGCTTCGAAATTGCCATTTCAAGGTCATTGAGAGGTCTTGCCAGTAGGTTGATCTGAACACCTTTGGAGGGAGTTTAAAGGTTGCCTTGTCCAGCGACAGCTGAAAAAACCTCCTTCGACGGCAGAGATATTTCAGTTTTGTGTGGCGGTGGGCCCGAAGGTTGTGCGAAGCTCGTGGAAACTATTCCTGACGCTTCAATTGCGACCTTTTCAGCAGTACTCGGCTAGCACACACTTAACTGGTGCATTGCGGAGGTTTGCTTACAGGGATTGGTTTTCGGAGACGGCTTTTGCGAATTCCCCTTCTCCTTGTATGTCCCCCACTTCAGTAATGTTTTAGGTTTATTTAGTTTTAGGTACATTTTTACCTGGCTGTTTTATCTCCTTCGTATTCCAGATTCGTTCACCTTCATTTTACTCAGAGAGACTGGAAGTTGTTTTTGTGGATTTACGAAATTGTTGACAATAAGGAAACGGGACAGACGATACTGCCTACAATGACCAAATAGCGATCAATCGGCAGGGGGTTAATAATGACCGACAACACTAATCTAAATGTTCGGGGTGGTGGGATTAAATTGAAAGAGTCTTCCTCGATTTCGATTTAAGTACGGGATTTTTGAGGCGACACAAATGACGGAAAATCGAAGTCTGACAATTTGAGTACAGTGATGGGAGTGATGTCAGGTTGCATCCAAAGAAGCCTGTTGAAAGGAATCTGTCGCCGGTTAATCAGCATTTGACTGGAAGACATGTTGTGGTGCATTCGGTGGTTAATAACATTATGGCGAATATTTTGTTTAAATTGGTCAATATTGGAGGTTCTGCGCCAAGCGGGAAGTTAATTGGGAATATCAGAAACATGCGCCGTCTTTTGTAAAATGTAGACATGTTGAGAGAAAGTCTTGAGAATAGATGTTAAAAGAGGTGGAACCTAAAACCATAAATAAACCAATCACTACTTCCATCTTTGAAAGTAGTTTATTTGCCTTCATTCCTGTTTTTGTGAGATTCGTTGGTGTCAGTGCATCCATCCCGAGTAAATGGGGATTCCTGTCCACTAATCGGCTGCATGATTGACACTTCTAACATTTTTGAGACGAATTCCTTTTCCTACGGCCAAGAGGATGAGAGTATTGACACTTCTACTATCTTTGAGACGAATTCTGTGTACTACCGCCATCTCTTAAGTAACACAAGCCTGTAGTCTTCAGCAAAGGATCACTTCAACTGTCCAGTTTTAGAAAATCATTGGTAAATTATGGTGGAAAATACGAATTTGGTCATTAACCAAAATTCACCTAAAAAATATTTTGTATACGCTTACTTGGCAATGCTCGAGATCGAACAACAAACACTTAGAGCTAGATTAAGCCGGATAAAAATCTTTTGCATCGCCCTTACAATCACCCCTATTGTATATTGTTCCCCAGTGAATTCCCCTGTCCTCAAATCTTCTGAATTTTTAACCTCTTTTCGTATAAAAAATTGGATATTCGTTTTTTTATGTTGGAGGTTTCAGTCCTCTCAAGGACCTCGAAGTGACTCCGTGGTCATCAGAATGACGTGTTCGGGGTCATTGGCATGATTAAAGAACCAGTTGTGTTTTATTTTCAATGCCCATTCACTTTTGCCTTTGATCTAAGAATGCCATTGAATGGCGTTCCTTGGATGCAGAATGTTTTTTTAATAATACTTGAAGGTCACGAGGACCAAAACGTTCAGCATTTAAATTTATAAAGAAAAAATTTAATTAAACCTTCTAATTATACGAAGTTTGCAAACGGGAAATGGCGGCCATTGAAAGGCCCTATCCAAAACGCGCGCCAAAAAACTCCTGATCTTGTAAACACGAAGGCCACATGGAATACTCTCAATTCTCTTGTGGATCTTCCAAATATTCCCCAGCAAACTTAAAACTGGCCAGGGTTAGGCAAATTAGACACTTCGGGACACTGTGAGATTTAACGGTTGTAACTGATCAAGGCAAATGTCATTCTTTCGTATCTTTTTCGGGTGAATAGAATACGAGTAATCTGAAGTCTTTACAACAAGTCGTCGGGATATCAAGTTTTACTCGCTGTGTAGTTGCGTATTCCTTCAGAAGTCTCAATAATTGTGTGAGGCTTCATAATAAGCGAAATTTGAGGCTAAATTTCGACGAAAAACAGGACTGCATCTAGCAAGACGCCATCTATGTTGATTCACGTAAACCACATAGCGCCCAACTAGTGTTAATGTGAACCGATGGACTCCGTCAGAACACCTTTTAAAAGCAGTGGAACTCTGTCTTGCACGTCGATAATTTACTGGACGGTTTTGTCCTCGTAACCGCAATGCAGCGCTTGCCATTATTACTATCAACGCATATATAGGACTATAGATAATTAAATCATTCGAGCATTGTTCGACTTTTTAAATAAATCTATCTTCTACTCACTTAGATCAATGGAAATTATCGACCAGATCAGTAGCAGAATGATTCAGATTGCCTCATCTTGATTGAAACACGCCGATCTGTGACTAAACGCAGCGTCAAAACAATTCCATAAGTCCAAATATGCATCTGGTATTTCAATTTTGGTTGGGCGTTGACAATAGTGGGTGTTTCTTTCACACGCAGACAACCATTATCTTTTTTAATGACATTCAGACGGTTTCAATGGTAATAGGGCTACAACGCCCTCAAAATATATTTTATTGTCTACCCGCCCCTGGAACGGTTTCTAATGCGTCTGTCATGTGACCACTGTTAAAAACGAACCTGTCGGGGCAAAGCCGACACATCGCATCCCTGAGGCAGCTTCAGTCCCCTCAATTTCCCCTTCTGTTCCGACTGTCTTTATTGGTCAAACCCTTCAAATAGGACCAGACAAGCACAGACTAACTGGAAGGACCGGCTTCCATACTTGTTGTTGAAAAAACGGACCATAAATCGGTTTTCATACCATAAAGAAGAATAAATTGTTTTGCAGGTGATCTCCTTTTTATATAGCATTTTCAAGAATGTTTACGTTCCGTTTCTATCAACTGAGACACCACCCATGCACAACGCGTGTCTCATTGGATTTAACAGCAGCAGCAGCAGCTTCAGCAGCAGCAGCAGTATCAGCAGCAGCAGCAGCAGCAGTGTTACAGCCTAGCAGCAGCAGCAGCACCGTTGCTAGCATGCTAGCAGCTGCTAATCAGACGTTAAGCAGCAGCAGCAGCAGCCAAGTAGCACCAGCAGCTGTCTGCTGCTGCTACAGGCCCAGCAGCAGCAGCCTATTGTTGTTGTTGCTGTTGCTGTTGCTGTTGCTAAGCGTTAACGCGTTGCTGCCGCTGTTGCCGCGTTGCTGTTGCTGCTGTTGGCGCAGCAGCAGCGGCAATGGCGACTGTTGCCGCTGCTGCCGGTGCTGCTGCTGCTGCTGCCGCTGCTGCTGCACTCGCTGCTGCTGCTGCTGCTGCTGCTGCTGCTGCTGCTGCTGCTGCTGCTGCTGCTGCTGCTGCCGCTGCTGCTGCTGCTGCTGCTGCTGCTGCTGCTGCTGCTGCTGCTGCCGCTGCTGCTGCTGCCGCTGCTGCTGCTGCTGCTGCTGTTGCTGCTGCTGCTGCTGCTGCTGCTGCTGCTGCTGCTGCTGCTGCTGCTGCTGCTGCTGCTGCTGCTGCTGCTGCTGCTGCTGCTGCTGCTGTTGCTGCTGCTGCTGCTGCTGCTGCTGCTGCTGCTGCTGCTGCTGCTGCTGCTGCTGCTGCTGTTGCTGCTGCTGCTGCTGCTGCTGTTGCTGCTGCTGCTGCTGCTGCTGCTGCTGCTGCTGCTGCTGCTGCTGCTGCTGCTGCTGCTGCTGCTGCTGCTGCTGCTGCTGCTGCTGCTGCTGCTGCTGCTGCTGCTGCCGCTGCTGCTGCTGCTGCCGCTGCTGCTGCTGCTGCTGCTGCTGCTGCTGCCGCTGCTGCTGCTGCCGCTGCTGCTGCTGCTGCTGCTGCTGCTGCTGCTGTTGCTGCCGTCTGCTGCTGCTGCTGCTGTTGCCGTTGCCGCTGCTGCTGCTGCTGCTGCCGTTGCCGCTGCCGCTGCTGCCAGCTAGCCAGCCGTTGCCGTTGCCAGTAGTAGTAGTAGTAGTAGTAGTAGTAGTAGTAGTAGTAGTAGCAGTAGTAGCAGGAGTAGTAGTAGTAGCAGTAGCAGCAGTAGTAGATGTAGCATTAGTAGAAGCAGTAGTAGTAGTAGTAGTAGTAGTAGTAGTAGTAGTAGTAGCAGTAGTAGCAGCAGTAGTAGTAGTAGTAGTAGTAGTAGTAGTAGTAGTAGTAGTAGTAGTAGCAGCAGTAGCAGTAGTAGTAGCAGGCGTAGCAGTAGTAGTAGTCAGTAGTATTCGTAGTAGTAGTAGTAGTAGTAGTAGTAGTAGTAGTTTCATTGGTTGTCCAAAAGCTTGAAATCTGTAGTTATCTGCGATCCCTTAGAAATGAATCTAATGAGCCTGTCATGTGATAACCAATTGATTCTACAATTTTCCTGCTGTGTGCTGATTGGAGGCGCTGATATTTGCTATTTTTTCGAGCACCTGGGCTATTTTCAAGGCAATTTAGGTGTTCAATGCTTTTTTTGAAATTCTATAACACTTAACTTATAAAAAACGGCATTACCAAACGACCGAGAGTTCACATACTTAAAAAACGGTATTACTAGATACCGTATTTAGTAGTGCATTCGTTTTGATATTCTTTTTTAAAGTCAAATAACACTCCAATTCTGAATAAAATATCATCAAAAATCATCTTCTACTCATGAAAATGTTGCATATGTTTCTTGCGTGCACACTTGCAAATTGAGTTACTTTGAGTGAGAGGACGCTTTTTCCATTTAAATTGATACGTAAACCAGCTGAAAATCAAAGACAGTGTGTTGAGAAACCTTTACATAATCTCTCGTGCTCCTTTGAGTCTGATTTTGGCACGGAGCCATTTGTCTTCGAAATGCAGTAGGAAATGCACTTTACGTCAAAGGATTGCGATAAAAACGTTTTTTGACCAATTGTTTAAAGGACGTTCAACAAAGCATTTGATTTATTACGACGGAAATCGCAGGGAAGAATGAGCTCAGGAAAATGGGAAGCAATTCGGCAGCAAAGATCGCCGCATTTACGCTTTGGGACTTTTTTATCGAGGAAAAGTTTCTGCAAAGAAACCAGACACATTTAAGGACTTGAAAGATATAATTCGACTCGAAATTGCCTGCATAGAGCCGTGAGTATGCCCGAATATTTCATCAAAAGAATGGAAATCTGTAACTGGAGACATAAGCAGCACATTATGTACCATTAATAAATTGTAGACGCTCTTTCGTATTCAAAATGGATTTTACTTTGAATTCGAGAAAGCAGCTCAAACATTAACGATTCTGTAGTAGTCGTAGTAGTAGTAGTAGTAGTAGTAGTAGTAGTAGTAGTAGTAGTAGTAGTAGTAGTAGTAGTAGTAGTAGTAGTAGCAGTAGTAGCAGTAGTAGTAGCAGTAGTAGTAGTAGTAGTAGAAGTATTGGTCGTAATCGCTGTTCTTGCTATTGTCGAAGAATTAATACGATTCGTAGAATTTGTACTGTTCTTAGATGCATAAGTAGTCGTTTTGATCGCAGTAGTAGAAGTAGTGGTTTTCGAAAAGCGTGAAATCTGTAATTGTCTACCCTGCCTCCGAATAGGTTGCAATGAGTCCGTCCTCTGACACCGCAGTTAAAAGGCACAAAACGTGATTTTACAATGTTCTGCTGTGTGCTTATTCGTGGTTGTCAAAGTGGGGTGATCGTCGCCTTGTCGTGTGGCTGCGTGTTGGGCGTTCCCGGCATTTCTCGCTGACCAATAGGAACGCGAGTTCGGAGTCTCGTGGTCTTGGCATCACAAAGGGGACACATAGGAGGCAGCGTGTCGTGGGAGTGATGATTGAGCAAGAGTTTGGAGCCGACCAATCCGCGAGAGCGTTGGAAGACGGGGGAAGGGGCAATCGCGGAGACTAATTAGTTACCCATGGACGAAAAGGAAGGAGAATGGACATTTACTTGCGATTACGCCACGGAAAGGATTGTTTATCTGACGAGGAATTAATGGTACGTTATGGAAACCAACAGTATTGTTAACGCCCGCAATATGTTTGCGACAAGGGGTTTGCCTTAATTGAATCATGCAATTGCCGTGGTTTGAAAATTTGTTATTTTCGTCTGTGCGTTAACTATTGACACATTATTATCAAGCCATTTAATGGGTGCTAAGTCATTTTTTGCCCTGCTAAATAACGAGAATAGAACAAATAGATTTTTAAAGGTCACATATCGATTCGCCAGTTAATTGTCTTCACTATGAGTCTCGGAATGTTTAGGAAGCTGCAGAGGAATTTGGTAGTCTTATATCATTCCATCTGGTGGTGTCACTAAGATTCTGGAGACATTAAGGGCACCCTCAATCATGACCTTCATCTTGCGAGTCCATTAAATGGGTCATGACAAAGCACAAAGAATAAAACAGTCGATTCGTGTTGCCGTTCCAGGCTGGGTTAAACAGATTGAATCGAAATTGATTGCCAAGCCTTTCTAAATAGTAGTAGTCATAAGACCCCCATTTGACTACAATATTAACGTCAATCCCATTATGCCCTTTCAATCTCTCTGTAAAAGGACTGGACGTCTAATTTTTCATGAATTGTTCAAGGTTTTACAAAATCCAATCGATTGATTCGAGGAGAGAATGCTCACAGTTGGAGGGGGTGATTCTCTCCTATCCCCCAAGCCCCCTATTGGCAACTCGGCGAGTATCTGGGCTGGACAGAGCTGGAAGACGGGGAGTTGGGGTGCTCGATAACAACTTTTAGTAGTAGTATTATTAGTAGTAGTAGTAGTAGTAGAAGTAGTAGTAGTAGTAGTAGTAGTAGTAATAGTAGTAGTATTAGTAGTCGTAGTAGTAGCATTAGTAGTAGTATTAGTAATAGTAGTAGTAGTCGTAGTCGTAGTCGTAGTAGTAGTAGTAGTAGTAGTAGAAGTAGTAGTAGTAGTAGTAGTAGTAGTAGTAGTAGTAGTAGTAATAGTAGTAGTATTAGTAGTCGTAGTAGTAGCATTAGTAATAGTATTAGTAATAGTAGTAGAAGTAGTCGTAGTCGTAGTCGTAGTCGTAGTAGTAGTAGTAGTATTAGTAGTATTGGATGGTAAAACGTTTGTTTAATGCGGTCGCTTTTGTTTTTCAAAGCATGAGATTGTTGGCAAATTTTCAAAATCTGGAAAACAAGTAAACGTTTTTTTCCAATTTTAAAGAATGCAGAGTTTTCGAGAACCGGAGGATGGAGACTATTGATAAACCTCTTCCGACATTGCCGAGTCATTTGATCGAGTCAGGTTTCAGGTGACAATAGGCGTTGTCGTTTCATGCACTCGTTAATGACCTTGAAGACATGAAATTGGGGAATCTGTTTGGTAACATTCATCATTGTGAGCCAGGCAAATAGACGATTCACTTTCCTGGTGTCTAATCGATGCGAAAGTCATTTAATCGATGCGTAATTTTTGGAGCTTCGCACTGTGAATATAAATATATCAAATACTTCAATAAATAACTCGATCAATTGACAACTATGCCGATTTCAATTATTGGTGGTTAATGTCGACATGACTGAACGGCCAATCTAAGAGGAAAAAAATCACTATCATAATTATTGGGTTGGAAACTCCCTATTGTTTAAACGGAGCCATTATAAATCCATTTTCCGTAAAACTTTAACGACCGCTGGACACGAATAGCTGTTACGCAGATAGAAAATCCAAACAGAATCGCTTTATTAAGTGCGGCTGTGGATAATCCAAATGCTTTCAATGTACCAATCGTAGCCTAACGCTGTTCAGCATAACGATCAATGAACTGTGTGTGAAAACGTGAATGGGCCTTCAAGGCACGTAGCTGACAGTGATAATTAAAAGGTGTGCTACTTATGGAAAAAGTAATACCGTCGACGATTTTAATGTCTTCAAGAAACTCCCAAAACGTATTCCGTGTGTTTCTCTCTCCCTGCCAGCTGATGCTTCGTCATGGAGGGAATATATGACAGCTTGTCGCAAAAGCCGTAAATTATTCGAAAATACACCCGATAGGTCTATTTGAATTGATGCTGCCACGATTGCAACGCCCAGCTGTCAAAATAGGCCGGTAAACGAATAGCAAGATGTCGGTTTTGGCATTCCTTTTGGTTCTGCCTTAATCCACCAAAATGGGGCCGAGCTCGCACATTGGGATGGGTCTTCATCGTGGGTTTCTGTGATTTCGTGCAAAGAGGCAATAAATTTTGTTTTCAAGAATTCTCAAATGAAATCACACATACTACTTATGGGGAAATTGTAATTTTAAAGCTTCGGTTCGTAAAATATCGCATTATGGGTAATGATAGTTGGTAAGTCTTACATCATTGTGATGTCAGCCCTACGACAATCAATAACTCTTGCCTCGTCTTCATTGGTGCAATCGGTCGTTAAAT
The DNA here is from genome assembly GCA_028672205.1 of Proteocephalus fallax. Taxonomy (NCBI): domain Eukaryota; kingdom Metazoa; phylum Platyhelminthes; class Cestoda; order Proteocephalidea; family Proteocephalidae; genus Proteocephalus; species Proteocephalus fallax. The sequence continues at coordinate 54,184 of JAPUBX010001002.1, read as the reverse complement.
GGATAGCCATTTACAGGTTTCTTAGCAAAAATATCGACAGATTTCAAGCCTAAAATGTGTCATTTGGCTAGAGAAAAATGCACAAAGCAACGACATTTTGACATATCTGACGTTTTGTTTAAACGGAGTCCGACAATTTACAAACAATCTTGTTTTTCGTCAGTAGACCGATCGGCTTGTTTTGCAGTGAGACCGTTTTCTGACATAAAAAACTGGACAACGCCTTGCTGAGAAAATAAAACATCAATTTCCTTCGTAAATGTTTCGACCTCGGATGGCGCCATTTAACAAGCAGTCATTGTTGTTTCTTTCGTTTTAGGCAGCTCATAATCTTTCCCAATCGCAGTTACAAGGTTAGCTATTACCTATTATATCATGGTACAACAACAACGACAACAACAACAAAAATCGCCGAAATATTTGTCCCATCCTTTACAATCCGACATGCAATAATATTGTTGAGCATTTATTTTTAATAAGTGGTAAGCGCTTGATTTGGGTCACGAGGTTCAACTTTCAGCGTTTAAAGCAAAAATGCCGCAAGCGAAAACTTTCTGCTTCACCTGCTCTGGTGAAACTAAAAATCGGGACAAAGGCGGGAAAGTGTTCGGGATCACTTGATTCTTTATACATTTTAATTGGCTAATGTGAACCAATGAAATCAAAGGGAGTAGTGTTCAGTGTGTTAATTCAGGCGTGTTAGAAAAGCGGCGGATGACTCGAGCTAATGATGAGTAAGCTCTTCACGTTAAAGGGATTAACTACCATTAACGACCTTAAGATGATTCACTTGTCCAGAATGTGGGACGCACGTCTGGTGGCGTGGGCGGTTGTCTAAATAGAATAGTTTAACGGAAATAAAGGGTTTCTCTTGGGGAATCATAGCGTAATCCAGCGATGTGCAGGCAGACTGGTGGTCAGCTGCTGTAAATCGACTCATTCTGATTCACCGGGGAAGGGGTCCGGTGTCAAGGTCATGCGAGGTTGCACTACTTGATTTGGATTATCAGAGATATTGTAGGTCTTCCATGTTCTTATGATCGCACCCACACCCAGCTTCTTACTCAATGCTGATTCAGTATTCCTAGGTCAAAGGCAGTTCTTAAATTTCGTTTCTTGGGTCTTTGCTCTTTGGTTAAGTTCTGGGAGTGACTGTTTATTGTTAGTGGCCGGGTATCACTTTGTCTAATAGCAAGTTCAAACAGGCGCCATTAATACCGGTAACGAGTGGATTGCAGTAGGGTCACTTAAAGAAGATGTTACAGGTTTGCATGAGAAAGAAATCTTGCCAATTTATTTCATCGAGGAATTTATCAATGAATCTATTTAATATCCTGCAATGTGATTTTCCGAGATTGCTTACTCATATTACCTTTGATCATTGAATTGTACATAGGTTACCAAAGTACCAAGGAATTTATACATCTTGTTAGGTGGGAAAACCTTGAACAACTTATAATAATGGTAATCGATTTATTAAGGTCACGATGACCAACACTCTAGACATAAAAAATATAATTAACGATATCTGTTTCTGATTTCCACCTTCGCCTGACGGAATTTCGAAATGTAACCGCTCTCGTTGATACTGAACGATATTGCCTTCGTATTGGTCGATGAGATTTGCTTTTAGACTAACTTAAAGGGGTCATTTAAAATGCGATGAGCCATGAAGGATTAACTAGTAAAATTACTTTGGACGATAGTCTCTTGGGTGGAGAGCATAGGTAAGGCATAGTTGGAGACGGATATCCACATGATCACTCCACGATAACCGACTGATGAAAATTCCATTCTCAGAAGACAACTCAACCGTGGGAGCGTGAGATGGCTAGACGTGCAATAGTTAAAAAGGAAGGGAGATAGCACTGCGCCTTGTAGTACACCGCAGTTATTTGGCAAGGAGGTGGAGGCTTCATTTCCGACTCTGCCATGTTGACGTCGATGAGAAAAATAGTTTTGAAGACAATTTATCAACCACCCTTCAAAGCCTTCTTCACATAGTTGAGAAAGGATGCGGGAGCGTGAGATAGTGTTGAAAGCAGAGTTGAAGTCCAAGAAAACTCCCTTGACGGCCTTCGCTCCGGCGTCAAGTGAAGAGAAAGTGTTCGTCTCGGGCATCAGATCGTTTTTTTCCTGCAAATATATCTCCAAATAAACACTCCGGATTTCGGATCTTATTTGCAATCTTCTTTGTTTTTTTATGCCATAAAAGAACTCCGCGATATATTTAATTGTTTCGACTTCGATGGAAACGGCAAAATTAGCCACGAAGAAATCGCAAAAATACTCGAACTGGTCGGATTCGGTGTGTCACCGACAGAAACCAAGCTAATCATGAGTCATGCGGACATAAATGGTAAGTAATCGTGTGATATATTTTATTGGCTGTTGATAACCTTGACGCGAACCAATTAAATTCAAATCTGCGGCTGTTGTATTTTTCAAGGTGACGGACAAATCGCCTTTGATGAATTCGTTCAATACTTCGGAGCCAACGAACTAACTGCAACGCCGGACGTTGATACAGTGGAGAAAACGTTTAGGGTATTTGACAAGGTGCGTAGAGTTTATGCAACATTTTTGTTGGTAATCCGTTGTGTTGGATATTTCGGCTTGTTTTCTAGGACGGTGATGGATATATAACCGCGACGGAACTGCAGCACGTTCTGGACCAAATGGGTGTCCCGGTGTCAGGTAACTACCATTCCCAAAGCCATTACAATTATTATTATTTTCCTGCTACTGTTTTATAAAGAGTAGTAATTCTATATTCATTTGCGATATGACAGACATGGAGGCGGCTGATATTCTCTCTGAAGCCGATGGGGATGGTGATGGTCGCGTCACTTTGGATGGTGAGATGCTGTTTATATCACTTCATCAAACATAAATTTCTCTCCAAGTGCCAACGTAACTGGTGCGAGCTGATTGGAGGCTGAGCGCTCCACTTGTGTCTTTGACTCTATAATAATAATTTTTACGCTTTATTACGGTCACAAAGACCAGAACTTTCAGCATTTTAATGTTTAACAGGAATGGAGGTAATGGCGGCGATAGAAGGCCTTGTCCATAAAGCGCGCGAGACAGTTTCCGCCACCCGGCCTCCAGGTTGCTAGATTACAAGCGCACGCCACTACGCTCGGCGACTCTGAGGTTACTATTCTATCTGAGACGTCAACAGAACCAGCCCCTTTCAAAATCATGTCGTAGTTAACGTCTAGATGAGGATATTTTTGAAATAAATTGTCCTAAGTCTTCGTAAACCCTCGTGCAAGAGGCACCAAGGAATCTAGTCAAATTTGGGCGTATTTGGGGATCTTATAAAAGTAGTCTTACAACCCCAACGAAGAGACCGATTTTCTTGAAAGGAGAGAAATGACAGTGGTTTTATACCGAATGAATTTGCAAGATCTTACTTTTTCAAAATGAGAGTGCTTCTAACGATCATCCACATAACGAGAATTATCAAGTTTTCCTCATCTGCTAATTGGTGTGATTCGCGGATCGATAATTGCGGTCACATTATCTATAGCTGCCTATACATATATGATGTGAAGCCTTTGGCAAGATGGAGAATTGATACAATAACGGTTCTTGCTTGTTTTAACAGAGAGGGTTCACATATATTTTAATGCATATTTATGCATACTACTGCCACTACTAACTACATGGCAGTACGACAGTTGAACCATCGCTTGTTAACAATGGTAATAATTAAAAAGTAAATTTGGACAAGCCAAATTGCACATTTTTCTTCTGTCTGGAAGGGAAAACCTACTTTTAGGGAAAGCTGCCCCTCGTATGGGCTGGATAAGTACCACCTGTTCACTGATTTTGATATTTTTTAAAAATAATAATTGTAAGCGATTCATTGAAAGAAAATTTAAACATAAAAAATAATTTAACAATTCCTTATCCGAACATTGTCTTTTCGTTCCTGCTTCACCACGTCTGGTGAAACTAATAATTGAGACGAATAAGGAATGACCGAATTGCGATATGACGCCGTTCTTTTGGGTAGTGGCCGGCATTGTCTACGCATTGGTCGAAGGGATTTGCACTTAGATAAACTTGAATAGAGGGGATGGGAGGGGTAATCTAATATCCAAGCAGCGAAGAGTGTACCACGAGTGAAGAGTCGATGAGATTTATTATTTGCTGCAACTGCAGCAACTCCTGATTCTGCCACTAATTCTACCAATCATTTTCGGTACGTTTTGTGTTGCAGAATTTCGAAAAATGGTCGCTGAGCACCCGAAACCTCCTTCAAGCAACTCCGACCAGCCCAGGTGCTCCAAGAATGGCCAATAGGCGTCTGGTAGACACGTGTACAAAACTGGTGTTCCGTCGTCTGACCAAATTAATTGGTTTGTGTAAAAAATTAATTGATTCATGCAAATTTATTGCCAAGTTCTCATCAAATATATCGAAACTACTTTCAGAGAGATCTAACGGAAAGAAAGTGATTGACACCGTTGTTATAGTGAATGGGGTGTCTTCAGGGCTAGAAGGTGTATGGAAATACTGAGAAAGGCTTGACAATCAATTTGGCCTAAATTGGTTTGCCACAGTTTCGTGGGGGTCTGGGTTTTGATGCCTATTTTTTAAGGGCGTCGTGGAATTCTAGGATGCCACACTGACTACTCATTGGTTGGTTTATTTCAAGATGCCCATAATTTAACCTGGATCGTATTGACACCGCAAGATGGAATAATATACAATCCGTAAAAAACTGCAAACTTGCCAAGGGACTTTAAATATCTCTAAAATCTAATCACTGCATAATACCCACTCAACGTTAATAAAACAATGTGTAGTGAATTAGTTAAAACATCCGCTATCGTAGACAGGCCTGAAAGTGTCCTGCTAATAGGTAATAATCGTAAAATGTTACGTCAATTCCGTCCAAAGACGAATTTCGGGAATTAATTAGCGCTTCCCACTGTTGCCTTCAAAGGTGAGTCAGACCTCGTCGACTAATGCGCACGTGTGAGTGGCTGACAATTATCGATTTTACAACGAAACAAGAACATTCCATCATCGTAGAGCTCCCGAATCAATAAAATTATTTAAAAAAACCTGCGGTCACTAAAAGGGACGCCGTTGATAAGTCAGACTACATTTTTATAGCTGTCTGTATGTCTAAATTGAAGCGATATTAAAGAGTCGACAGTCTAAGAATCTCCGGGCCAACCTGCAGTGCGTTGTGTAGGCGTTTAGTCATTATGCACGTGACAACACTGAATGGGGTATGTATGAGGCTTGGTCTGACTCATCACACGTGTCCACTTCTGGATACCCAGTCGGTATTAGAGGGATAACGGCTCGGTGAGGACATGTGACTTCCAGTAAGGCCACTGGTATTTTGACACACAGTGGACATTTTAAAATATGCACTGAATCCAAGACACCATCGCCTTTTCATGGGCAGATTCCTACACTCTTCTCGTATCTTAGGCAACCATTCCATTCGCTCTCGTTGACGCCGTCTCAATGTATATCTATTCGACCAATGCAAAGGCTACTTCATTCAATTCCCACAGGAACGGCGTACAATCAGAATTCAGTCATCATTACCTATTTGTATCAATTTTTAGTTAGGTGAATAATAATGATAATAATAATATCAAAAAAGCGATTTCAATTATTATTATGATCCATCACTCACTAAACAATGGTATTTTTAAGTCCCCAAATGATGGTTACCACAGTCGCGCGCCAAACTTGACTATGGCACAATACGAACGTGCTGTCAAAGTACACAAGAAAAACAAGAGCACAAAAAACACATTCTGTAACGGTGCTCAGCTTTTTAGGGAGAAATCCTTTGCGGACAACGAGTATTCAGGTTAGCCAGTGGGTCCAGACACAATAGAGCATTTTCTCAAAATCAAATACCTTGAAAGGGTTTCGAACTTCACAGAGGGGAGCATGAAGTACTAAGCAGGAAAGTTGCCTCTGGATAAAAAAGGCGAGATCGATAATGAAAACTATTCACCATCGGAGGCAGCAATTCTGTGGCACCAAGGCGATCACTTTGATTGTTTCTGTGAATATGACGAGTAAAGTGACTGCAATCACCTGGATTGGTCACATTAACCGTGTATGCATCACAAGGCTGGGAAATCTCAATAAAGATGTCATGGTTATCTCAGTGCCATCTACTTCGGTCGCCTAACGCCGTCACACTAATAAAATACGCGGATGACCTGACTTTAGGCCATGCCTGCAAGACGAATGGTGATTCTCAACAGCAGTCATTGAGGTTCTCGGGTGGTCTTCTGCTGAACGCATCAAAATACATCCCATTTAAATTTTCCCAGAGAGCGGATGTTAACACTCATGAAATCGCTTCACTCCCTAATTTTGCCTCGAGCTCTAAATCGAAATTCTTCGGCGTTATTTTGATAAATTTCGTTTTTTTATAGTTGGTTGGTTCAAGAGGAGATTATGCTAAAGGTTTGGGTCCTCATGACCTCAATAAAGCGCTTACAATTATCATTATTATTAGCAGTTGAGTTTCAAGTGGTTCGTGATGCTGCGAAAGCGAAACACGCTCTGTCGTAGACGTTGATTACTGCTCAGAACGGATTCAAAACGAATTCTTTTAAAGGGAAGCAGCCATTCTTATTGACGCAAATCAACATCTTCACCGTGGTTTATGTAGCTGTTGCGGTTTTAAAGGGGTTAGGCTCTGAGGAGAAGCTGAACCTCTGGTTACGGATCTGCCATTAAACAGGGTAGCTTCCGGTTCACACTCGAAATTAAAGTCGAACCTTTGGCTGCAAGTAGCTGCGTTTTGTGGACACCACATCCCGGTTAACCGCTTTCAGGGAGGCTGGCCACAATGAGGGAGAAGATAGACCCACAGATTCAGCGGTTCTTCTCATTGTGCGACTGAATGATCCGGCTTCCCCGAGTGCGGGCTTGTACAAATTACGGAATCCAAAGCGACAAACTTAAGACAAAGTACCTCAAGTCGATTTTTAAAAGGTTGTTCATCGAGAAATGTTTCCGTAAAATTGACGATAAGTCAGAGCAAAACATAAAACCTGTTTGAGCAGGCATTTCTAAATTATTTTCGTTGGACCGGAAAAAAAACGAATACCAAGAGGTGGACTGTACGAAATTTCGTGCTTTAACAAATTTGTTAGTAAAGATTTTGGCGAATAAGTCCAATGAAGATGCTTCTAGCAAATAGGTGCTGTGGACTAATAGCTTTCTCCCTTTCTGAGTATTTTTCATCGTGGTCATGGAACCGAAAGCTTCCCTAAAATACTGCGAAGGTTGAACAGCTGACGTAGCCGTGACGTTAACACCTTAAAGCAGTGGTCCGCAAACTGTGTGTCGCGACACACCAGTGTGTCGCGAGAGGTGCCCAGGTGTGTCGCGAGAGTTTTGAAAAATATTCAAAAAATCTAAGGTTTTCGAACTCCGTCATTTTTTTCCTGAATTTTCGCACAACTGTGTGATGCAATGGATTCCGACTTCCATCGCTGCTTTACCACACCGAGGTTCGCTGGTTGTCAAAAGGAAAAGTTTTGAAGCGTCTCGTTTATCTCAAAGTAGAAGCAATTGCATTCTTGGAAGTCGAGGAAACAAATTTTGGATTCGATCTTCGTGACGAGCTTTGGTGGCTCAAAGTTCAGTTTCTCTCTGATCTGTTCGACAAACAGAATTCTCTCAACTTGAGCGTCCAAGGACCATCAGAAAACATTATCTCATCGACATGCAAACTGAAATCGTTTGATGAAAAACTGACGCTATGGAAAAGCAAAGTTTCGAAGGGTATTTTTGAAGTCTTCCCTTCCGTAAACGAATCCCAGTTAAAGAACACAGTCGCTGATGACATCATTTCCACACTGATAAGCCTTCAATTAGCAATTCACCATTATTTTCCATCACTTAATATCGATGAATATGACTGGGTGATCAACCCGTTTGGAAGCAACGAGACATCAAATCTTTCGTGTCAAGAGGAAGAAGAGCTGATCGAGTTGAGAAATGACAAATTCCATCGACTGGGATTCGCCGAAAAAAGTTTGGACGAATTTTGGCTCTCTTTGAAGCAGTTGTTTCCAGCTCTCAGTTTGAAAGCAGTCAAAATCCTTTTGCCGTTCGCGTCTTCATGGTATTGTGAATTTGGATTTTCGGCTTTGACTGAAATCAAATCAAAAAAGAGAGCGCGACTCCTTCGAATAGACGACGAAATGCGTGTTTGTTTGTCAACATTAGAGCCCCGTTTGAATCTTATTTGCTCTCGAAAGCAAGCCCACCCATCGCATTAGAAATAAACACGTTGAAAAAACATTTTAAACAAAATTTTCTTTTTGACTTAAGGTGTGTCGCGTAACTTTTCAGATATCCCAAGTGTGTCGCGAGTTAAAAAGTTTGCGGAACACTGCCTTAAAGAGACGTTTGGATCACTTATTGGCTGTTTTAATCGGCGAGGACTTGTTTCATTAGCCCGTTCACAACGCGCGCGATACACGAAGGGTGGGATGCAATCCGGCACAGGGGACCTGCGGTTTTTCAGCTTTTTTATTGCGTTGACAATGGCTGGGCGAGTTGGCGGGTCGCTGTGAGGCGGATAAGACGAAAGAGCTTCCCGGATTCCCCTGTGTTAGAAGCAGTCTCCATGTTCTTCCGGTTCTGGACTGATCCTTCCCGTGTAGTTTAACGAAACTAGCAACCCCGATTAACAGAGCAAATCAACAACTAGCGACCTCAAGGAATACTAAATTTTATTGAAATATTAATGATTGAATAATCGTCCGCATACAGCATGGATAGCACTGTATTGGGAAAACCTAGGACACGTAGATTAGCAGAGAGTTTTAGTGGGAAATTGCTTTGAGGAACTTGGCGACTGCAACGCTGTCCCGGTTACAGCGCGCCGTGTTGATGGCAATCGACTCGATGGCCTGTTGTACTGAGCGTTGGCATGGCACTCGGTGTTCGTCGAAGAAGGTCTACAAAACCAAAAATAAGCAAGGTTATTAGCGTAGGTGGGTGTCTCGGTGACTCTGCAACCAGGATTTTGGACGCATCCACTAAAAGAATCACTGAACGCGTGATTAGGTACCGTTAAATCAGATTAAGAGCATTTGGACCCCCAGTCTGTCATTGGGTGTCAAAACTTGCCTTCACTTCGGTATAGCGGTCCTTGGTGCAGAAATCGGAGCAGCTACCCTGGAGAGAGAAAAAGAGAGAAATCGATAAGTCGTCGTCGTCATCATCAAAAGGGAAACGATTTCGTCCACACTAAAGTAAGCCAATGTGTAAAGAAAATGCGAGTGACGCTAATCTCTGTCAGTCGTTATCGAAGCTGTATCGAAATGCGCGTTGATTGGACAAACCGGTCCAATGTCCGTTACGCACATAAACAGACCACTCTACAGGCTTACTGTTAAATCATGGATTACACCTTCGCGGGAACAATCAATGACGCGTCCGATTACCAAATTAATAAAAAAGTATACCAGATGCGCCGCTGCTGTGACGGTGTCCAACTGACCTTGAGGACGTAGGATAACATGGCAGTGGTGGCCAGGTCATCCTCTAGCGTGGTGATCTTTGTCTGGACAAGGTTCCAGAGGGCTCGGCGACCTGCGGCACTTCCCGTCACGCCCAGGAGCACGTGGAAGCGGTCCTGTTTGCGCACGTAGTCCGAGAAGGCGAGGCTGAAGAGGCGCTGGATGAGGGTGGAAGAGGGTGCGGACCCGAGGCAGGAGAGAAGACGAACGCGCTCGTCCTGCATCGTCGCCTTGTCGTGCAGCTTCAAGATTAACAACACAGAGAAATTCAGAGCAAGAGGACCACTAACCTATACACCTATGGCTAGAATCGAAGGAGTCACTAAATCTAGTGATTTAAGGGGGAAATGGTTGGCTTGAAAAAATCAAACTGAACGATTCAATGTGTGGCACAGCAAGCCTCGGGGGACCTGAAAAAGGGCGTAGGGGTGAGTCACCACCTACGACCACTTACGGAAACCCCGGTGGGCAGGAGTGTGCATGGTGACGACGAGTACCGAAACTGCCATATGGCAATATTAGCCAACAGCAGAGAAACCAGGCCGCTTCTAGGCCAGACCAAAGTCGTGTCAACTCACAGCGAGGAGCTGATCGAATTCCCTCTCACCGCCGTTCTTCATACACATGGCGTAGACGCTGGTGCGGAGGTCTGGAGAGATGAGCATCTCTTGGGAGGGTGGATGTCCCTCGGGGGCCTCCGAGACGGCCTGGAAGTGGCGAGTGAAGGCTGCGCGGGCCTTGGACAAGACGTCCGGGTTGCCCGCAATCCCCAGGAGGGAGATTATGAGGGGACGAAGGAGACAGTCGTTATTGGAGTCGGTGGGCTTGGCGTCGAAGCCTGAAAAGACGACGACGACGACAGTTAGGTTTTTTACAACAAAAATTCTACCAACCGTCCGTCTCCTTCATTTGTGTTTACTAATAACCACCATAAACAAGATATTATTATTATTATTGATGCCCACTATATCGCGTCCACGAAACAGCTCACCAATGTTCTCGTAGACCGGCAAAGCCATCTGTGAGTAGAGGGCATAGAGGCCACGCAATTCGGCCGAGGGTTCTGGTGAGAAGACGACATCGTTTCCGTGGGTATAGGAGGTCTCCTGGAGGAGAGAGCGCACCTGCTCGAGTCCGCTTCTCAGAATGGACCAGACGCTGTACTGGGTCTCGCCGGTGAAGGCCCTGCAGAGGTCAAGGACAGTCACCAGGCTGACATCACCCGCTCGAGCCTGAAACAAGGTTGTCCATTAAGTGACAGAAACCGACGAAATCAATTTGACCTCTGCGAGTTGTTAAACTACAAAGAGCACTAAAATGCGATACTCACGAGAGCGAACTGGTCGTCAACGAGGTTGAGGCGGTCACGCTCGGACACCTTGCCCTGGGCCAGGGCACCGAGAATGCCCGGCAGCAGAGCCTCATCGTATTGGACGCGGTAGAACCCAACGGCGCCGGGATTAACAAGAACGCTCGAGTTGGCGACGCCCGTCAAGGGCACCAGCGTCTCCTGCTTGGCAAAGACTGCGCCGCCACCAGTCTCCGCCGCAGAGGAGGAGGAGGATGCCTTGGGGACGGAGAGGAGGGTGCGGGAGATGACGGCGGTCGGGTCATCAACCCGGCTGACGGTCAGCGGCACGAACCACTGCGATTGCGGCATCTCTGTTGTTGGTAGCAGAAATAGAAGATGAAGAAAGGATGCGACCGACACTCAATTGCGTAAAACGTTTATCAAAACAAGTGTTTATCACCAAATGCACCACCCCAGTGACCCTTTTACTTGGTGTACAGGTTCTCACTCACCCTCGCAGCTACCGTCTCCCAAGAAGCGGCGTTGTTTGACTCCGAGGTTATAAGAGGCGCCGTCGGGGCTGGGAACCATGCGGACAGAGAGCACTGGGTAGCCCATCTGCTTGGTCCACGTTGACATGATCTCCTCCACCGGCTGTCCACTGACCTCGGTCAAGGCCTTCCAGAGGTCCACCGTGACGGTGTTGCCGTACTTGTGGCGGGCGATGTAGTGCTGGAGACCCGCGTTGAATGTCTGCGTAAAGGATGTCATGTAAACTGAGGAGCTAAATAAAAGGCTATACCGTTCAATACCAACAAAATGACGACGTATCGCAATTCGGTAATTCCTTATTTGTCCCCATCATTAGTTTCACAAGAGTAGGTTAAATAGACACTATAAAACATTGATATTTATATATTTTGCATGTTTTGGTCTTCGTGACCTCAATAAAGCACTTATAATTATTATTACTATGAGACATTTCTCTAATAATAATAATAATAATGCCCACCTCAGCGCCAAGGAATTCGCTCAACATGCGAAGGACCGATGCGCCCTTTTGGTAAGAGACTGCGTCAAATATCTCCTCGACCTCATTCGGGCTACGAACAGCAACCTGGGAAAAAGATATACAAAATGCAGGTAAGAGGACCACAACCACTGTTCACGTCATGCGGTCGATGGGAGTGGTCGGTTTGCGTGGGACGGTTAGTGGCAACACAGCCATAAATAGAATAGCGTTTACATGACAGCAGATTACCTCGATAGGATGACTATTCTTAAGCTCATCAAGACGAAGGGCATGGGTATACTGACGCGACACAAACAGGGTCTAGAGGAGAAAAAACAAACATAGTAAGTTACGGGGCTCTGTGGATGCATTTGGTTATGATTAACGATGAGAGTGGAGCCTTCACGGCAGCCTGAAATAGGGTTTAGATGTGTCATTGGGAAACTAAAGCGGTTAGGTTGAACTGACCCACCCAAATATCATATTCGGGGAAGCAGTGATCCACGGCGCGATACTCGATCCACTTGGCAAAGCCCTCGTTAAGCCAGAGATCGGTCCACCATTCCATGGTTACGAGATTGCCGAACCACATGTGAGCGAGTTCGTGAGCCACGACTAGAGCAACGAGCTGTTTCGAGAAAAGCGATGAATTTGTCGAGTCAATGAGAAGAGCAGTTTCCCTGGGAGATGACAAAGGCAATAGCAAACGCTTTAATCGTTGTTAGGCCCTCGTAGAAAATGTCTTGTAACAGACATAAGGTATTAAATTTGCGATAAATCATGGATTTACTGTTTATGGATAACAAGATTTGTCGCAAGAGATTATAATAATAATAATTGAAGTGGCTTTATTGAGGTCATGAGGACCAAAACTTTCAGCAGTTGTACGGTCCACATTAGTATACCATCCTGTACCAATCTGACACGACTAAAAGGTGTGAGCTTCTGACGATAAAGGACAGTAGAACGCTACAAAATTGAAAATTCTTGACAATCCCCAGAACACCCACCTGTAGGTAATAAGACCCCAGTTTTCCATTGCATTGCAGCCAAAGTCAGGTATTGCGATGAGGTCGAGCTTGGGCAGCGGGAAGGTGTGCCCGAAGAGGGTGGCATAGAATGGAAGCGTTTTGACGGCCACATCCAGAGCGAACTCGCCGGTAGCCTTCTTGCCGGTCGGCGCATAGACACGCACCTCGACTCCGTTGGTATCCTTGGCAGAGATGTACTCGAAATCGCCAACAACCATGGCGAGCAGGTAGGTGGACATGCACGGTGACTCATCGAAAGAGACCTTGACGTAGTTGTGGCCATCCGGGGGTGCTGGGCAGCCGGACGGGGTTGGGATCACCTCACGCGATACCTCGGGCTGAGAGGAGGAATAAACGTTGATGTAATTTCATATCAAATTTCACAACTCGATACGCCTCTGACTAAAATGAAGTAAGGACAAGAAGGCAAATTACCATATTGGAAAGGACGACTTTGTTGTCAAGAGCGACCATGCTGATGTTGAAGGTGGCCTTGCGATCGGGTTCGTCCATGCAAGGAAAGGCTCGTCGGGCGTAGACGGACTATAACAAAAAACAGAAACATTTTTAGACATCTTTGATGGGGGGAATATACACCAAGTGTCATTCTAGAAGTAATTAATGTTTTACGGGTCTTTCGCGGGACATGAAATTCCAGCTGATGCACGTTGAACCCATTTTTCTCCTACTTAAAGAAAAAACTGGGAATATATTTGCAGGTGGCGTCCCCAGAGCTATCCATGATGGACTGAGAGGGTAGACTAACCTATGAGTGGGGATCTAAGCCAGATTAAAACACAGTATTGTATCTAAATAAAAGCCCCCTGAAGACAAATAAAATGATCAACATTATCAATACTTGGCATATGCGAGACACATATACTTAGTTGGAGCGAAAAGTAAAAAATGTTAACCTCGAATTGAGTTGTCAAGATGTCGCTCTCCTTTCCATTGGCATCCTTGTACTTGCTTCGGTACATGCCCTGCATATCATCGGCAAGCATCCCCTTGAATGCCAAATCAAGCACACCCTCACCTATCTAAAGGAATAGTTAAGGCGAAGTGTGCATAAAACATACGTTAAGTCCGCTTGGAAATGTAAAGGTAACGAGGTCTTGGTCTTCATTATAGGCGATACTTGCCTGGGCTACACAAACGTTATCAGAATAATAAAGAACGTACAATCGCGGAAATGAGCTGAGGATATATCCAGTCCACGGGAATTGAATACAATCTTTGCAGTGGGTTCAACCACCTGGATGCCAAAAACAAAAAAGATACTTGAAAGCCGGTAAACCAAGTCGACAACATTTAAAATTAAGGCAAGATAAAGTGATTTAAAATTAGAAAACATCGTTTTTGTGCATTACAGTCAATTGCGAAGAACATTGGAAGGCGTTTACTTGCCTGTAGTTTGACTGAAGCTTTCCCTGTGAAAGAAAAGTCGCGAAAATTAGGGACAAACTCCAGTTGGTAATTAATCGGCTGTATCGACCTCGGCAGTCTTTCGAATACAGTATGATTATTAGCCATTATTATTATTTTGAGTGAAAAAGGTCGGCAGCGATAACCAAACTTCGTCAACAGAATAATACACCGCGGATTTCATTAAAACAAAATTAAATAAGTCGGTTCAATCGTTTTGTGAATTAGGACAATACGTTAACCTTGCCTAAATCAGTAAATTATGCATGATATTATGAATAATTATAAACCAATAAATGTCCCTTATTTTCAATATATTTGCAGTGGGTTTTTAACGGTAAACGTAAAACATGTGCACGACCGAAATTACTGCAATGAGAAGAAGACTTGTTAATGTGTGATAAAGAACGAGGTGTATCCTCCTGTATGTAGCATCCTTAGTCTATTGGGAGCGAAAGAGTAACTTGACTCTTGGTGAACCATTTAGTAATTGTCGCCAACATAAAAGATCCCGCGTAAAGGGTGTTGTGTTGGTGACACAAGTAAGCTTCATATCAGCGCATTGTGTGGCGTTGAATCCCTTTATAAAACATCGGGGCGCGGAAGTACGAATCGCCAAATTACAAATCGACGCTGATGGTGTCCTCTACGCCGTCCATCAGCACTGTAAAAAAATTGGCCGTACGTTTCCTGACCTCAAAAGGGCCATCGTAGGGAGGCTGGAGAGGCTGTCTTACGCGGTCGCAAAAATATGGGAGCACTTCTCTTGCGACGGATCATAATGTGAAGGTCGTGTGGGTGTTTGTTATAATTATAATCATATTCGCTTTATTAAGGTCACGAGGATCAAAACTTTCAGCATTAAAATTAAAAATACGCAAACATGTTACAGGACGTAACGATCATACATGGAGCGATTGGGCGCAGATTTCTGGCGAAAAGTCGCTAACGGCGTGCTCATTGGCGGGGGTATCGGGGGCGAAAAACTCTCCAGGTAATCTTAATGTTGTCCAGAATACCAGTTCAGCTGGGTTATTTCGCAGGCCAGGTTTGATCGTCGCTCGCATGCTTAGTAGGGTCATTGCAAGATTTTCCACCCAATAATTTCTGTTATTTCTAGCTTTGAGGGCGGCTTTAAGCTGCCGGTGAAACCTCTCGACCATGCCATTAGTGGCTGGATGGTGAGCGGTTGTGCGTAATCTCAGACAACCAAGGAATTTGCACATCTTGCTGAACGCGACAGACTCAAATTGTTGTCCGCGATCAGTTGTGATATAGCGCGGAGCTCCAAATACGGCACCCAATTGTGTAAGAACGCTTTGATAGCGGTCTCGGAAGTAGCGTCCGGTATTGGCACCGCTGATTGCCATCTTGTGAAACGGTCTACGCATGACAACAGGAAACGGCACCCCGTTGGGTCAGGTAAGGGTCCTAAAATATCTAGGTTTACGTGGCTGAAGCGAGCATCCGGTAGGTCGAACGAACTAACTGGAGCCTTGTTATGATGGATCACCTTGGAGCGTTGACATGCGATGCATGCTTTGGCCCATGTTTTCACGTCTTTCGAGAGGCCTTGCCATGTGAAGCGACCAGCAATCAATTTTACTGATGCCTTGGGAACAGGGTGAGGTAGGGAGTGGATTGCATCGAAGAAATTACGTCGAAAAGATTGAGGAACAACAGGTCGGGGATGTGTCTTCGAGGTGTCGCATATAATCGTGATCGCTCGGTTTGGCAACGGGAAAACTTTATAAGTGGATGGGCGATTATGAGAACCAACTCGTGTCTCTTGTTGTACTTGTGCTAAAGCCTCGTAGTCGATATGGGGCGTTGTGGTCAAACCATTGATTGTGATACGCGAAAGAGCATCAGCGACTGGGTTGTCGACTCCCTTCACGTGCCTAAATTCGATGTTTAATTGCGACAGGAAATCTAGTTTCCGTATTTATCTCTCCGCGTACTTGGTAGATGATTAACGGGAAGCTGAAATAAGTGGTAAATGGTCCGTCATTGCAAAACATAAAACCTGGTTGAGCAGGAATTTGTAAATTATTTTCGTTGAGCCAGAAAAAACGAATACCAAGAGGTGGACTGTACGAAATTTCGTGCTTCGACAAGTTTGTTAGAAAATATTTTGGCGAATAACTCAAGTCCAATGAAGATGCTTCTAGCAAATAGCTGTTGTGGATAAAACGATTGTGAATATTAATGGCGTGTCCCATAACCACACACAACACAGCTCGTCGTGGTCTGACAAAGGTTCGGTCACATCTGTGTGCATTCATGGTTCTATGTTTACGTGTTCAAACCGCTGCTTCTGTGTTTGCGATTAGAAAAACACATTTTTTAGAGGCCAAACCTTAAACATGAGGTCCACGATACTCTTGCGGACTTAAGAGAAACTTGAGAGTTGTCGTCTTGGAAAAGGATTCGAGACGTGTGGTGGGTTGAAGCAAATTTCTGCCCTTTCTGAACATTTTTCATCAGCGAAAAATCTCCCAGAACAACGACATCGTCAGCGAACTCCAGGTCGTCGAATGAAACGCTTGGGTCACTTATTTGCCGTTTTAATCGAAGAGGACTTGTTTCAGTAGCCCGTTCACAACGCGGGCGATAGACGAAGGGTGGGATGCAATCCTACCCAGGGGACTTGCGGTTTTTCAGCTTTTTTATTGCGTTGACAATGGCTGGGCGAGTTGGCGGGTCGCTGTGAGTGTCGTATGGCTCGCGTCGACCGAGGGGAATGTGATCCAGCTGGTATTCTGTCGAGCTATCAAACAATTGGACCCATCCCATAGCCCTTCTTTCCATCTCTGGTATCAGTTTTCCCGCGGCTACCGTTTGCCGGATAAGGCGAAAGAGCTTCCCGACTTACCCAGTGTCTCCATGTTCCCTGCCATCTCAGACCAGTATTTATTGCAGTCTAGCCTCGCCGAGAGCGTTATTTGTTGTCTGAGGTGTTGCAATTTGGGACAGCCTTGCATGCGGGCGTCTTTGGCCTTCGTAGATAGCTGAGAGTGTTGTCGGTGATCCACTCTTTATTTCTTCCGATTCTGGACTGATCCTTCCCGTGAAGTTTAACGAAACTAGCAACCCCGATTAACAGAGCAAATCAACAACTAGCGACCTCAAGGAATACTAAATTTTATTGAAATATTAATGATTGAATAATCGTCCGCATACAGCATGGATAGCACTGTATTGGGAAAATTTAGGACACGTAGATTAGCAGAGAGTTTTAGTTGGAAATTGCTTTGAGGAACTTGGCGACTGCAACGCTGTCCCGGTTACAGCGCGCCGTGTTGATGGCAATCGACTCGATGGCCTGTTGTACTGAGCGTTGGCATGGCACTCGGTGTTCGTCGAAGAAGGTCTACGAAACCAAAAATATGCAAGGTTATTAGCGTAGGTGGGTGTCTCGGCGACTCTGCAACCAGGATTTTGGACTCATCCACTAAAAGAATCACTGAACGCGTGATTAGGTACCGTTAAATCAGATTAAGAGCATTTGGACCCCCAGTCTGTCATTGGGTGTCAAAACTTGCCTTCACTTCGGTAAAGCGGTCCTTGGTGCAGAAATCGGAGCAGCTACCCTGGAGAGAAAGAAAAGAGAGAAATCGATAAGTCGTCGTCGTCATCATCAAAAGGGAAACGATTTCGTCCACACTAAAGTAAGCCAATGTGTATAGAAAATGTGAGTTAGATAGAACTCTAATCTCTGTCACTCGTTATCGAAGCTGTATCGAAATGCGCGTTGATTGACCATACCGTTCCAATGACCGAAAATGTCCGTTACGCACATAAACAGACCACCCTACACGTTACTGTAAATCATGGATTGCACCTTCGCGGGAACAATCAATGACGCGTCCGATTGCCAAAATAATAAATAAAGTATACCAGATGCACCGCTGCTGTGACACCAACTTACGTTTAGGACGTAGGACAGTATTTTCGTGGTGGCCAAGTCGTCCTCCAGCGTAGCGATCTTTGCCTGGACAAGGTTCCAGAGGGCGCGGCGACCAGCGGCACTTCCCGTCACGCCCAGGAGCACGTGGAAGCGGTCCTGTTTGCGCACGTAGTCCGAGAAGGCGAGGTTGAAGAGGCGCTGGATGAGGGCGGAAGAGGGTGCGGACCCGAGGCAGGAGAGAAGACGAACGCGCTCATCCTGCATCGTCGCCTTATCGTGCAGCTTCAAGATTAACAACACAGAGAAATTCAGAGCAAGAGGACCACTAACCTATTGCTAGAATCGAAGGAGTCACTAAATCTAGTGATTTAAGGGGAAAATGGTTGGCTTGAAAAAATCAAACTGAACGATTCAATGTGTGGCTTAGCAAGCTTCGTAGGACTTCATGTTCCTGGTGACGACAAGTGCAGAAAACTTCCATTAAATGCTCTCTAGAATACAACTTCAGGTAATGTTGGCGGGCATATCGATGTATAAATTTATCGGAGATCCACAGCAATATCATATTCAAAAAAAAGAGCATGGCCTAATAACCAATACAGCCGCTCCTACGAGGAAATTTAAACAGACACTGAAACATGGGGCATACACAACTTGGCCAGACCAACGTCGTGTCAACTCACCGCGAGGAGCTGATTGAATTCCCTCTCACCGCCGTTCTTCATACACATGGCGTAGACGCTGGTGCGGAGGTCCGGAGAGATGAGCATCTCTTGGGAGGGTGGATGTCCCTCGGGGGCCTCCGAGACGGCCTGGAAGTGGCGAGTGAAGGCTGCGCGGGCCTTGGACAAGACGTCCGGGTTGCCCGCAATCCCCAGGAGGGAGATTATGAGGGGACGAAGGAGACAGTCGTTATTGGAGTCGGTGGGCTTGGCGTCGAAGCCTGAAAAGACGACGACGACGACAGTTAGGTTTTTTACAACAAAAATTCTACCAACCGTCCGTCTCCTTCATTTGTGTTTACTAATAACCACCATAAACAAGATATTATTATTATTATTGATGCCCACTATATCGCGTCCACGAAACAGCTCACCAATGTTCTCGTAGACCGGCAAAGCCATCTGTGAGTAGAGGGCATAGAGGCCACGCAATTCGGCCGAGGGTTCTGGTGAGAAGACGACATCGTTTCCGTGGGTATAGGAGGTCTCCTGGAGGAGAGAGCGCACCTGCTCGAGTCCGCTTCTCAGAATGGACCAGACGCTGTACTGGGTCTCGCCGGTGAAGGCCCTGCAGAGGTCAAGGACAGTCACCAGGCTGACATCACCCGCTCGAGCCTGAAACAAGGTTGTCCATTAAGTGACAGAAACCGACGAAATCAATTTGACCTCTGCCGAGTTGTTAAACTACAAAAGAGCACGAAAATGCGATACTCACGAGAGCGAACTGGTCGTCAACGAGGTTGAGGCGGTCACGCTCGGACACCTTTCCCTGGGCCAGGGCACCGAGAATGCCCGGCAGCAGAGCCTCGTCGTATTGGACGCGGTAGAACCCAACGGCGCCGGGATTAACGAGAACGCTCGAGTTGGCGACGCCCGTCAAGGGCACCAGCGTCTCCTGCTTGGCAAAGACTGCGCCGCCACCAGTCTCCGCCGCAGAGGAGGAGGAGGATGCCTTGGGGACGGAGAGGAGGGTGCGGGAGATGACGGCGGTCGGGTCATCAACCCGGCTGACGGTCAGCGGCACGAACCACTGCGATTGCGGCATCTCTGTTGTTGGTAGCAGAAATAGAAGATGAAGAAAGGATGCGACCGACACTCAATTGCGTAAAACGTTTATCAAAACAAGTGTTTATCACCAAATGCACCACCCCAGTGACCCTTTTACTTGGTGTACAGGTTCTCACTCACCCTCGCAGCTACCGTCTCCCAAGAAGCGGCGTTGTTTGACTCCGAGGTTATAAGAGGCGCCGTCGGGGCTGGGAACCATGCGGACAGAGAGCACTGGGTAGCCCATCTGCTTGGTCCACGTTGACATGATCTCCTCCACCGGCTGTCCACTGACCTCGGTCAAGGCCTTCCAGAGGTCCACTGTCACGGTGTTGCCGTACTTGTGGCGGGCGATGTAGTGCTGGAGACCCGCGTTGAATGTCTGCGTAAAGGATGTCATGTAAACTGAGGAGCTGAATAAAAGGCTATACCGTTCAATACCTACAAAATGACGACATATCACAATTCGGTAATTCCTTATTTGTCCCCATCATTAGTTTCACAAGAGTAGGTTAAATAGACACTATAAAACATTGATATTTATATATTTTGAATGTTTTGGTCTTCGTGACCTCAATAAAGCACTTATAATTATTATTACTATGAGACATTTCTCTAATAATAATAATAATAATGCCCACCTCAGCGCCAAGGAATTCGCTCAACATGCGAAGGACCGATGCGCCCTTTTGGTAAGAGACTGCGTCAAATATCTCCTCGACCTCATTCGGGCTACGAACAGCAACCTGGGAAAAAGATATACAAAATGCAGGTAAGAGGACCACAACCACTGTTCACGTCATGCGGTCGATGGGAGTGGTCGGTTTGCGTGGGACGGTTAGTGGCAACACAGCCATAAATAGAATAGCGTTTACATGACAGCAGATTACCTCGATAGGATGACTATTCTTAAGCTCATCAAGACGAAGGGCATGGGTATACTGACGCGACACAAACAGGGTCTAGAGGAGAAAAAACAAACATAGTAAGTTACGGGGCTCTGTGGATGCATTTGGTTATGATTAACGATGAGAGTGGAGCCTTCACGGCAGCCTGAAATAGGGTTTAGATGTGTCATTGGGAAACTAAAGCGGTTAGGTTGAACTGACCCACCCAAATATCATATTCGGGGAAGCAGTGGTCCACGGCGCGATACTCGATCCACTCGGCAAAGCCCTCTTTAAGCCAGAGATCGGTCCACCATTCCATGGTTACGAGATTGCCGAACCACGTGTGAGCGAGTTCGTGAGCCACGACTAGAGCAACGAGCTGTTTCGAGAAAAGCGATGAATTTGTCGAGTCAATGAGAAGAGCAGTTTCCCTGGGAGATGACAAAGGCAACAGCAAACGCTTTAATCGTTGTTAGGCCCTCGTAGAAAATGTCTTGTAACAGACATAAGGTATTAAATTTGCGATAAATCATGGATTTACTGTTTATGGATAACAAGATTTGTCGCAAGAGATGTACGGTCCACATTAGTATAACATCCTGTACCAATCTGACACGACTAAAAGGTGTGAGCTTCTGACGATAAAGGACAGTAGAACGCTACAAAATTGAAAATTCTTGACAATCCCCAGAACACCCACCTGTAGGTAATAAGACCCCAGTTTTCCATTGCATTGCAGCCAAAGTCAGGTATTGCGATGAGGTCGAGCTTGGGCAGCGGGAAGGTGTGCCCGAAGAGGGTGGCATAGAATGGAAGCGTCTTGACGGCCACATCCAGAGCGAACTCGCCGGTAGCCTTCTTGCCGGACGGCGCATAGACACGCACCTCAACTCCATTGGTATCCTTGGCAGAGATGTACTCGAAATCGCCAACAACCATGGCGAGCAGGTAGGTGGACATGCGCGGTGACTCATCGAAAGAGACCTTGACGTAGTTGTGGCCATCCGGGGGCGCTGGACAGCCGGACGGGGTTGGGATCACCTCACGCGATACCTCGGGCTGAGAGATGGAATAAACGTTGATTTATTTGCAACAGTTCTTAATGTTTCACGGTCAACACTCACTGATACGCCTCTTGACTCAAAATGAAGTAAGGACATGAAGGCAAATTACCATATTGGAAAGGACGACTTTGTTGTCAAGAGCGACCATGCTGATGTTGAAGGTGGCCTTGCGATCGGGTTCGTCCATGCAAGGAAAGGCTCGTCGGGCGTAGACGGACTATAACAAAAAAACAGGAACAGTTATAGACATCTTTGATGGGGGGAGTAATACATCGAGTGTCACTCTAGAAGTAATTACTGTTTTCAGGGTCTTTCGCGGGACCTGAAATCCTAGCTGATGCACGTTGAACCCATTTTCTCCTACTTAAAGAAAAAAATACTTTTGCAGGTGGCGTCCCCAGAGCTATCCATGATGGACTGAGAGGGTAGACTAACCTATGAGTGGGGATCTAAGCCAGATTAAAATTCAGCATTGCATCTAAATAAAAGCCCCCTGAAGACAAATAAAATGATCAACATTATCAATACTTGGCATATGCGAGACACATATACTTAGTTGGAGCGAAAAGTAAAAAATGTTAACCTCGAATTGAGTTGTCAAGATGTCGCTCTCCTTTCCATTGGCATCCTTGTACTTGCTTCGGTACATGCCCTGCATATCATCGGCAAGCATCCCCTTGAATGCCAAATCAAGCACACCCTCACCTATCTAAAGGAATAGTTAAGGCGAAGTGTGCATAAAACATACGTTAAGTCCGCTTGGAAATGTAAAGGTAACGAGGTCTTGGTCTTCATTATAGGCGATACTTGCCTGGGCTACACAAACGTTATCAGAATAATAAAGAACGTACAATCGCGGAAATGAGCTGAGGATATATCCAGTCCACGGGAATTGAATACAATCTTTGCAGTCGGTTCAACCACCTGGATGCCAAAAACAAAAAAGATACTTGAAAGCCGGTAAACCAAGTCGACAACATTTAAAATTAAGGCAAGATAAAGTGATTTAAAATTAGAAAACATCGTTTTTGTGCATTACAGTCAATTGCGAAGAACATTGGAAGGCGTTTACTTGCCTGTAGTTTGACTGAAGCTTTGCCTGTGAAAGAAAAGTCGCGAAAATTAGGGACAAACTCCAGTTGGTAATTAATCGGCTGTATCGACCTCGGCAGTCTTTCGAATACAGTATGATTATTAGCCATTATTATTATTTTGAGTGAAAAAGGTCGGCAGCGATAACCAAACTTCGTCAACAGAATTATACACCGCGGATTTCATTAAAACAAAATTAAATAAGTCGGTTCAATCGTTTTGTGAATTGGGACAATACGTTAACCTTCTGAAATCAGTAAAATGTGCATGCTTACTATAATTTTTTTTTATAAATCTATAGATTTCCATTTATTTTAATATATTCGCTTTGGGTTTGTAACGGTAAACATAAAGAATGCGTTCAATTCTCAACAAAGTTGATGATTTTCACTCTCTGCTACCAACTGCTCTGTTTAAACCTGTCGACGTGGTCTGTCTACAAGAAACCTTTCTTCGGGACATCAATCTGGATCACACATTTATGCCAGAGAATTTCGAATGCTCTCGTGAAGACAGAGGGGTCGGCGTTAAATCCAAAGGTGGTGGTGTCGCGAGTTGCATCAATCTCAGCTGGTCAAAATCGAACAAAAAGGTTTTCTGCTATGCAGCCAGTGCTATTGAATGTGTTTGGGTTATGTGCCATCCAAGGTCTCTTCAAAACTGCAAGTCTGTGACAGTCTTTAACTTGTATATCCCTCCATCTTCTACCAGAACAGACATATCTAAGTTCTATGATTCGCTTATACCTTTTATTTCTTCAATTATGGATGATTCTTTCATTCTACTGTGTGGTGATTTCAATTCTGCGCCTATTAGCCCTCTTCTTACACTTGGTCTTAACACCATAGTCAATTTTCCTACACGTGAAGGGAATCTTCTTGACCACATATTTGTGTCCGATTCTTCTCTGTATGCATGTCGTAAACGCGCACCTTTAGCCCAGTCGGACCACTGCATCGTTGTTGGTCTACCGAAAATATATGGCAAGGATAAAAAAACCATCAACGTTGTCCCAAACCCAAAACACTTCGTATCCGCTCTCACTGCCTCCAGAACCAGTGCAATTTAAGAGATGCCGTTGCCACAACCGACTTCAAAGTTTTCGAGGATTCCGACTTCGATAAAGAGATAGACAATATCAATAGTTATCTCCGCTTTTTGTACGATACGCATTGTCCACTCACGGAACTATCCCTAACCCCCCGTGTCATATCTTCTCCATTTCTGAAACGACTGAGGCGAAAAAAGGAACGACTTTGTCGCCAAGGGAGGTATCGAGAAATTAAACCAATTTCGATACAGATCACAGCTGAGGTAAATCGACTTAACAAAATATTTGAAGATGAGCTGTTCAGTACATCGAAACCCGGTGACCTCTGGAAAAATCTTAACAGATTGACAGGAACCCGCCGCCCATATCTACCAAGTGGTGCCCTAGACCTTGATGCTCTGAACGATGGCTTTATCTTCAAATCCGCTGACCATTCCGCGGTACCTCTCGTTAGATCTCTTAATCCGAGCGCTTTCCTGCCAGCTCACGAATCCTCGATCTCCCAAATTTTGGCTGGCCTCTAGAGCTCCACAGCGACTGGTCCCGACAGGGTCCCCCCGGCGATTCTTAAAATCTGTCACCTGGAGATTTCTCCGTTTGTTACCCAGCTCGTCAATAATTCCTTAGGAGAATGCTCATTTCCTTCGGAATGGAGAGATGTCGTTATAACACCAATTCCGAAACCGGGCAATGGTTCCGCCGGACCTGTGAAGTACAGATCTATTGCCAACTCATCCGTGTTGTTAAAAGTGATTGAGAAGCACCTCCTCTCTAAATTAGATGACACGCTTAAAACTGCCGATGACCCTTTTCAGTTTGTTTATAAATCAAATAGAAGCACTAGGGACGCCGTGGCTACGTTATCGTACAGACTCCAATCTTCACTTGATGCCGGAGCGAAAGCCGTGAAGGGAGTTTTCTTGGACTTCTCCTCTGCTTTCAACACTATCTCACGCTCCCGCATCCTTTCTCAACTATGTGAAGATGGCGTTGAAGGATGGTTGATTAATTGGCTTCAAAACCATTTTTTTTATCGACGTCAACATGTCAGAGTCGAAAATGAAGCCTCCACCTCCTTGCTAAATAACTGCGGTGTACTACAAGGCGCTGTGCTATCTCCCTTCCTTTTCAACTATTACACGTCGAGCCTTCGGTCCCCTAACGACGTGACACTTATAAAATACGCGGATGACTTGACCTTATGCCATGCATGCAAGACGGATGGTGATTCTCAACAGCTCGGGCAGGCAGTCACTGAGGTACTCGAGTGGTCTTCGGAGAATGGTCTTTTGCTGAATGCATCAAAATGCATCGATATTAAATTTTCCCTGACGGCCAATGTTGACACTCCCGAAATCCCTTCACTCCATAATTTCGCTTCGTGCTCAAAATCTAAATTCCTCGGCGTTATTTTTAACAGTCAGTTATCATGGAGTGATCATGTGGATGCCGTCTTTGATAAATGCCGTCGACTCTGCTTCCTAGTTCGTCGGTTCAGGAGACTTGGATTAAGCTCTAGCCACATAAAAACATTTGTCCATGCCTGTATACTTCCCCTTATTGTATATTGTTCTCCAATAATTTTCTCCGGCCTTAAATGTTCTGACTTTTAAACCCTTCATAGACTTTTTAAAATAATCTCGTTTTCTAGTGGTCTGTCTATTCTCTCTATTCAAGAAATCAGCGTTCAACGCCACTTCAATAATTGTTCACTAATCGCTACTCGTATTTTAAGTGACCCCTCCCATCCACTCTATCCAAGTTTATCTGAATGTAAATCTCTTCGACCAATGCGTAGACTATACCGTTCAATACCAATAAGAACAGCGGCATATCGCAATTCGGTCATTCCCTATTTGTCCCGATTTTTAGTATCACCAGAGCAGGTGAAACAGGAACTAAAAGACAATTTTCACATCTAATATTTGTCATATTGAATATTTTTACTGCTGAAAGTTTTGGTCCTCGTGACCTCAATAAAGCCACTTCAATTATTATTATTATTATTTCTAAAGCATGGGCACGACCGAATTCACTGCAATGAGAAGACGACCTGTTGATGTGTGATAAAAAAAGCAGGCATGAATGGGGATATTCCCGAGACTTTTGCAGAAAATTGGGCAAGTTCTTATCGCGGGTGAACTATTAGGCTTGTTAATGGCCGGAGAGGAGGGTAAATGTCTCTTTGGCAATGGATAAACAACGCTGTGCATCTGTAGTGACCTTAAATGGTGTGTTTATTTATTCAAGACGCAGGACATCAATCGGACTGGCCCCCCATTGGCCAACGCACATCACACCGCATTCGCTGACCTTAGCGTGGATAAATTAAGAGATCATCCACGACACTTAGCCGCCCACCTTTTTACCACGACACGCCCCACGTGTGTCCAGACAGGACTCGCCTGCAGCGGGTGCTAAGCATCGCGCTCTTTCGGCGTATTCGGCCCAGGTCGGGCCCTAACTATTGTTTGAATAATAAACAATATTATTCATTTCCGACCTTAGTCTTTGGCCATCGTGCCATTCTGAATTTTGGGCCACGAAGTCTTCGAATTACAACATTGCCGTTCGTGTCGTTCGATGTTGTTTTAATTTATCCGAACTAAGGTCACCGAATGCTGTGTGGTGAGCGTTGGCCAATGGGGGGCCAGTCCGATTGATGCCCTGCGTCTTGAATAAATAAACACACTATTTAAGGTCACTACATGCCCACCTGTATGTAGCGTCCTTAGTCTATTGGGAGCGAAAAAGTAACTTGACTCTTTGTGAACCATATAGTTATTTTCGCCAACATAGAAAATCCCGTGTAAAGGGTGTTGTGACACAAGTTAGCGTCGTATTAGCGCATTGTGAATGCGAATGACACGATGGCAGATAGGGAATTAATATTATTGTTCACTATTCAAAAAATAGTTAGAGCCAGAACGGGGCCCGTTGCGGCGAGTCCTGTCGGGTGTCGTCGAAGTTGTCTCAATTCGTTCAATTTCAGGTCATGATAACTATCTAATCGAAATTAAATGGTAGGGAAATATTTTTGTTCTCGATGAAAATTCTGTTATTGAATTAAGTCCATTCATTAATTCCCGATACGTTCAGATAAACACACCGCTTGCCGCCCTCAACTAATCGATTGACAAGTTATTACAATAGCACCTGCCAAAGGTCCATCAGACTTCTTGAAGGGAGATGTTGGCGGACCGATTTTGTTCGCCAAGAATTCCCGTTACGTGAAGTTTCTTGTCCCTCCAACTCCCACCTGTCGTGTGCCAATCTAATCGATTGTGTGACCCATTCCACACGCCCTCATAGACCAACTGGTCTTACTGACGCCCAAGCCCTGTATAAACACCATATGACGCCGTTGTCTTATATTCCAGTCTTCCGATTAGTGGAACTACGGTTACGGACAGGTACATCAAAACCAATTCAACAGTGACAAGTAACACAAAAAAACCAAAAAAAACGGCCACAAATGATAGGTATTTATAGTGATATGCTGATGGCAGAATACACCAAACACATTAACATTGATTTTGGCGGGAAATGTCGCCGAGGAAGCTGCAGATCGCAGCATTGTCCCGGTTACTGCGCGCCGTGTTGATGGCCACCGACTCAAGGGACTGCTGAATTGCGCGTTGACAGGGCACGTGATGCTGGTCAAAGAAGGCCTACAAAAACATAAAAATAAAAATAACCAAGCTTGTTGGGCAACGTTGACTCTGAAACCGCACGAGGAATCGGGTACATCGTGGACGGAACCTGCTAAAATACCATTTTCTTCACGCAATCACACCCAAGCGACTAGAGTACTTCCATGCTGCTAAGCTTCCCAAGAAGGCAAGGTTTGTCCTGTGTGTTCCTCGCTGGAAATATTTACAGAAACGGCGAAAGGATGTCGGCCTTATCTATCGCAATCATGGTTGTCATGGCGTGTGTCGATGGAATGAGCACACGGCCTCATTTTTCTCAGACCGAGTCATCGGCCGTCGTTGGTTAGCCAACCCAATCGACAACTGCATGTCCAGGGGTAAAATTGGGTGTCAAAACGTGCCTTCACTTCGGTGTAGCGATCCTTTGTGCAGAAATCGGAACAGGTTCCCTGAAAAAAAAGAAGTAGAAATAGATTAGTCATCAGAAAGAACAACAACATCAACACATTTGGAAAAGATCTCCTCTCTGTTTGGAGCATAAACAGCGGAGGTACTACGGGTGATAGTCACAAACCGCTGACAATAAAATCCACATAATTTGACACGATACGAGTTGACGAACGATGTTAGATATGACGTCTGAATGGTAATATCAAACACAACAATCGACGAACCGGGAAATCGGCAGCGCAAAAATAACGATGGAATATGTGACGGTGTCCAACTTACGTTTAGGACGTAGGATAACATGGCAGTGGTGGCCAGGTCATCCTCCAGCGTGGTGATCTTTGTCTGGACAAGGTTCCAGAGGGCGCGGCGACCAGCGGCACTTCCCGTCACGCCCAGGAGCACGTGGTAGCGGTCCTGTTTGCGCACGTAGTCCGAGAAGGCGAGGTTGAAGAGGCGCTGGATGAGGGCGGAAGAGGGTGCGGACCCGAGGCAGGAGAGAAGACGAACGCGCTCGTCCTGCATCGTCGCCTTATCGTGCAGCTTCAAGATTAACAACACAGAGAAATTCAGAGCAAGAGGACCACTAACCTATACACCTATGGCTAGAATCGAAGGAGTCACTAAATCTAGTGATTTAAGGGGGAAATGGTTGGCTTGAAAAAATCAAACTGAACAGCAATATCATGTTCAAAAAAAGAGCTTATATCGCTTGGCCAAATAACCGACACAGCCACTCTTACGAGGAAATTTAAACTAGACACTGAACAAGCATGGGGCATACACAACTTGGCCAGACCAACGTCGTGTCAACTCACAGCGAGGAGCTGATCGAATTCCCTCTCACCGCCGTTCTTCATACACATGGCGTAGACGCTGGTGCGGAGGTCCGGAGAGATGAGCATCTCTTGGGAGGGTGGATGTCCCTCGGGGGCCTCCGAGACGGCCTGGAAGTGGCGAGTGAAGGCTGCGCGGGCCTTGGACAAGACGTCCGGGTTGCCCGCAATCCCCAGGAGGGAGATTATGAGGGGACGAAGGAGGCAGTCGTTATTGGAGTCGGTGGGCTTGGCGTCGAAGCCTGAAAAGACGACGACGACGACAGTTAGGTTTTTTACAACAAAAATTCTACCAACCGTCCGTCTCCTTCATTTGTGTTTACTAATAACCACCATAAACAAGATATTATTATTATTATTGATGCCCACTATATCGCTCACCAATTTTCTCGTAGACCGGCAAAGCCATCTGTGAGTAGAGGGCATAGAGGCCACGCAATTCGGCCGAGGGTTCTGGTGAGAAGACGACATCGTTTCCGTGGGTATAGGAGGTCTCCTGGAGGAGAGAGCGCACCTGCTCGAGTCCGCTTCTCAGAATGGACCAGACGCTGTACTGGGTCTCGCCGGTAAAGGCCCTGCAGAGGTCAAGGACAGTCACCAGGCTGACATCACCCGCTCGAGCCTGAAACAAGGTTGTCCATTAAGTGACAGAAAACGACGAAATCAATTTGACTCTGCCGAGTTGTTAAACTGCAAAAGAGCACGAAAATGCGATACTCACAAGAGCGAACTGGTCGTCAACGAGGTTGAGGCGGTCACGCTCGGACACCTTGCCCTGGGCCAGGGCACCGAGAATGCCCGGCAGCAGAGCCTCGTCGTATTGGACGCGGTAGAACCCAACGGCGCCGGGATTAACGAGAACGCTCGAGTTGGCGACGCCCGTCAAGGGCACCAGCGTCTCATGCTTGGCAAAGACTGCGCCGCCACCAGTCTCCGCCGCAGAGGAGGAGGAGGATGCCTTGGGGACGGAGAGGAGGGTGCGGGAGATGACGGCGGTCGGGTCATCAACCCGGCTGACGGTCAGCGGCACGAACCACTGCGATTGCGGCATCTCTGTTGTTGGTAGCAGAAATAGAAGATGAAGAAAGGATGCGACCGACACTCAATTGCGTAAAACGTTTATCCAAACAAGTGTTTATCACCAAATGCACCACCCCAGTGACCCTTTTACTTGGTGTACAGGTTCCCACTCACCCTCGCAGCTACCGTCTCCCAAGAAGCGGCGTTGTTTGACTCCGAGGTTATAAGAGGCGCCGTCGGGGCTGGGAACCATGCGGACAGAGAGCACTGGGTAGCCCATCTGCTTGGTCCACGTTGACATGATCTCCTCCACCGGCTGTCCACTGACCTCGGTCAAGGCCTTCCAGAGGTCCACTGTCACGGTGTTGCCGTACTTGTGGCGGGCGATGTAGTGCTGGAGACCCGCGTTGAATGTCTGCGTAAAGGATGTCATGTAAACTGAGGAGCTAAATAAAAGGCTATACCCACGCGGAAGGTTTTTTAAAGGATGGCGGGTTTAGTTGTAAACCAGCCAAAATCAAGGCCAATACAGAGCAGATTGATCGATCTAGTGTTAGCATTTGATGCAGCGTTCCAAGTTAAACTGTCGTCATGGCTGTCATCGTCGTTTTATTTAATAAAGAAATGCTGACCTCAGCGCCCAGGAATTCGTTCAACATGCGAATGATCGAAGCCCCCTTTTGGTAAGAGACGGCGTCAAATATCTCCTCGACTTCATTCGGGCTACGAACAGCAATCTACAGAAAACAAAGAACGTCACCCTGGAGAAACTGGATTGACAGGTTTTTTCGTGGGATAGTTTAGTGCACAATGATTACCTCGATAGGATGACTATTTTTGAGTTCGTCAAGGTGTAGGGCCTGAGCATATTCACGCGACACAAAGAGGGTCTACATAACAGGAAATAAGTAAGCACATAAAACATAAAAACGTGGTGGCTATCTCTTGCAAGAGAATAAACCGGCTTCATGGGGTTTCGCTACGAAGCTTCTCGCGAATGTCCCAGGTGCCACATATCCTGGCCTGTCTCTCGACCACATGGGTTCCGAAAGGGGTTGACTTGGGAGGGGTGGAATTAGAGTCAGTGAGAAAAGCAAACAGGTCGGCTTGAATAAACCCACCCAAATATCATATTCGGGGAAGCAGTGGTCCACGGCGCGATACTCGATCCACGTGGCAAAACCCTCGTTAAGCCAGAGATCGGTCCACCATTCCATGGTTACGAGATTGCCGAACCACATGTGAGCGAGTTCGTGAGCCACGACTAGAGCTACGTACTGCTTCGAGAGAAGCGATGAATTAGTCGCTTCGACGAGAAGAGCAGTTTCCCTGGGAGATGAAAAAGACAATAGAAAACGCTTTAATCGTTGTTAGGCCCTCATAAAAATGCATTGCAACATACATAAGATATAAGGCATTTGCGACAAATCATGGATAACAAGAAGAATTGTCGCAGGAGATGGACGGCCCACATTAGTACACCACCCTGCACCAATCTCACAAGGCTAAAAAAGGTGTGAGCTTCTGGCGATAATGGACTCAACCTTCGCGGTTCGAGCTGACGAAAAAAGACTCATCTAAGCATAGTGTAGAAGGCTCCAAATTGAAAATCACCAGAACACCCACCTGTAGGTAATAAGACCCCAGTTTTCCATGGCCCCACAGGCAAAGTCAGGTATGGCGATGAGGTCGAGCTTGGGCAGCGGGAAGGTGTGGCCGAAGAGGGTGGCATAGAATGGAAGCGTTTTGACAGCCACATCCAGAGCGAACTCGCCGGTAGCCTTCTTGCCGGGCGGTGTGTAGACACGCACCTCGACTCCGTTGGTATCCTTGGCAGAGATGTACTCGAAATCGCCAACAACCATGGCGAGCAGGTAGGTGGACATGCACGGTGACTCATCGAAAGAGACCTTGACGTAGTTGTGGCCATCCGGGGGCGCTGGACAGCCGGACGGGGTTGGGATCACCTCACGCGATACCTCGGGCTGAGAGGAGGAATAAACGTTGATTGACAGTTCATAAGTTCTCATAATGTATACGTTAACATCGATACGCCTCTTGACTAAAATGAAGTAAGGACAAGAAGGCAAATTACCATATTGGAAAGGACGACTTTGTTGTCAAGAGCGACCATGCTGATGTTGAAGGTGGCCTTGCGATCGGGTTCGTCCATGCAAGGAAAGGCTCGTCGGGCGTAGACGGACTATAACAAAAAACAGAAACATTTTTAGACATCTTTGATGGGGGGAATATACACCAAGTGTCATTCTAGAAGTAATTAATGTTTTACGGGTCTTTCGCGGGACATGAAATTCCAGCTGATGCACGTTGAACCAATTTTTTCTCCTACTTAAAGAAAAAACTGGGAATATATTTGCAGGTGGCGTCCCCAGAGCTATCCATGATGGACTGAGAGGGTAGACTAACCTATGAGTGGGGATCTAAGCCAGATTAAAACACAGCATTGCATCTAAATAAAAGCCCCCTGAAAACAAATAAGATGATCAACATTATTAATACTTGGCATATGCGAGACACATATACTTAGTTGGAGCGAAAAGTAAAAAATGTTAACCTCGAATTGAGTTGTCAAGATGTCGCTCTCCTTTCCATTGGCATCCTTGTACTTGCTTCGGTACATGCCCTGCATATCATCGGCAAGCATCCCCTTGAATGCCAAATCAAGCACACCCTCACCTATCTAAAGGAATAGTTAAGGCGAAGTGTGCATAAAACATACGTTAAGTCCGCTTGGAAATGTAAAGGTAACGAGGTCTTGGTCTTCATTATAGGCGATACTTGCCTGGGCTACACAAACGTTATCAGAATAATAAAGAACGTACAATCGCGGAAATGAGCTGAGGATATATCCAGTCCACGGGAATTGAATACAATCTTTGCAGTGGGTTCAACCACCTGGAGGCAAAAAACAAATATATGCGAAAGTACAAAACTCGATTCTTAGTAGGTTATAATAGGGTAATCTAACGCGGTTAACAAATGAGAAAACATATTTTGTGCGTATCAGAACTAAATTTAGCGAAAATTCGAGGGTGTTGACTTGCCTGCAGCTTGACCGAAGCCTTCCCAGTAAACGAGAAATCCCCGAAATTCGGAATAAAATCAAGTTTGTAATTGATCGGTTTAACCGAGGTTGGCAATCTTTGAAATTCAGTATTATTTTGAGCCATTACAGAAGCGCAACAATTAGGTGTTGTCGGTATAGCTAGACTTCGACGATGAAAAGCGACTCCTCTAATGAATTGTCGAAACATTAAAACAAAATTGAATCGGCGGGTTCAAATCGTTCAGTGAATGACTATAAATAA
Organism: Proteocephalus fallax; assembly: GCA_028672205.1. Taxonomy (NCBI): domain Eukaryota; kingdom Metazoa; phylum Platyhelminthes; class Cestoda; order Proteocephalidea; family Proteocephalidae; genus Proteocephalus; species Proteocephalus fallax. The sequence goes on along the minus strand of JAPUBX010001002.1, from coordinate 20,825 downwards.
GCTTAGCAAAACTTATTTGTCAGGATTAAAATATATTTGCTTAATATTTTGCCGACTTAAAACATTTTAATATGAAAATTATGACCGATATTGTAGATGTTATTTGGTACCGCAGGAAGACTACGTACCATGTGAAAATATGGCTTTTAGCATTACTACGTGTTAGTAAACTTTAGATGTAGGTATTCTGCTACTGTATATGTTGTTTCTTGCATTCTACTTAAATGTTACACTTACTTGATTAGCAAGGCAGACGAAACGATTGATCTCCTTTTGTCTTCCAGGAATCCTGTAGAGACCAACTTGATGCAGACCATGCATTTCTAGAGCATAAATCATGGCGTGAAGCATAAGAGGCACCTTCTAGAATTGAAGAGAACATTCATTTAGGAGGCTAAGCGAAATAAATTGTTTAAAAACTATCTGGTCATGCGTATGCAAGTAAAATACTTACGGGATAGTCGGGACTCGGAAGTTGCTGGTCCAGTGAGGCTCCGAAAACGGGACCAGGAAAGAAATCTGGACGCATCTCCATGCCTCCCTCTTTGGCGCTTGAGTATGGCGTGCGGGCATCCTTGAATTTGGGCTCACTGGGCCTGGTCGTGTAGGCTCGAAAGCGTCGCCAGCAAGTTTGTGATTTCCGTGGGTTCGCGGATGTGGCAGCTTTAGATGGATAGTTCAACAATTGGGGTTGGATTTGCGTGAGGGATTTGCGTTGGATTTTTTTCGGAAACGTCGGACGATGTTTGGGGTTAACATTATTGTAGGAGAGCACGGTTGAATTTGTGGAAAATGATGTATTCGATATTTTAAGTTTAATTGCAGACCCGGTGGTAAAGCGTCTTTGTCGGAAAATTCGACTTGGGTGGCAAACAACTGGAGAGCAAGTCTGAATGGAGTCGAGCATTTTTAAAAAGTGATGTACGGTCAAGTGAGCGGTTCTTCGGCTGCAACGTCTGCGCCAATCACGTCAGCCATACGAATGTGCTCGAGTCTTCATTGGCTACCTCGTGGACGGGCGCAAACGCGCGAGCATACCTGACTCACCGTTAATCAAAAGACATTATTAATATTCTACTTATATTAATGAGTAATACTGTGTAGTCGTGCAATAAAAAGCTAATTAGCTCCCACCGTTTAGACTAACAAACCGTTGTCCCATTGTCGGAGCACGTCGTGAAGAAGAGGAGCTGAAGAATTAGAGAGTAAACATTCTAGTGGTTCTGCTTTCCGAAATCACCTTTTAAAATTGCAAATTTATTTGTTCAGAATCGTTGGCCTTTTGATCATTTTCAATAGGATGGTGTGGTCAGAAGGTAGGGTAATTTAGGATTTAAACTGGGTGTCTTATTACGCGTGAAATATACATCCACGCATTGCCAACTGTCAACATTGTTCCTCGGGTGCCCACTTGTTCTCTATCAGCAAGGCACCTCCACAATCACCGTCACCACAACCGAACAGATAAAAGCTTTGTTAAAAAAAATTGCTGTCTGCTATTTATAGGAAAACGGGGCAAATGTACAGATTGGACCGTACGCGGAGGCCCTCTTCAGATGACCCACTAGCCATGGCCAGTGTTGAAGCATCAGTTCGAGAATCTTGTTCAATTTGATGTCGTACTGATCTCCGAACAGGGATGGTCCGAAACAAGTCGCTATGCACTCATAGGAGCACTGATTTGCCGCTTCAAGGAAATTTAATCGTCGAAGATGCTCGAATAGGAAATCCACCGTGGCGAATCTCAAAGAGGTCGCCGCCGCCTTTTCGCCACCGCAATTAAACCAGGCGCAATTGGCAGGCCCATCATCTGGTAACGACTTGTCGAGCTTCACACGGATGGCTAAAAGAGTGTAGGCAAGGCAGGTCGTTGCGGTGGTGGAGGTAGTTGTTTTCGTCGCTGGAACCTCAACACTGCCCGGAAGAAGGACTGTCAGAGGTTGCCATTCGAAAGCCTTGAAGATGGGCTCAGGAAGCCGGCGGAAAAAGACCTTGATTACGCAGCAACTGCTATGGATTGAGATCTGGCTTACCGGCTTACAAGCACAATTAATCAATGACATTCAATAACATTTGAAGTTTGCTGCTCTTTAATCTAGGGTAATCTTCTGCAAATACGGTAGAAAATTGGGATATTTCCTCTTATTCCAGGATTTTTTGTGATGAGCTCGTTTCATTTAGGCAAACATGCCATTGGCTATTCGAAACCGATTAATAAATGAGCTTGCCTACGCTTTTAAAATATGGACCGAAGAATATGAATTTATTTTTGTTGGGATTAAACCTTGCTGCATATTTCCCAAGTCAGATTGCATTGAAATATAATGAAAATGTCTCTAAGTGGCAGTATTGAACATACACAATATCATCTTGAGCGCACTCATTTGGCGAAGGAACGTGATCCTCAGTCGAAGTTTGGTCTAATATTAATGGATTAATATCAAAAGATCTATTTCGCCGTTTGCATAAATATCTACGACGGATTAGTCTAGTAATTGAGGCATTTTGAACTATGCTGGTTCTGTCAAATCATTTAGCAATTTGAGTTATCGATTGCTGAGCTGTATTAGTTTGCTTGCAACTATCTTGGTTTATCTAGTCAACATGTTTGTATTATATCTGAAGGCACAATTTGTCTGGCTAAAAACCGTGGACGAATCTAAGAGGGTTTTGTGGAAGTTCTGTTTTGATAGAACGTACTTCATTGCTTTCAACGCCTAACATAATTGTTTTTCGCTACGATAATAGTATATTGATGTTAACTTGATTTGACCGTTACAATTAGTTTTAAAAACAAATTTATGAAAATGTCAGTTTTTTTATCGTTAATTCGATGATGTGAATAGCTTATGTCGAATCACGACAAAAGATCCCTATTTAAACATATTCGTCAGTTGAACGAAGCCAGCCCAAAATGATTGTCGAATACCACCTGTTTGTACATTTTGTTCCGATACAATAGTTCTGTGTTTTTTGGGGCATTGTATTCCAATTCAACGTTTAATTAACCAGGAACATTCCCTTTATTATCAGCAATGAACTCTAAGGTATTCTCCGATCATTCTGTTTCGTGTATCTTACGACATTCATCTATCTAAAAACGAGGCTTCGTTTTCCAAAAACTACCAATCTCCTCATCCTAAACAATCGTATAAAATCCTTTCAGCGTGATTAATAATCCCGGTGCTTTCATGTCTTTGTAGAATAAGTAACCTCCACATTTATTCGGGAGATCTTAAATTTCTTGGTGATATAAAGCTACAAAATAAATCTCTTTTGTAAATACTATGACGAAAACGGAAAAGAGTCGTTGTTTTTGTTTAAATATAATTTATTTGAAGTACGAAAAATGGGGGAAATAAAATTTAAATAACTGCTACTGATATTATATGACTGATATGGTTCAACAAACCTACATAGTTTGCAGTTCACCATAGACTCCCACTCAACGTCGAGTTTAAACCAATTTGCTGGAATATTCATATAATCGAACCTGAAACAGAAACAGGTGCTCTGCAAAAAAAAGATTTTTTTAATGACTGTATGATCCCAAACAAACTCAATAATTTAATATTGTCACACATTTCGACTTGGTACAAAAACTGTTATTTACAGCCGTCTGCGTATTTCAAAATTTATCTCACCGATTTGATATTTCTCGTTGCGACATCACCGTTGTAGAACAAATGACAGTATCTTTGACAGAGTTCGACAGTCGAGGCAAAAACTGCACGAAGTGGAAACGGGAGGTTGATTATTTTTCTTTTCAACGTGCGGCACCACTCCTCATCATTTATGGTGCTGGTCGCGCAAATCACAAAGAAAAACAGTAGAAAAACCATCTTTGTTGTTCAGGTAGGTAGAGCTGGATTTTATATAGTTTTCGTTGCCATAAGAACAGAGAACAAATAAAGGGTGCATTTAAGCTGACAGATAATTGTTTTGAGTCTCTTGGCAAGTTTCCTACTTGACTTTAATTAAGGTCAACGATTTATAAGGAACAAAACAACTAGGAGTGTGAAGAATTCTTTTGTTCAAGACTGTTTACATCATTGAAATGCTTTGAATGGCTAAACACTCTTCATGCAACAGGTAACTTAGCTGCTTCAATCATACATACATTTCTACAATTCTTTTGTCTCAAAGGACATGGATTTGGTCAAACCGGTCTCTGTTGACATTTTCCCCATTTCGAACACTGCAATCGACACGAAAAATTAATCGTTAACCTCGAAAGCTGACAATAACAATCTGCTCAGCTTTTATTCACCCTATAACAGTTTGTCCTATTTATTTAATCACCCATAATCTATTGTACATTCTCTCGATGACGACGTCGGCGTTTTAAATCGTAAGTGTCTTCGTCTGTATGAATCGAGACTTAAAATGAAAGCAGAAGATAATTAATGGTTTAGCCAAATCAATGAAACTTTCCGGAGGCACTTGCAAATAAAATCAGAATCCGATTTCTAGAATACAAACAACCCGATAGAAACAAAACCGACAGGCATTCAACCAGTCACGCACAACTGAGTAGGGTACAACCGACTATCGATCTAGAGAAAGATTCTCATTAACTCCACTGATATCCGTCCCATGAAAGCTTGAAGACGCAAACGCTTGCTTTTTCGCGCCGAATTAACACGACCGAGCTGCGCGGGATTTGTCATCGGTTTCAAGGTCGCTTTTATTTAAAGAATTTCAAACAAAATTTATCCGCCAAATATTCTTGCCGTCTCGACGCTGGTCCTTCAGATGCGCTGAACCATGCAACCGGTCTTTTAAGAACCGGACCGAGTCGAATTGCGCCAGAAATAGTGCAATAACCGTTATTTTAATGGGGACTGAGAACAGCCAATACCGTTCGCACTGATTTAACCGTTTTCTTCGAATTATAGGTAACCGTGGCAAATGTACAGATTGGAACGGGCGGTGAAATATTAAACCTGAGGGAGAGTCGAGTGTTGCGGTAATTAGGTGATGCGCTGAAGCTTCGGCAACTCGACTGATTCTCCCAAGGTATTCGGTGTGACAGTGGCGCATCTAACACTCCCCTTGATTGTCGAAACCGCCACGGACAAAAATATCTCAAATCGTCGAAGATTCTCGAATTGGAAATCCACCGTAAGCGAATCTCCAAGATGTCGCCGCCGCCACTGAACCAGGCGCAATTGGCAGGCCCATCATCTGGTAACGACTTGTCGAGCTTCACACGGATGGCTAAAAGAGTGTAGGCAAGGCAGGTCGTGGAGGTGGTGGTGGTTGTAGTGGTTTTCGTTGCTGAGAGAAACTTTCTAGAATTGAAGAGGACATTCATTTAGGATGCTTAGGGGAAGGGATTGTTTCGAAAATCATCCGGTCAAGTGTATGAGAGTAAAATTCGACTTGGGTAGCAAACAACTGAATGGAGTCGAGCATTTTTTTAAAATTGATGTACGGTCAAGTGAGCGGCTCTTCGGCTGCAACGTCTGCGCAAATCACGTCAGACATACGAACGTGCTCGCGTCTTCATTGGCTAACGACCGTGCATACCTGACTCACTGTTAATCAAAACACATTATTAATATTCTACTTATAATAATGAGTAATACTGTGTAGCCGAAATGCGGGTAAACTGGTACATTTTTCTACATAAAATCCCTTCACGATTAACCTTGATGCGGTTACTTTGTTCCTTTTTGCCAGGTTAAATACTTACACAAACGACGGTCAAACTCAAATGCGCTCGAGAATGTTGACATTGTAGTCGTGCAATAAAAAGCGAATTAGCTCCCACCGTTTAGACTAACAAACCGTTGTCCCATTGTCGGAGCACGTCGCGAAGAAGAGGAGCTGAAGAATTAGAAGTAAACATGTTAGTGGTTTGCCTTTCCGAAATCACCTTTTAAAATTGGAAATTGATTTGTTCAGAATCGTTGGCATTTTGATCATTTCAATAGGTTGGTGTGGTGGGAAGGTACGGTAATTTAGTATTTAATGTTGGGTGCCTAATTGCACGTGAAATATACATCCATGCACTGCCAACTGGCAACATTGTTGCTAAGGTGAAAACATTGATCACGAGCCGTCCTATTTCTCCGATTAGACAATCATCGCAATAATAATAATCAATGGACTATTTGTTGCTAAGCGGTTTTAATTCATTGGTCATTAATCAGGTGTTCAATCATTAAATTCTCACCATCAGATCTCAGATGCAACAATCAATTGTATTTGATTATCGCTTAGGCTATGATGTACCTTTGGTAACTATTGCATTTCAAACGGAACCTGTAAACATATCATACCATAAGACAGTAAATCTAGATCGTTTAAGTTTAATCGACAGGCCGACATGCCACCTAATCAATAACCGTCACCACCTTTGAACAAAAAACACTTAGTTAAAGAAAGACAAAATTTTCTGCTATTTATGGGTTGGCTTCGGCATCTCAAATGATTCACTCATGCGATTCGCTGTTCGATGGCCCCAAAGCATTAAAGTCGTCAACTTTCAATGAATAAAGTCCGAAACAGAAACACGGTCCCTTAAAAATGAAAACAAAGACTTCCGCAAAATTATTTATACTATTTATAAACTATTATTACAAATTTCGCGATAAAAATACCGCTACTGACAATCTCGCATTTGTCGTTTGGTCTATCTTAAATGTTCCTGAACCGTTAATCAGGTTCTGACAAGAAGTAATCTGACCGCCTTGATGTAGCTCGTTGCGATGCAGTTGTTCGAGAAAAGGTCGTTGTATCTCTGGTGGAAGTGGATAGTCTTAGACAAAACGGGAAATTGATTATTTTGCTTTACTCTCTCATGCAATAACCAGTGCCAGTTTGCTGCTGGTATCACAAATCTAAAACACGAGCAATTAAAGGGCAATGAAAGCTGGTTTTACTAGATTAAAGCTTCAGATTTATGTACCGTAAACGATCCCATAGACACAAGTAAAACTCTTGAGACAACGCATGAGTCTATAGAAGTGTTTTTTTCTTTTTGCAATAATATGAAGAAATTCAATACGAGTAAAGTACTTGAGATGTTGAGACTGTTTGTGTAACGGAATTTGGCTATTATAATTGTTATCCTTTTGTTTAAATACGAATGACCCTGATTGATGTGTTATGGAAATGCATCAATTTTGGTGAGGTTCACAGGATTTCTCTGTTCAACGATACTTCAAACCACAAAGTTTCTTACAAGTCTTAAAAGGAGAACTTAAGCCAAATTATAATCACGATTGTTCTCTTGATTTAATAATAGAATTCACAACTTAAACTGAGTCTTCAAACAAAAAGGGGCTGTGAGGTCACAACAAGGATCCCCTCTAAGATTCTTGGTCGACAGGGGAAGAGATGCAATAAGGATGGCTGGTTGGGATGCAGGTAAACAGATGGTAAACTAAAAGGGCAACGTTTTTGTTTGTGGTGATCGAGCGTTCGTGGGCGGAAATCGGTTTGCGTGTCTTAAGACAAAAAGAGACTGTAAAGATAACTACAAGGCTCCCTCTTCGTCGAGACGGGAAGAGATGCAATAAAGATGGCTTGCTGGGACGACGGTAAACGAAAGGGCAACGTGTTTTAGATTTAGGTTTGCGGATGACTCGACAGCTTCGTGTTCGAGTGGTCGCCAATGCGTCAGCCGGCTCAGAGAAGATGACACAATAGACTTGTGTTCGTTTTGCCAGTCAGTTCTGACGGATTGCGAATTGGAACAGTATTGAAAAAAGGTTCCTCGAAGAAAGCATTCTCGAGTCGATCAATTGAAACCGTTTTATTGCGTCCATTAATAGATAGTAAATCAGCAAACAACTACCATAATAACTTGATAAATTGCATTATTCCGAAAGCATTAACATAGAAACTCAACTGATTCTTTGTGTAACAGATCCGCGATTAAAAGTTAAGAAGTGGGTTGGTTCATTGGTTGAGCTTTGAGACCTTTGATGCTACGAAAGGATCTCACGTCGTCATTTCATGTGCACTTGTGAATCAATAAATCGTCCAAGACGTTTACTAACCCACCTCGGTTTTCAACAAGTCTTCTACATTTTCCTGCCGTATTCTCAACATGGGCTGATTTCAATGGTGTGCGGTCTCTTAAAGCATTTGTGCATGGTTGACATGGAAAACAAACTTGGGTGGTGAATGGGGATTTCTCTGAAATGGAAAACTTGGAGACTCGATGAACTTCGACACACCTCACAGGTGATTAAGGTGAAGTAAAATAACAACAAGATCGCCACAATTTTATACTTCCTGTAGATCAATTAACTGACCACGCCGTGTTAATATAGCGTAGTGGAGTATTGACATCACAACACCGTGTTAACATCATCTTAAAAGCTGTCTCTCGTATATACTTGTGGCTTTATTTTATTCGCCTTCGGTTCCTATTACTCAGAGGCATAGCAACACAACCCAGGTTGCGAGGCGGGTTTTCTGAAGAAGGAGGTTTTGTTAATGGTTCAACTTTTTGGCAAACCAGAGGGTCATTACAGTGGATTGATATGACCCCGCCCTGACAACAAAATTCAGCAGGCTCTTTTCCGGGTTTGCTTGAACCAGGTTAACTGGATTTGATCGATTGAGAAACTATGGCCTTTTAATCACCATGAACACCCTTAAATTTTACAGTGAATCAGTTATCGTCATTTGGAAGAAATCCTGTTTGACATTAGGATTTCCTTCAAAAAATATTCGGGTTTTCGTTAACCCAAAGAATGAAACTGATATGATAGGGATAAGAAAGTGTTTTGCTCGAAAATAAACGCGTCGATCTCATTACTTCAATATGCTTTTTTTTAAAGCCGTGGTTGATTGGGTTACATCAAAGCGAAAGACCTTGAAACGGCCAAAAAATAACTGATACAATCTTCCTCCTTATTTTCTGTGACATTGATAATCGAAGTGAAATATGAATTGTTTTGTGGGCATTTTGAGGACAACAGGGAGTCTATACGGAATTAGCCGCAACCAACCCCGCCCGGCCACAAGGTCACCATCGCTCCCAAAGTGTGGCCACTTAACCCCCCCCCCGTCCACCTCATTTTATGGGAAGTTTATTTGGGGTACGTTAGGAGTGAAAGGGATTTAATTCAGAAAAAACTCACACTTCACTAATTAGTCCAGATCATTTAATAGTTACGCTAATTGCCCATTATAAATTCTGTCTGTCTTGTTAGGGCAAATATCGTACTGTAATCGATTACATTCTTGTAAGAGCCGTGGAGTGTAACATTTGTTCAAAGTATCGCTATCTTAATAATAATAATAATAGTAATGTTAATCGCTTCATTAAGGTCAAGATGACCAAAACTTTCCGCATACAAATGTAAGACTCTGATACGTTATCAGGATTAAAGGAAATAACATTGGCAGAAATAGAAAATTACACTTTCAATGTCTTTATTTTTTGATGAATAAAGTCAGAAAACAGAAACACGGTCCCTAAAAAATAAACCAACGCAAAATTTGTAATGCTATTTATAAACTATTATTATAAATTTCGCGATTAAAATACCGTTTCTGACCATGTAAATCAATCTCGCATTTATCGTTTGGTCTATCTGAAATGTTCCTGAACGCCAATCAGGTTCTGACAAGAAGTAATCTGACCGCCTGGATGTAGCTCGTTGCGACGTAGTCGTTCGAGAAAAGGTCGTTGTATCTCTGGTGGAGGTTAATAGTCTTAGACAAACCGGTGGATGGATCATTTTGCTTTACTCTCTCATGCAACAACCAGTGCCAGTTTTCTGTTAGTCTATGGGAGTGTTTTATTCTTTTTGTTTGTGTCCCACTTGCGATAATATGAAGAAATTCAATGCGAGTAAAGTACTTAATATGTTCCGACTGCTTGTGTTATGGAATTTGTTTATTTTTATTTTATTCTTTTTGTTTAAATACGAGTAACCATTATTTATGTCTTGTGGAAATGCAGCAATTTATCAATTCTCGGTTCAACGATACTTAAAACAACAAAGCCTTTTTATGACATACGCGTCTAAAACGGATTACGAATAAGAACGCAAACCAAAGTATAATCAAGATTGTTCTATCGATTTAATAATATAATTCACAAAGTTCAACAGGTAGGCCAGAACGATCGTGTCTGCACCGATTTCCGCTAGCGATATAACTTCGCACAAACGAATGAGGTGATGTACACAATTCCGCAAGTAGCGGAAACCTATAGAAGAGGGCAACGGGCCGACAATATCAACATGAACTTTGCTAAACCGTGCGTCGGGTGCGTCGAACGTGCCGATCGGTGCCTTGATGTGACGATTGACTTTTACCTAATGACACCGGAGGCATGATCGTCTACACAGGCGGACGTCCCATTTCATTTCTTCCAAGAAGAACTTTTAGCAACTAGTCGGGTAGTTGCGCGAAAACCAGGGGTCGAGAAACCATGAAACCTTTCGAAATCTTGCCGCAGCATGCATTGGAGAACAAGCGGGCGAGGGGACGCTTTGGTGTTGTGGCAGAGCAGAGAACGATGGGAGCGCAGGAGAGGTAGGTTTTTATGAGCACCTTATTCGTATACTCTGGTGTTGATGGTCGTCAGACATCACCTCGTAGTCGATACCATTAAGAAGCCACAGACTGTTCAACTCGATGCCCGAAAGGGCGTCGAAATCCTTATAGTCTGCGTCGAGGATATGACGGAATTCCAGGTCTAACTTGGAGAGAAAATCGAATCGTCGGATCTCGCGTTCGTTGAAGCAAGACAAGTGGGAGGCCATGGCATTTGTCAGCGGCTTGTTGTCCGTGAAAATGATAATGCGGTCACCTTCAGAAAAATGGCCGCCAATATTTGACGACAGAAGGTGCTTTATCGGAGTTTCTGTTGGAAATAGAGACTTCGAGAAGGACGCAAGTGTTTGTCGAAGATGTTTGTCTCTTTAGTTGATTGCAACGCCGACCGCGGTGTTCGAAGCATCTTCCATCAAAGATAGTTTGGCATCAGTGCGCGGATGGGTCAATAAGGTGGCGGAAGCGAGACCGGTATTCAACTTCTGGAAGGCTGCAATCTGTTCTGGTGACAGTTTAACCTGACAATTTCGCTTGAGGTCAGAGGGGTACACGGCGAGGCAATCTCGGCAAAGTCGGCGACGAAATGTAAGTAAAGGTTCAGCATCTCGATGAAATCGTCGAAGGTGACGCTTTGTGCTGGGCTCGGGGTGGTCAGCAACCGCTATTACCTTCGCGTCCAGCTGTCGAACCCCAGATCATTTACCAAAGTTAGCCAGGAAACTTACTTTGGTTCGGCAAAAATGGCATTTCTCTGGATTCACCACGATCCCGTGTTCAACCAGAAGACGAAGGATTACTTCCAAATGTTACAGGTGCGCGTCTTCGTCTTTGCCTATTAGAATGTCGTCAATATAAGAACAAAAGAAGTCGAAACCGCGATGAATTGAGTCAATGAAGCGTTGGAAGGTTTGTGAAGCCTTTCTGAGCCCAAACGACATTCGTAAGAATTCGAATGATCCAAGGGGTGTAGTTATTGCCGTTTTTTGAAAATATTTGAGAGACGGTTTGCAGATTGACTCTTGGTATTGTTATATTAAACATTGCTTTCTGTAATTACACAAAAAAAGTCTTTGAGAAATGAACCAGCCATTTACACACGCGTTAATTCCAAATGTTTCCTTGTATGATTATGTCACTGTTACAAGGCTTTCACTGTAATAGGCAGGAAACTTACCAATAAAATCAAAGAAAACATCGGGCGTCAATTCTTACAATCAAAAGGTGTGAGACAAGGTAAGGAGAATAAATTTATTTGAAAGATACAGGTGTTAACGTGTGAGATGCGGACGAGAAACTGGCTTATACTGGCTACTGAAATCAAGTGTCGAGCATGGAAATATTTATCTACGCAGTTTTTTCGTCTTAAAAAAGATTTGGCTGAAACTACACTTCCTCAACATGCAAGTGGTCGTATTGGAAACAGAAGCCTGCTCCCTGAACGAATATATTCAAAATGTCAATTTTTGGGAAAACATTCTGAATTGGTCAGGTCACCATCATCATGGCCTCATCACGGTTCTGACATCTTCGTTCTCGAGTATTCTGACTGTCTACTCTCAAAGTGAAACGAAACATTTTGTGACAGAATAAAAAGAATGCAGGCATTTGTGGGTTATAATTTAAAACAAATAATAACTCTCTCGCTTGCGTTGAGTGTAGATTAATTAATGCCTAAAACAAACAGAGAAGCTAGGCTTAAACGAAAAGACACACTATGCATTTGTGACCGTTGCTGAATATCTCGTTGCGACATCACTTTGATATAACGGGTGACAGTATCCGATACAGAGTTGGAAATTTGGAGCAACAACCGCTCGGATGGGAATCGGCAGTTTTGTCATTGCTCCTTGGTGCCATTATAGCACTAACAATTACTATTATAATGTCTATTATTGCATTTCACACGACACCCAAAGCTAGATCTCGGAAAAGATTGCCCACTGGTTCTATATCAGTAAGGCACCCCAAAAATCACCTTCACTACCACCGCACAGATAAAAGCTTTGTGTAAGAAATGAAAAGATTTTCTGCTATTTATAGGCAAACGTGGCAAGTGTACAGATTTGACCGGGCGGAAAAATATTAGATCTGAGGAAGAGATGACTGTTGCGGTAAATAGGTAATGCGCTGTAACTTCAGCAAATTGACTGATTCTCCCAAGTGATTTGGTGGACATTGGCGCATCTAACACCCTCCTTCATTGTCGAAACCACCACGGACAAAAATGTCTCCTATCGTGGCGGCAATCGATTCCTCGGTAAGAATGTCGTTATCCATGCACTCGGGAAATTGCAATTCTTCATCTGTAGCGACCCAACTGCTTTCCCAGGTGGAAATTTGAAAGGCTTCTGCGAGGAACTCTTTCACGTAGTCCTTAGCCTCGGAGAGATTCGGTTGTCTCGGTTCGGTTGACAATGATGGTGGTTCGCGAGCGGATATTTCATCACTTCCAAAGATGACACTTCCGTACACGGAGGCCCTCTTAAGATGCCCTACTAGCCATGGCCAGTGTTGAAGCATCAGTTCAAGAATCTTGTTCAATCTGATGTCGTACTGATCTCCGAACATGGATGGTCCGAAACAAGTCGCTATGCACTCATAGGAGCACTGATTTGCCGCTTCAAGAGAATGTAATCGTCGAAGATGCTCGAATAGGAAATCCACCGTGGCGAATCTCCAAGAGGTCGCCGCCGCCTTTTCGCAACCGCCACTAAACCAGGCGCAATTGGCAGGTCCATCATCTGGCAACGACTTGTCGAGCTTCACACGGATGGCTAAAAGAATGTAGGCAAGGCAGGTCGTAGCGGTGGTGGAGGTAGTTGTTTTCGTCGCTGGAACCTCAACACTGCCCGGAAGAAGGACTGTCAGAGGTTGCCATTCGAAAGCCTTAAAGATGGGCTCAGGAAGCCGGCGGAAAAAGACCTTGATGAGGCCTGTGAGCACTCGAGCGTCCTTCCACGCCTCAAGCTGTAGAAGCGACTTCGGTTCAGGACGAGGCTGTGGGGAGAAAGCGAACATGACGGCTACTGTTTGCATGCGTGTGTTATTTCTTGCATTCGACTTAAACGTTACACTTACTTGATTAGCAAGGCAGACGAAACGGAGGATCTCCTTTTGTCTTCCAGGAATCCTATAGAGACCCACTTGATGCAGACCATGCATTTCTAGAGCATTAATCATGGCGTAAAGCATGAGAGGCACTTTCTAAAATTGAAGAGGACATTCATTTCGGAGGTTAAAGGGCAGGGATTGTTTCGAAAATAATCTGGTCATGTGTATGCGAGTAAACGACTTACCGGATAGTCGGGACTCGTAAGTTGCTGGTCCAATGAGGCTCCGAAAACGGGACTTGGAGAGAAATGCGTAGGAAAGAAATCTGGACGCATCTCCATGCCTCCCTCTTTGGCGCTGGAGTATGGCGTTAAGGCATCCTTGAATTTGGTAAAGCGTCTTTGTCGAAAAATTCGACTTGGGTGGCAAACAACTGGGGAGCAAGTGTGAATGGAGTCGGGCATTTTTAAAAAGTGATGTACGGTCAAGTGTGCGGTTCTTCTGCTGCAACGTCTGCGCCAATCACGTCAGCCATACGAATGTGCTCGAGTCTTCATTGGCTAATTCGTGGACGTGCGCAAACGCGCGAGCATACCTGACTCACCGTTAATCAAAAGACATTATTAATATTCTACTTATATTTATGAGTAATACTGTGTAGTCGTGCAATAAAAAGCTTATTAGCTCTCACCGTTTAGACTAACAAACCGTTGTCCCCTTGTCGGAGCACGTCGTGAAGAAGAGGAGCTGAAGAATTAGAAGTAAACATTCTAGTGGTTTGCCTTGCCGAAATCACCTTTAAAAATAGTAAAGTTATTTGTTCAGAATAGTTGGCCTTTTGACCCTTTCAATAGGTTTGTGTGGTCAGAAGGTTCGGTAATTTAGGATTTAAACTGGGTGTCTTATTGCAAGTGAAATATACATCCATGCACTGCCAACATTGTTACTAGGGTGAAAACATTGATCACGAGCCGTCCGATTTCTCTGATTAGAAAATCATCACAATAATAATAATCAATCGACGATTTGTTGGTAGGCGGTTCTTATGCTTGGTCATTAATCAGGTATGCAATCAGCAAGTTCAACAGATTTCAGATGCAACAATCAATTTGATTTGATTTATTCTGAGGCTATGATGTAACCTTGGTTACTATTGCATTTCAAACGGAACCTGTAAGCAAATCACACAATTAGACGGTAAAGCTATATGTTTGACTCGATTGCACTCAATGTTAATCGAACTTATTTCCGACCATATCTATATCAGAAAGGCACCTCTACAATCACCGTCACCACCACCGAACAGATAAGAAAATTGTTTAAGAAAACAAAACATTTTCTTCTTCTTTTTATGCGTTGTTATAGCTTCAGCAACTAAAACGATTCTCAAATGTGATTCGCTGTTCAATGTCTTAAATTTTTGATAAATAAAGTCCGAAACAGAAACACGGTCCTTTAAAAATAAACCAAAGCAAAATTTGTAATGCTATTTATAAACTATTATTATTATTATTATTATCAATTTCGCGATTAAAATACCGTTTCTGACCATGTAAATCAATCTCGCATTTATCGTTTGGTCTATCTGAAATGTTCCTGAACGCCAATCAGGTTCTGACAAGAAGTAATCTCACGTGCCTGGATGTAGCTCGTTGCGACGTAGTCGTTCGAGAAAAGGTCGTTGTATCTCTGGTGGAGGTTAATAGTCTTAGACAAACCGGTGGATGGATCATTTTGCTTTACTCTCTCATGCAACAACCAGTGCCAGTTTTCTGTTAGTCTATGGGAGTGTTTTATTCTTTTTGTTTGTGTCCCACTTGCGATAATATGAAGAAATTCAATGCGAGTAAAGTACTTAATATGTTCCGACTGCTTGTGTTATGGAATTTGTTTATTTTTATTTTATTCTTTTTGTTTAAATACGAGTAACCATTATTTATGTCTTGTGGAAATGCAGCAATTTATCAATTCTCGGTTCAACGATACTTAAAACAACAAAGCCTTTTTATGACATACGCGTCTAAAACGGATTACGAATAAGAACGCAAACCAAAGTATAATCAAGATTGTTCTCTCGATTTAATAATATAATTCACAAAGTTCAACAGGTAGGCCAGAACGATCGTGTCTGCACCGATTTCCGCTAGCGATATAACTTCGCACAAACGAATGAGGTGATGTACACAAT
This sequence comes from Proteocephalus fallax, assembly GCA_028672205.1. Lineage (NCBI taxonomy): Eukaryota > Metazoa > Platyhelminthes > Cestoda > Proteocephalidea > Proteocephalidae > Proteocephalus > Proteocephalus fallax. The sequence continues at coordinate 5,056 of JAPUBX010001002.1, read as the reverse complement.
TCCGCAAGTAGCGGAAACCTATAGAAGAGGGCAACGGGCCGACAATATCAACATGAACTTTGCTAAACCGTGCGTCGGGTGCGTCGAACGTGCCGATCGGTGCCTTGATGTGACGATTGACTTTTACCTAATGACACCGGAGGCATGATCGTCTACACAGGCGGACGTCCCATTTCATTTCTTCCAAGAAGAACTTTTAGCAACTAGTCGGGTGGTTGCGCGAAAACCAGGGGTCGAGAAACCATGAAACCTTTCGAAATCTTGCCGCAGCATGCATTGGAGAACAAGCAGGCGAGGGGACGCTTTGGTGTTGTGGCAGAGCAGAGAACGATGGGAGCGCAGGAGAGGTAGGTTTTTATGAGCACCTTATTCGTATACTCTGGTGTTGATGGTCGTCAGACATCACCTCGTAGTCGATACCATTAAGAAGCCACAGACTGTTCAACTCGATGCCCGAAAGGGCGTCGAAATCCTTATAGTCTGCGTCGAGGATATGACGGAATTCCAGGTCTAACTTGGAGAGAAAATCGAATCGTCGGATCTCGCGTTCGTTGAAGCAAGACAAGTGGGAGGCCATGGCATTTGTCAGCGGCTTGTTGTCCGTGAAAATGATAATGCGGTCACCTTCAGAAAAATGGCCGCCAATATTTGACGACAGAAGGTGCTTTATCGGAGTTTCTGTTGGAAATAGAGACTTCGAGAAGGACGCAAGTGTTTGTCGAAGATGTTTGTCTCTTTAGTTGATTGCAACGCCGACCGCGGTGTTCGAAGCATCTTCCATCAAAGATAGTTTGGCATCAGTGCGCGGATGGGTCAATAAGGTGGCGGAAGCGAGACCGGTATTCAACTTCTGGAAGGCTGCAATCTGTTCTGGTGACAGTTTAACCTGACAATTTCGCTTGAGGTCAGAGGGGTACACGGCGAGGCAATCTCGGCAAAGTCGGCGACGAAATGTAAGTAAAGGTTCAGCATCTCGATGAAATCGTCGAAGGTGACGCTTTGTGCTGGGCTCGGGGTGGTCAGCAACCGCTATTACCTTCGCGTCCAGCTGTCGAACCCCAGATCATTTACCAAAGTTAGCCAGGAAACTTACTTTGGTTCGGCAAAAATGGCATTTCTCTGGATTCACCACGATCCCGTGTTCAACCAGAAGACGAAGGATTACTTCCAAATGTTACAGGTGCGCGTCTTCGTCTTTGCCTATTAGAATGTCGTCAATATAAGAACAAAAGAAGTCGAAACCGCGATGAATTGAGTCAATGAAGCGTTGGAAGGTTTGTGAAGCCTTTCTGAGCCCAAACGACATTCGTAAGAATTCGAATGATCCAAGGGGTGTAGTTATTGCCGTTTTTTGAAAATATTTGAGAGACGGTTTGCAGATTGACTCTTGGTATTGTTATATTAAACATTGCTTTCTGTAATTACACAAAAAAAGTCTTTGAGAAATGAACCAGCCATTTACACACGCGTTAATTCCAAATGTTTCCTTGTATGATTATGTCACTGTTACAAGGCTTTCACTGTAATAGGCAGGAAACTTACCAATAAAATCAAAGAAAACATCGGGCGTCAATTCTTACAATCAAAAGGTGTGAGACAAGGTAAGGAGAATAAATTTATTTGAAAGATACAGGTGTTAACGTGTGAGATGCGGACGAGAAACTGGCTTATACTGGCTACTGAAATCAAGTGTCGAGCATGGAAATATTTATCTACGCAGTTTTTTCGTCTTAAAAAAGATTTGGCTGAAACTACACTTCCTCAACATGCAAGTGGTCGTATTGGAAACAGAAGCCTGCTCCCTGAACGAATATATTCAAAATGTCAATTTTTGGGAAAACATTCTGAATTGGTCAGGTCACCATCATCATGGCCTCATCACGGTTCTGACATCTTCGTTCTCGAGTATTCTGACTGTCTACTCTCAAAGTGAAACGAAACATTTTGTGACAGAATAAAAAGAATGCAGGCATTTGTGGGTTATAATTTAAAACAAATAATAACTCTCTCGCTTGCGTTGAGTGTAGATTAATTAATGCCTAAAACAAACAGAGAAGCTAGGCTTAAACGAAAAGACACACTATGCATTTGTGACCGTTGCTGAATATCTCGTTGCGACATCACTTTGATATAACGGGTGACAGTATCCGATACAGAGTTGGAAATTTGGAGCAACAACCGCTCGGATGGGAATCGGCAGTTTTGTCATTGCTCCTTGGTGCCATTATAGCACTAACAATTACTATTATAATGTCTATTATTGCATTTCACACGACACCCAAAGCTAGATCTCGGAAAAGATTGCCCACTGGTTCTATATCAGTAAGGCACCCCAAAAATCACCTTCACTACCACCGCACAGATAAAAGCTTTGTGTAAGAAATGAAAAGATTTTCTGCTATTTATAGGCAAACGTGGCAAGTGTACAGATTTGACCGGGCGGAAAAATATTAGATCTGAGGAAGAGATGACTGTTGCGGTAAATAGGTAATGCGCTGTAACTTCAGCAAATTGACTGATTCTCCCAAGTGATTTGGTGGACATTGGCGCATCTAACACCCTCCTTCATTGTCGAAACCACCACGGACAAAAATGTCTCCTATCGTGGCGGCAATCGATTCCTCGGTAAGAATGTCGTTATCCATGCACTCGGGAAATTGCAATTCTTCATCTGTAGCGACCCAACTGCTTTCCCAGGTGGAAATTTGAAAGGCTTCTGCGAGGAACTCTTTCACGTAGTCCTTAGCCTCGGAGAGATTCGGTTGTCTCGGTTCGGTTGACAATGATGGTGGTTCGCGAGCGGATATTTCATCACTTCCAAAGATGACACTTCCGTACACGGAGGCCCTCTTAAGATGCCCTACTAGCCATGGCCAGTGTTGAAGCATCAGTTCAAGAATCTTGTTCAATCTGATGTCGTACTGATCTCCGAACATGGATGGTCCGAAACAAGTCGCTATGCACTCATAGGAGCACTGATTTGCCGCTTCAAGAGAATGTAATCGTCGAAGATGCTCGAATAGGAAATCCACCGTGGCGAATCTCCAAGAGGTCGCCGCCGCCTTTTCGCAACCGCCACTAAACCAGGCGCAATTGGCAGGTCCATCATCTGGCAACGACTTGTCGAGCTTCACACGGATGGCTAAAAGAATGTAGGCAAGGCAGGTCGTAGCGGTGGTGGAGGTAGTTGTTTTCGTCGCTGGAACCTCAACACTGCCCGGAAGAAGGACTGTCAGAGGTTGCCATTCGAAAGCCTTAAAGATGGGCTCAGGAAGCCGGCGGAAAAAGACCTTGATGAGGCCTGTGAGCACTCGAGCGTCCTTCCACGCCTCAAGCTGTAGAAGCGACTTCGGTTCAGGACGAGGCTGTGGGGAGAAAGCGAACATGACGGCTACTGTTTGCATGCGTGTGTTATTTCTTGCATTCGACTTAAACGTTACACTTACTTGATTAGCAAGGCAGACGAAACGGAGGATCTCCTTTTGTCTTCCAGGAATCCTATAGAGACCCACTTGATGCAGACCATGCATTTCTAGAGCATTAATCATGGCGTAAAGCATGAGAGGCACTTTCTAAAATTGAAGAGGACATTCATTTCGGAGGTTAAAGGGCAGGGATTGTTTCGAAAATAATCTGGTCATGTGTATGCGAGTAAACGACTTACCGGATAGTCGGGACTCGTAAGTTGCTGGTCCAATGAGGCTCCGAAAACGGGACTTGGAGAGAAATGCGTAGGAAAGAAATCTGGACGCATCTCCATGCCTCCCTCTTTGGCGCTGGAGTATGGCGTTAAGGCATCCTTGAATTTGGTAAAGCGTCTTTGTCGAAAAATTCGACTTGGGTGGCAAACAACTGGGGAGCAAGTGTGAATGGAGTCGGGCATTTTTAAAAAGTGATGTACGGTCAAGTGTGCGGTTCTTCTGCTGCAACGTCTGCGCCAATCACGTCAGCCATACGAATGTGCTCGAGTCTTCATTGGCTAATTCGTGGACGTGCGCAAACGCGCGAGCATACCTGACTCACCGTTAATCAAAAGACATTATTAATATTCTACTTATATTTATGAGTAATACTGTGTAGTCGTGCAATAAAAAGCTTATTAGCTCTCACCGTTTAGACTAACAAACCGTTGTCCCCTTGTCGGAGCACGTCGTGAAGAAGAGGAGCTGAAGAATTAGAAGTAAACATTCTAGTGGTTTGCCTTGCCGAAATCACCTTTAAAAATAGTAAAGTTATTTGTTCAGAATAGTTGGCCTTTTGACCCTTTCAATAGGTTTGTGTGGTCAGAAGGTTCGGTAATTTAGGATTTAAACTGGGTGTCTTATTGCAAGTGAAATATACATCCATGCACTGCCAACATTGTTACTAGGGTGAAAACATTGATCACGAGCCGTCCGATTTCTCTGATTAGAAAATCATCACAATAATAATAATCAATCGACGATTTGTTGGTAGGCGGTTCTTATGCTTGGTCATTAATCAGGTATGCAATCAGCAAGTTCAACAGATTTCAGATGCAACAATCAATTTGATTTGATTTATTCTGAGGCTATGATGTAACCTTGGTTACTATTGCATTTCAAACGGAACCTGTAAGCAAATCACACAATTAGACGGTAAAGCTATATGTTTGACTCGATTGCACTCAATGTTAATCGAACTTATTTCCGACCATATCTATATCAGAAAGGCACCTCTACAATCACCGTCACCACCACCGAACAGATAAGAAAATTGTTTAAGAAAACAAAACATTTTCTTCTTCTTTTTATGCGTTGTTATAGCTTCAGCAACTAAAACGATTCTCAAATGTGATTCGCTGTTCAATGTCTTAAATTTTTGATAAATAAAGTCCGAAACAGAAACACGGTCCTTTAAAAATAAACCAAAGCAAAATTTGTAATGCTATTTATAAACTATTATTATTATTATTATTATCAATTTCGCGATTAAAATACCGTTTCTGACCATGTAAATCAATCTCGCATTTATCGTTTGGTCTATCTGAAATGTTCCTGAACGCCAATCAGGTTCTGACAAGAAGTAATCTCACGTG